>CM059440.1:3270186-3472686 GCA_030390025.1 Squalus acanthias
AGCAACATTCACACTGAAAAAGTTACAAGCTTTCCAGAAAACGAACCGAACGAGACATGACCTAACTTAAAAAGAATGGAAGATTGCCAGGTGCAATGATGACTTACCCTATAAACTTAATGTGCTGCGCGCAGAGTAAAAGCAGAGATGTGACGATTAAAGTGACAAATTCCATTTTATTTCCCCTGAAGTTGGGAAATGCCGGTCGGTTTAAGAGGCAAACTGTCCTCGCTGGAGAGCTGTCACTGAAGCGCCCAAGAGTTGCCTCCTTCCCATTCTGCAGGTGCGGATCCTGCAGCCTGAGGTTGTCTTCTGAGCGGTGCCCAGATCGCCAGGGGTAAAGCTGTTATCACCAAACGCAATCACAAGCGAGCTTTTCCCCTTCACTACACACCGCTCTCTGCCCACATCCACAACCTGCTACCATTTAAAGGGATAGCGTGAACTCCTTCCATCTCTGTGCAACATTTAAAGCTGCATCACCCCAAATTGGAAAACCAGCAATCCCTATTTAAATACTGTGCTGCCGAAAAATGTGGTACTGTTTCACCAAGCTTTTATTCCAGTGTCATTGATTCTCTCACTAAGTTACTGAAAATCCTGCTATACTTGATGCTTTTTCTCCTTTACTATGTTGTGTGTATTGAAACTTTTGTCAATTTGGTTAATATCAAAACTGCATTTAATCCTCTTACATTTCAGTGCTAATGGAAAAAAAAAACGAAACAAGGCATTTAAAATCCTAATTTGGTCAAATCCCGATAATGTGATACTGCATCAACAGACAACCAATGACGGACAGCAAAAGACCCTCTGGTCCATCCAGCCTGTCCCACACAACCTGCCTTGTGCAACACAATATATACCCTCCCCACCAGGTGACCCCCTGGGACAGGCCAGAAACCAGATTAAACAACGCGGCCAATTAGGGGGAAAATAATTCTGGAAAATACCTCTCCAATCCGCTTAGGCGATTAAAACTACTCCAGGAGACCACTCTGGCCCTGATTAATGTCATGCAGTGCCTACCTCTTGCACGAGGTGATCTTCACCCCTGCCGGAAACGGGTTCAGCTCCCGCTTGAAGGAATTCAGCGAATCAGCATTCACTGCACGAGCCAGCAGCCCGTGACCGTATTCTGGCTGGGATATCGAGGCACTGGAGAGGGTGCAGAGAAGATTTACAAGGATGATACCAGAACTGTGAGGGTATACCTATCAGGAAAGGAAGAACAGGCTGGATCTCTTTTCTCTTGAAAAAAGAAGGCTGAGGGGTGACCTAATAGAGGTCTTTAAAATTATGAAAGGTTTTGATAGAGTGGATATAGAGAGAATGTTTCCACTTGTGGGGAAGAGCAAAACTAGAGGCCATCAATATAAGATAGTCACCAAGAAATCCAATAGGGAATTCGGAAGAAACTTCTTTACCCAGAGAGTGGTGAGAATGTGGAACTCGCTACCACAGGGAGTGGTTGAGGCGAATAGTATAGATACATTTAAGGGGAGGCTAGACAAGCATATGAGGGAGAAGGGAATAGAGGGTTATGCTGATAGATTTAGATGAGGAAAGACGAGAGGAGGCTCAAGTGGAACATAAACACTGGCATGGATTGGTTGGGCCGAATGGCCTGTTTCTGTGCCGTATATCCTATGTAATCCTGTGTAATCCTATGTATTAGGCTTTCACTGTAAAAGTCATATTATGGCATTGGACCATTACTGTGCATAGCAGTAGGCTCAACCACAACTGACGTCTGTGACGTGGGCAAGGGAGGGGAATTTATTTGAGGGTTCTCACTCCTAGAGGTCATCTACAAACCAACTTCAGTGTCACAGCAAAGTGGTTTCTGCTGTTGTGTGTAAACAGGGATTTACCCGAGCAATCTCACTATGGATCACCCTGGAGCAGTGGAAGTGAACCCCAGCAGCTGGGAATGTCATACCTGAAGGTCAATCCCAGCTCACGGTGCAAATCTGGTCTTCTGAAGTTGGGGTCAAAGTGCAGGATTACAGGTGGAGTTTATATTTCCCATTGCAGATGTGGTTTAAAGGTTTTACTACCTTACTGTCAAACCAATTCACAATTTGAAATATTGGCAAATTAACAAATTGCTTTCCCTGTACTTCAGCAGTCAGTCACAAGCAATGTGATGCTGTCAGGATGTCAAGAAGATTTAAACTGATTTTAACACAGGGAGATAAAGATCAGGGTTGGAAGCAACATTCCCTCTGAGCTGCACGGCCACGCAGTACTGGGAAAGGTTCCGCGCAGGCCGCTCACCGCCTTTTACACTGTAAATACCGCGCATGCACAGAAATTTAAAGGGACCGCGCATTAAAAGAAACAGGCCGCGCAGAACAAAGTGCAGCTCACAGGGAACATTGGTTGGAAGTGGCAGTGAAAGTTGGCTATCCAAATCTGAAACAAACTCAGGAGTGATTTGGTCTGTGTTTTGTGGAGTGTAACTTGGGATAAAACTTTTAATCAATAGTCAGTGACTTCTGCTGCAAAATGCATGGCCTAGAAATTCAAGAGGGGTCATTTTTGGGCACTCGGGGTGCCAGATTGGTGCGGTGCGAGACACCCCTGATATAGGACCTCGGACCTCAGTGTCATAGAGCTCGCGTGGTCGATGAGGGTAGTGCAGTTGATGTTGTGTATATGGACTTTCAAAAGACGTTTGATAAAGTGCCACATAATAGACTTGTTGGCAAAATTGATGCCCACGGGATTAAAGGGGCAGTGGCGGTGTGGATACAAAATTGGCTAAAGGACAGAAAGCAGAGAGTAGATAGCAGATGAAATTAAATGCAGAGAAGTGTGAAGTGATGCATTTTGGAAAGAAGAATGAAGAGAGGCAACATAAACTAAATGGTAGAATTTTAGAGGGAGTCTAAGAGCAGAGAGGCCTGGGGGTGTACATACACAAATCTTTGAAGGTGTCAGGACAAGTTGATTAGGCTGTTAAAAAAGCATCTGGGATCCTTGGTTTTATAATTAGAGGCATAGAGTACAAAAGCAAGGAAGTTATGCTGAACTTTTATAAATCACTGGTTAGGCCTCAGCTGGAGTATTGTGTCCAATTCTGGGCAGCACACTTTAGGAAGGATGTCAAGGCCTTGGAGAGGGTGCAGAGGAGATTTACTAGAATGGTCCCAGGGGTGAGGGACTTCAGTTATGTGGTGAGACTGGAGAAGCTGGGATTGTTCTCCTTAGAGCAGAGATGGTTAAAGAGAGATTTAATAGAGGTTTTCAAAATTATGGGTTTTGATAGAGTACAAAGGAAGAAACTGTTTCCAGTGGCAGGTGGGTCAGTAACCAGAGGACACAGATTTAAGGTAATTGGCAAAAGAACTATAGGGGAGATGAGAATGTGTTTTACGCAGCGAGTTGTTGTGATCTGGAATGCGCTGCCTGAAAGGGCGGTGGAAGCAGATTCAATAGTAACTTTCAAAAGGGAATTGGGTGAAAACTTGAAGAGGAAAAAATTGCAGGGCTATGGGGAAAGAGCAGGGGGGAGTGGGACTGATTGGAGAGCTCGTTCAAAGAGCCGGCACAGGCACGGTGGGCCGAATGGCCTCCTTCTGTGCTGTACGGTTCTATGATTCTTGTAATTGCAGCCCTCTGGCACTGACAGGAGAATCAGCCCAGGCTCCTGCTCTTGATATCTGCTGGAAGTGCAGGTGCGAATCTCGAATGAGTTCAGATTTTGGCTCTGTTGCTCTTTCAGAAAGCTGGCATGGGTATGATCAGACAAATGGCCTCCTTCCGTGCTGTAAAACTTCATGATCCTATGAGTGTTGAATATTTGTTTGCTTGTCTACTTCAAAATAAATTGCTTTATATGTAAGCTGCCCTTGGGATAAAACCACAGTTCTGGAGGCTACTAGTTCTTTCTGGAAAAGACATCCATGAAGTTGTTTAAAGCACAAGTAACTTATATTCAGCTTCCCTTCCTGAAACACTACAGACTAAATGGCTGAATTTATCCAAGAAACTATAATATTCCAAGCAGATTTCTAAAAGAAGGTTTATTAACCCCTTGTGGACTGGTTCCAGCTCTATTATGTAAGGGTGCTTTTTTGTATCTTGTTGCTTTAATATATTATTTTATCTGTAAATAAATATGACCAAGTAGTTTAGCCTGTATCCAGTGGTCTAGTGGCGTGTTGGTCTAGTGGATGCGTGTTAGCTTTCTGCCGTGTGAGGCAAAAGGAGAATGTATTGGGAATCCCACATATTCTCCAGTAAACTATTTACTAAACCAGGGCTCAACCAATCTATACTTGACAGAGAATAAAGACACATGGTTCAATTCAATCCAAACAGTAATGCTGAGGTTGGGGATGGCATTAAACGGGAAATTAGAGATGCGTTCAATAAGGGCACAGCAGTTATCATGGGTGACTTTAATCTACATATAGATCGGGCTAACCAAATTAGTAACAATACTGTGGAAGAGGAATTCCTAGAATGTATACGGGATGGTTTCCTGGACCAATATGACGAGGAACCAACTAGAGATCAGGCCATCTTAGACTGGGTATTATGTAATGAGAAAGGATTAATTAGCAATCTTGTTGTGCGAGGCCCCTTGGGGAGGAGCGATCATAATATGATAGAATTCTTCATTAAGATGGAGAGTGAAGTAGTAGTTGACTCAGACACTAGGATACTGAATTTAAATAAAGGAAACTACGATGGTATGAGGCACGAGTTGGCTAGGATGGATTGGGGAATGTTACTTAAAGGGTTGACGGTGGATAGGCAATGGCAAACATTTAAAGATCGCATGGATGAACTACAGAATTTGTTCATCCCTGTTTGGCATAAAAATAAAACAAAAAAGGTGACTCAACCATGGCTAACAAGGGAAATTAGGGATAGCATAAGATGCAAGGAGAGGACATATAAATTGGCCAGAAAAAGCAGCAAACCTGAGGATTGGGAGCAGTTTAGGATTCAGCAAAGGAGGACAAAGGGATTAATTAAGAGGGGGAAAATAGAGTATGAGAGTAAGCTTGCAGGGAACATAAAAACTGACTGTAAAAGCTTCTATAGATATGTGAAGAGAAAAAGATTGGTGAAGTCAAGCGTAGGTCCCTTGCAGTCAGAATCAGGGGAATTTATAATGGGGAACAAAGAAATGACAGACCAATTAAATACATACTTTGGTTCTGTCTTCACAAAGGAGGACACAAATAACCTCCCAGAGATGTCGGGGAACATAGGGTCTAATGAGAGGGAGGAACTGAATGAAATCAGTATTTGTAGGGAAATGGTGTTAGGGAAATTGATGGGATTGAAGGCCGCTAAATCCCCAGGGCCTGATAATCTACATCCTAGGGTACTTAAGGAAGTGGCCCTAGAAATAGTAGATGCATTGCTGGTCATCTTCCAAAATTCTATAGACTCTGGAACAGTTCCCATAGATTGGAGGGTAGCTAATGTAACCCCACTATTTAAAAAAGGTGGTAGAGAGAAAACGGGGAATTATAGATCGGTAAGCCTGACATCGGTAGTGGGGAAAATGCTAGAGTCCATTATAAAAGATGTAATAGCAGAGCACTTGGAAAACAGTGACAGGATCGGACAAAGTCAACATGGATTTACAAAAGGTAAATCGTGCTTGACTAATCTACTGGAATTTTTTGAGGATGTAACTGGTAGAATAGATAAGGGAGAACCAGTGGGTGTGGTGTATTTGGACTTTCAGAAGGCTTTCGATAAGGTCCCGCATAAGAGATTAGTGTGCAAAGTTAAAGCACATGGGTTTGGGGGTAAGGTACTGACTTGGATAGAAAACTGGTTGGCAGACAGGAAGCAAAGAGTTGGAATAAACGGGTCTTTTTCCGAGTGGCAGGCAGTGACTAGTGGGGTACCGCAGGGATTGGTGCTAGGACCCCAGTTATTCACAATATATATTAATGATCTAGACGAGGGAACTAGATGTAATATCTCCAAGTTTGCAGACGACACAAAGCTGGGTGGGCGTGTGTGCTGTGAGGAGGATGCAGAAAAACTCCAGTATGATTTGGACAGGTTGGGTGATTGGGCAGATGCATGGCAGATGCAGTATAATGTGGATAAATGCGAGGTTATCCACTTTGGTGGCAAAAACAGGAAGGCAGATTATTATCTGAACGGCAATAGATTGGGAAAAGGGGAAGTGCAACGATACCTGGGTGTCCTTGTGCACCAGTCGCTGAAGGTAAGCATGCAGGTGCAGCAGGTGGTTAAGGCGGCAAATGGTATTTTGGCCTTCATAGCGAGAGGATTCGAGTACAGGAGCAAGGATGTCTTGCTGCAGTTGTACAGGGCCTTGAGTATTGTGTGCAGTTTTGGTCGCCTTATCTGAGCAAGGATGTTCTTGCCATGGAGGGAGTGCAGCGAAGATTCACCAGACTGATACCTGGGATGGCAGGAATGACGTATGAAGAGAGATTGGGTCGATTAGGCTTATATTCGCTAGAGTTTAGAAGAATGAGAGGGGATCTCATTGAAACTTATAAAATTCTAAAAGGACTAGACAGACTAGATGCAGGAAGGCTGTTCCCGATGGCGGGGGAGTCCAGAACCAGGGGTCACAGTCTAAGGATAAGGGGTAAGCCATTTAGGACTGAGATGAGGAGGAATTTCTTCACCCAGAGAGTGGTGAACCTGTGGAATTCTCTACCACAGAAGGCAGTAGAGGCCAATTCATTAAATATATTCAAGAAGGAGTTAGATATATTTCTTAAGGCTAAGGGGATCAAGGGATATGGGGAGAAAGCAGGGACAGGGTACTGAATTTGGATGATCAGCCATGATTGCATTGAATGGCAGAGCAGGCTCGAGGGGCCGAATGGCCTACTCCTGCTCCTATCTTCTGATTTCTATGTTTCTATGTAATTCATAAGAGACTCATTATATTTATGGAACTGGTAGCCTAGCCGGGAACACAAGGAACATGTTGGAAAACGCCTGAACTATAACATGTTCTTCTACTATAATCCATCCAAGTGCTGGCAGAACATGAGCAGTAACTGAATTGAAGTCATTGGGGCTGGATTTTGTCATTAGGGGCGGGTCAGGTGATCGGCGGGTCCCGCCCCCGCCTCCGATGTGAGGCGGGACAATTGAGTGATTTTGCCCTAATTGGGCAACCCCTGGCCCAATGAGTCTTTTGGTCCTGAAACTCGCCTCTGATGACATCATCTATGCAGCTGCATTTCAGGCCTGCAAGCAGCCTTGGTTCATTTTCTGCCTTACAACTTTATTGCTGAGACTTCTGAGGGATTAGTTGCGCAAACATGGCAAGCTCAAGACCCAAGTGCGCACCCCGCTTTGATGAGGACTCCCTCCATGGTCTGGTGGAGGGAGCAAGAGCTCAGAAGGAAGTACTGTTTCCTTCTTCTGGGATAAAAAACCTCCACAGCAGACCAAAGCTGTGTGGTTGCAAGTGGCCCAGGAGGTCAGTGCCATCTCAATGTGCAGCAGAACCTGGCTGCAGTGCAGAAAGAGGTTTCATGACCTTCTCCGCACAGGAAAAGTGAGTATTACATCACCATGACCCTCAATCTGCTCCCCATCGCCTCTCATCACCAGCACTCTTCATTGTCAACCTCCTCCTCCACATCCCACTTGACCCTTACATCCCTGCACCCTTAATCATTCCCTCTCTCTGTAAGTTCACAGTCATGTAACTATTCGACTATGCAGCCCTCACACTCCCTATCACTGTTATGCTGTGACAACAACTTATAGCACACAGGGACCTCACTCCATCTTTGTGTCCTTCGAAGCATCTATGCTATGGATTCTCTACACTCACTCCTTCATTCTCACTCAAACTCCACTTGTGTCCCTCATTGCAGGAAAAGAGAGCCCACAATAAGAGGGAAAGGGCGAAGACAGGAGGAGGGCCACCCTCAATAGCCCAGCTCACCAGTGCAGAGGAGGCGGCCCTGAAGATCGTGGGAGTCGAGGAAGATGTGCAAGTGGGGACGGACAGATGGGCGCATCAGAGCAAGCTGGTGACAGAATAGTTTTTCATCTCTCTCATTGACATTGCATGAGTGACTGATCTTGATTCTAATGCTCTAACAGATTGACTTATGATCATCTGCATAATTCAATGTGCATGTAACGTTTATCTCACATCTCTAACTCATGCCTTTACTCCCCCACAGGATCAGCGACAGCCCCCCTCCCCACTGTCCAGGAGGAACAGCCTGAGCCCCCAGACTCCTCAGAGGAAGCTGCAACCTCTGAGGGCGCAGCGTCAGCAGAATTAAGCGCACACAGCACCAGCGCAGACACTCACACCTCGGTGGGACCTTCGAGAGATAGAGTATTGTTCTCACCTGGTGTATCACAGCTCACAAGTGAGCATCAGCAGATGGTGGAGACAGGGACAGCAGTGGAGAGTCCTCGTCGGAGGGCGCAGGACTCTCCCAGCTTGGCTCAGCTGCATGTCGACCCTGTGCCTCCGGGTCCATCCAGAAGGAGAGTGGTGCTGAAACTCCAGGAACAGGTGCAGGAGTCTCTGGACGGTTTTGTCTCCAGGGTCACTGCGAGTGTGGAGCGGATGGAGGAGTCCATCGCTAACATGAGCAGAGCCTTTGTGGAGGCATTGGCGCATGAACGCATCACCACGGAAAGGATGGCAACCTCAGTGGTAAGGATGGCTACCGTAGAGGAGAGGATGGCTACAGTAGAGGAGAGGATGGCTATGGCCATGGAGGAGCTAAGTCGCCAGGGTCTTGAAAACATGGTCATTGTTCAGAATAGACTGACATCTCTGGAGGAGCGATGGGCAGCTATTGAGCAGAGAAACCAGAGCTTCATAGAAGTTCTCTGGAGTAGGACTGCCAGTGCAGAAATGGGTCCTCATGGCCCCCCTGAAGTGCAGCAAGGTGCTGTCAAGCCACTTGCTAGCTCTGAAGTGGGGCTGACCCATGAGAGGGATGCTGGTGGCAGAGAAGAAGGAAGTGGGGGCACCTCTCCAAGCGCTCACACTCCCATGCCACTGCAGAACCCTCGGTCAGAGCCCCACCAGAGTCCTCACCCAACTGAGATCGGCCTCTCAGCCCCTGCACAGCCGCAGGAGCAGCAGACTGTTGCCGAGCCCTCAAAGGCTCGCAACCCCAGAGGACGCCCGCCAAAGGTGTCGAGGCAGGAGCAGCATGAAAGTGAGCAAGGGGCCTCCACATCTGCTGAAGCCACAGGGGAAGCACCACGTAGGAGCACGCGCAAGAGGAAGATAAAGCACAAGTAGTCACAAGGGTAGTCACTTGGGTGTTCTGTTGTGATTAATTGTGAAATGCCATCCGTGAATTAATGTTATAAAATGACCTGATGGCAAACTGTTGAAGTTGTGGGCTGTGTCATTTCGCAAATGGGACTTCCACATTGAGGGCTCAGGGCGACTTGGAATTGTCAGTATGGTGGTCAGAGCGATAGGAAGCCGTAGAGATTCTTGTCCATTGTCGATGGTGTGGTAAGAAGGTGCGAGGCAAATGTGTTTGATTGGGCAGCCTAAGCAAATCTGGCCAAGATTAGTGCATCCCGGGCTGCAATGTTCTCGCATGCTGCTGCCGCTGGTTGATGCGCCTCCACAAGCTGTTCATTGTCGCTCTCATCCTCCTCCTCCTCCTCATCCGAGGAGGCTATGCGATGAGCCACTTGTACCTCAGGCAGCTGCAAGCCACGATGCTGTGCCATGTTGTGAAGTGCACAGCAGACCACGATGATTCTGGAGACCCTGGCTGCTGAGTACTGCAGGGCTCCACCTGATCTATCAAGGCATCTGAATTGCATCTTCAGCAAGCTGATGGTTTGCTCGATAATGGATCTGGTGGAAATGTGGCTGGAGTTGTAGAGCTCCTCAACTTCGTTGGATGGCCTCCTTAACGGCGTAATTAGCCACATCTTCAGGGGATAGCCCTTGTCTCCAAGTAACCATCCGCAAAGTTGGTTTGGCGGACTGAAGAGCGGAGGCACACTAGACTGCCGCAGGATGAACGAGTCATGGCAACTGCCAGGGTACTTGGCGCAAACATGCAAAATGTCCTTCTTGTGGTTACACACCAGCTGCACGTTGAGGGAGTGGAAGCCCTTGCGGTTGACAAAAATGCCTGGATTGTGATGGGGTGCCTTAAGGGACACATGTGTGCAGTCTACGACGCCCTGCATCCTTGGAAAGCCTGCCAGATTAGCAAATCGAACCGCATGCACGGTTACACTTGCTTGATCCTTGGAGAAGTGGATGTAATTGTGCGCATTGGCAAAGAGGGCATCGGTTACCTGCGTGATGCAAGTGTGTGCGGCCGCCTGGGAGATGCTGCTGATGTCTGCTGTTGATCCCTGGAATGAGCCTGAAGCAAAAATGTTGAGTGCGGTGGTGACTTTGACGGCCATTGGTAAGGGGTGTCCACCCGCTCCTCTGGGCATTGCACAGATGTCACCCACTACCTCTCGCGAAAGTCTGAGCCTCCTTTGGCACTGCTGCTCAGTCATGTTGAGGTAGCTCATCCTCTGTCTGTAAACCCTGTTTTGGGGGTATCTCCTGCGGTGACGTCCTTCCCTGCGCTGGCACCTTCTGGCCTGTGCAGCTTCAGGTGGGTGAGTAGCAGCTTGGCGCTCCTGTTGTTGCTCCTGCTGTTGGTGCTGCTGTTGTTCCGGGTTCTGCTGCTGCCGTGGCTGGTCTTCGTCCGAATCTGAGGTCTAGGAGGAAAGGAAATAAATGGTTCCCATGCTGCTGGTATATACCTCAGTTGAGGAAGCGCTCAGTCAAGGTGGGGAGAGGGTTTTCCCAGGAGGTCACACTGGAGATGGATCTCAGCTTCAAAACTTCCAAAATGAGTAGGCCTGCAAAAAGTTCTCCCAGACCCGAGAAAAGAAAGTCCTGCCACCTGCAAATGATCATTGTTGAAAACTCTTTTTTTATGCTGCAGCTGCAGCTGTTAGTAAGCCAACCACTTGTGAACCCGACAGGATTAGCTGGCGTGTTCCAGGGGAGACGTGCAGCACACGGGAAATGTGTTAAACTCAGAAAGGCCTCTCAAAATGGCATTATAGAGGCACTTAAGTGGTTGTTAAGTGCCTTTTAAGGGCCTATCCCGCCTCTTGGAGGCGGGACCGAAACAGGGTCTGAAAGCCCGCATTTGGGAAAGTTGCTCAGAGGCGGGTTGGAGGCGGGATCGGAGCCCGACGCCATTATTGGCAACTTTCCCACCTGACCCGCCTTCAGACCCGCCTCCTCGGACCCGGCAAAATCCAGCCCATGGCCTTTTTATGCAAAGACTTCCGGGAAACAAAGGAGGATCTAGGTTGTAACCAGGAGTTACCGGTGAGTGGGCCGCAAGGATTGAGACAAATAGTGAAAACTTGTTTTGAAACCTTTGAGTACTTTGGCTCCTTGAGGACTTCTGGTAGTGATCGCTTCAACAAAATTAAAAGACAAATTAAGATAGGGTGGAAGGTTTTCACAAATGTAAGTGTCACCTGGAAGGACAGATATATAAAAATGGAAAAGAAGAATTTTCATTAAGAAAGAAAGACTTGTATTTATATAGCGCCATTTACGACCACCGGACGTCTCAAAGTGCTTTACAGCCACTGCACTGGAGTGTCAGCCTAGCTTTATGTGCTCAAGTTCCTGGAGTGGGACTTGAACCCACAACCTTCTGACATCAGAGGCAAGGGTGCTGCCCACTGAGCCACAGCGTGGACATCTCTCCTATGCAGTGACTCCTGCTAGAAAGGGCGTATGTGGATGTTGGGCAATGATGGAATCAGACTTGACTGTGACAACTTCCGTGGTCAGACTGGCTGCTGGCACTCATTGTCCAGGCTGACCTATGAAGATTGGTCTCTTCCGCTTGGAATTCAAAAGTAAGGAAGTGATGCTTCAGTTACACAGTCGGACTGCTTTCTTGTTCTTTTTCATCTCATTACTTTAAACGCCAGATTACACACACACACACACACTCAGTTGTAGCAACGCAAGATCAGGATTTTATTGAAACTCCATACTTCACGATTCCAGTATGAGAGCTCTGTGAGACACCATGCTTCACGATTCCAGTATGAGAGCTCTGTGAGACACCACGCTTCACGATTCCAGTATGAGAGCTCTGTGAGACACCACGCTTCACGATTCCAGTATGAGAGCTCTGTGAGACACCACGCTTCACGATTCCAGTATGAGAGCTCTGTGAGACACCACGCTTCACGATTCCAGTATGAGAGCTCTGTGAGACACCACGCTTCACGATTCCAGTATGAGAGCTCTGTGAGACACCACGCTTCACGATTCCAGTATGAGAGCTCTGTGAGACACCACGCTTCACGATTCCAGTATGAGAGCTCTGTGAGACACCACGCTTCACGATTCCAGTATGAGAGCTCTGTGAGACACCACGCTTCACGATTCCAGTATGAGCTGCTAAACAGTGCTTCACTCACATCTCTTAGACCAAATCTCACCTTTGATTACTACATTCCATGCATACGACCAATAAATTATAGTACATCAAAGATACATACAAATGCCAACAGAATAACAACATAAACCAAACAAACATGCACTTAACAGTTCTAATTATTGTATTGCCATGACCAAAAGTAACCTAATTGCTGTCACAAATTCTTCCCATTCCCCTAAACGCAAGTGACCAAGCTGACATATTCCAGACCATTACAGATGAGTGACTCTTACACATTCGACTATTTTACTTTCTTGCGATGATTTCCTTGCTTTTAGGCCTGTTTACACAATTTACAACACATGCTCAGCAGAAAGCTGCTTCAACTCATCACATGCTGATCCCACAGATTGCCCAGAAAGAACATTTGAGGTACTCAGGTAATGCGGACTTTCGCTCGCACACCTTGGTCAGACCCTATCTGGAGTACCGTGTTCAGTTTTTGGCACTGCATCTCAGGAAGGCTATATTGGCTTGCAGGGGAGGCGGGGGGCGGATACAGCACAGATTCGCCAGTGATACCAGCCTTTAAAGGGATGAAGTATGAGGAGGGGTTGCTTAAATTTGGCTTGTATTCCCTTGGGTTTAGATGGTTGAGGGGTAATCTAATTAGAAACATAGAAACATAGAATCTAGGAGCAGGAGTAGGCCATTCGGCCCGTCGAGCCTGCACCACCATTCAATATGATCATGGCTGATCCTCTATCTCAATACCATATTCCCGCTCTCTCCCCATACCCCTTGATGCCTTTTGTGTCTAGAAATCTATCTATCTCCTTCTTAAATACAGGAAACTCTTTCGTATCCGGCACTGATGGGACAGGGATGGTGCCGGTTGATTAAAAATTCCGGATAACGGAGAGGTATATCTACCGAGGCTATTTTTAATAAACAAAAATAAAAAAATCAAGAAATGTGCAGTATAATTGGGTACTCCCCTACAGAATGTTGTGTTAAATGGATGGTGGAAGATGCTTGAGTAAGTACAGTAATGCCAGTTGAGGGTAATCCATAACTCTTTAATTACTTAACAGTAAAACAAAACTTATAAACGACTGTATACTGTAGTTTTCGGAGTATGAATTCTGCCGGTTATTAGAGAATTCCGGATATTTAGGTGCCGTTTAAACGAGAGTTTCCTGTATATTCAGTGACTTGGCCTCCACAGCCTTCTGGGGTAGAGAATTCCAGGGGCTAAAAATTGAGTTGCGCCCCATTTGGGGCGCTAACCTCGCCGGGGCGCTACTTTTAGCGCCCCGAAAAAATTAGCAGCCCCGCGCCGGAACTTCAGTGGTTGCGCCCCAAGAGGGAAGCGGGGCGCCACTGGAAGCACCCCGCATCCCTCTTGGGGCGCTGCGAGGGAATATCCTGGCGCTACGTGCCGCAGCGCCAGGCGCTGCGGCACGTCGCGCCGCGGTATTGCAGGCCTTCCTCCCCTTCTTAAAGGGGAGGGACCCTGCGCAGCGCGAACCGGGGCCCAGCTGGGCCCCCAGGGATCGGGAGTGCCGGCAAAAGAGCCCGGCACTCAAGAGAAGTGCCGGGCTCTTGGAGCGCAGCCGGCACTTCACGGTGGGGGGGCTTCACGGGGGCCGGGGACAGCAACGGGGGCAGGTGCTGGCAGGCGGCCAGCAACAAAAATGGCCGCCTGCCACCTCCCCTTTAAATATCGCCGCCCCGGCCGCACGTACGCCTCCCTGAACCCGTCGGACATAGCGTCTTGCGGTAAATCAGGGGGCGCGACTGAAGATCGCGGCTGGAGCGCGAGCGGGGTGCTGCGCACGGCGATGACGTCATCGCCGGCGGCGCAGCGCCACAGGGCGCTACCGGCTGGCGCCGCCGCTAACCTCCCGCTGAATTTTACGGGAGGCGTGGGCGGCGCTGCGCCCGGGCGTTAGCTGCTTTATGCCCCATTAGCGCCCTCTTAAGGCGCTAACGGGAGGCGCAAGCAGCTGAATTTTTCCCCCCACAGGTTCACCACCCTCTGAGTGAAGAAATGTCTCCTCATCTCAGTCCTAAATGTCCTACCCCGTATCCTGAGACTGTGACCCCTCGTTCTTGACCCCCCCAGCCAGGGGAAACATCCTCCCTGCACCCAGACTGTCTAGCCCGGTCAGAATTTTATACGTTTCAATGAGATCCCCTCTCATTCTTCTAAACTCCAGTGAATACAGGCCTAGTTGACCCAATCTCTCCTCATACGACAGTCCTGCCATCCCAGGAATCAGTCTGGTGAACCTTCGCTGCACTCCCTCTATGGCAAGTATATCCTTTCTTAGGTAAGGAGACCAAAACTGCACACAGTACTCCAGGTGTGGTCTCACCAAGGCCCTGTACAACTGTAGTAAGACATCCTTGTTCCTGTACTCAAATCCTCTTGCAATGAAGGCCAACATACCATTTGCCTTCCTAACTGCTTGCTGCACCTGCATGTTTGCTTTCAGTGACTGGTGTACAAGGACACCCAGGTCCCTTTGTACATCAACATTTCCCAATCTATCACCATTTAAATAATACTTTACCTTTCTGTTTTTCCTACCAAAGTGGATAATTTCACATTTATCCACGTTATACTGCATCTGCCATGTATTTGCCCACTCGCTCAACTTGTCTAAATCGCCTTGAAGTCTCTTTGCATCCTCCTCACAATCCCACCTAGTTTCGTGTCATCAGCAAACTTGGAAATATTACATTTGGTCCCCTCATCCAAATCATTGATATATATTGTGAATAGCTGGGGCCCAAGCACTGATCCCTGCGGTACCCCACTAGTCACTGCCTGCCACCCCGAAAAAGGCCCATTTATTCCTACTCTCTGTGTCCTGTCTGTTAACCAATTTTCAATCCATGCCAGTATATTACCCCAATCCCATGTGTATTAATTTTGCACCCTAACCTCTTATGTGGGACTTTATCAAAGGCCTTCTGAAAGTCCAAATACACCACATCCACTGGTTCTCCCTTATCTATTCTACCAGTTACATCCTCAAAAAATTCCAGTAGGTTTGTGAAACACGATTTCCCTTTCATAAATCCATGTTGACTTTGTCTAATCCCGTTGATATTTTCTAAGGGGTAGAAATTAGGTCGCGCCCCATTTGGGGCGCAAATATCGTCCGGACGCAAATATTAGCGCCTGGCGCTAATTATCGGCACTGACAGGAAACTTCACTTTTACCGCCCCGGGAGGTGAGTGGAGCGCTAAAGCAGGCGCTGCACACCTCTCTTAAGGCGCAAAGGCCGAGCAGTGAGGCACTAACTCGGAGCGCTGGCGAAGCTCATGTAATGTCAGTCAGCAATGGAACACACACACAATGGCACGGGCCAGTTCTTAAAGGGGATGGTTAATCTTGCTTTCCATCCACATCCTGTTCATTGCTGCCTTGAATCTCGGCCTGGAGAGACTTGCACATCAAATGTGCTGGAAAGAACAATGGAGCGTACCAGGCAAAGAGCTCAGAGTGCAGCTCCCACAGTCTCTGCTAAATCGATACAAGGAATGGCAAATCAAAATTAACCTGCAAAGTGCTGCTCAGTACCCAAAACTCCTTCACACAACGTTGAATCTCTCCAGAAGTCTCTCCTTCTCTCTCTCAGAATGCGTAGTTCAAAAATGCCACCAACAATAAAAGACAGGAAGAGGCCCCCTTTAAATAGCGCCCCCCCCAGCCCCACAGTGATTGATAGCATTCCAGTCTTCTGGTCGTTGGAAGCGCCAGGCGGTAAGGCAGGGGGCGCCACTCAATTTCCGCTACGGGGCGCCACAAGGGCGTTGCACCATGGAATGACGTCACAATATGCGCGCGCAGGTGGTCGCAGCGGTAAGTTTTAGCGCCGCCTCAGAATCTCAAGTTAAGTTCTCGAGCGGCGCAAACATCGCTGCGCCCGGGCGTTAGCGGCTTTGCGCCCCATTAGCGCCCTCTTAAGGCGCTAACGGGAGGCGCAACCAAGTGAATTTTTACCCCTAAGTGTCTTGTTATCACATCCTTTATAATAGACTCTAGCATTTTCCCTACTACAGATGTTAGGCTGTAGGTCCCTGTTTTCTCTCTCCCTCCTTTTTTAAATAGTGGGGTTACATTTGCCACCCTCCAATCTGCAGGAACTGTTCCATAATCTATAGAATTTTGGAAGATGACAACCAATGCATCCACTATTTCCATGGCTACCACTTTTAGTACTCTTGGATGCAGATTATCAGGCCCTGGGGATTTATTAGCTTTTAGTCCCAGTAATTTCTCCAGCACTATTTTTTTACTAATACTAATTTCCTTTAATTCCTCCTTCTCACTAGACCCTTGGTTCCCTAGCATTTCTGGGAAGTTATTTGTGTCCTCTTCCGTGAAGACAGAACCAAAGTATTTGTTTAATTGCTCTGCCATTTCCTTGTTCCCCATTATAAATTCCCCCGTTTCTGACTGCAAGGGACCTACATTTGTCTTCACTAATCTTTTTCTTTTTACATACTTGTAGAAGCTTTTACAATCCGCTTTTATGTTCCTTGCAAGTTTACTCTCATACTCTATTTTTCCCCTCTTAATCAATCTCTTGGTCCTTTTTTGCTGAACTCTAAACTGCTCCCAATCCTCAGGCTTGCTACTTTTTCTGGCAACTTTGTATGACTCCTCTGCCATAACCTGATTGAATGGCAGAACAGGCTCATGGGGCTGAATGGCCTCCTCCTGTTCCTATGTCCCTAATCTTTTATATCTAATTCAGCCGGCAGACAGGGATAAATGGCACCTCCAACAATGTAGCACTCCCTCACTACTACAACAGCAACAACTTGCATTTATATAGTGCCTTGAACATTAAGAACATCTCAAGATGTTTCACAGAGATGTAAGAAAAAAAGTGAGCCAAAGTAAGAAGAATTAGAAAGAGTGACTAAAAACTTGGCCAGAGGTGGTTTTTAAGGAGGTTCTTAGAAAAGAGGAGAGGATTCAAGATCTTGGGGCCCATGCAGCTGAAGACACTGCTGCCAGGGAGGCTAGAGTCAGAGGGAATGGAGAGTGGAGAGATCAGGAAGAGGCAAAATACCAGAGAACTCTTGGTGTCTGTGGAACTGTACCACAAAAAGGGAAGAGGGTGGGTGGGGTGGGGTGGGGGCGGGTTTGAAATTGGAGGAAGATTTTTTTTTAAGACTTATTAACCTTTTCAGCTCATACACCAGGTACAAATTTTGACAGATTTTTATGAAGATGACATCAACCAGTTTTTGAAAAGATTCAATTTTCTGATGAGATTTTCTTTATAGTTAGAAGAGCCACATCAATTTAGGTACTCTCTCTACAGCCCCATGTGAGTGACAAATGGGCAGGAAGGTCACGATCTAGATTATTAAAAACAAAGCTACTGAAGGTTTCTCCAGGGAAGGAATTTATTTCAGTATTTCCATGAACCGAATAATAGTATCTGTTGCTCAATTGGAAAATTGCAATAGTATGTCTAAGTTATGGGTCGTGAGCTGTTTTCAAATTACTCATACTGCCTACCTATCAAAAAGAAGTTTGTCGATATTGGAATAATAAATGTGTTTCATTCTGCCGAGGGATGCCTGCTCTATTGTGTTGCATTTGTATCTTTTCCATTTCCTGCTTAGAGCCACTCACCAGCCAAATTATAATCACTTTTCTACCCTAAAGCAAAACACAATCACCTTGCTAATAGAATTAAAATTGATAGATAATTGAGTTTGATTGTAACAAATTAGTATTACTTTTGAATTCTTACTAAAACTAATAATTGTCTCACCCCATTAAATTATGGTCCTTGGCTGCATCTTGATTAGATAGTTCAAGAAGCTCATTAAATAGAAGTGCACAGAACTTTAATTCCTTCTGTATATACACTGCTTGGCTGGAAGAAAGATCAGAAAAGCTGTGTATCCTTTCTTTGTGATGACCACATGCTAAGACTGTGCTTCTGATCGCCCCATTATGTTGCAGAACTGCTTGCAGCATTTACACTGTGGGGTAGAATCTGTGGCAGCAGCCATATCAGAGGAAAAAACGACTGTTTGGGCGTGCTCCGTGTTTAAAAGTTTCATATTTTGGTCACGGGCATTCCTGCACGTTGGGGAAAGGACCATAAATGACACCAAAGCAAAAACCATGTTGCTGGCCTGAATGGATGGGTTGGACACTGAACCCCTCTGAAGGTTATATTTGCTGACAGCGGTATTGCTACATCTGCAGGTCGTGCTTTGGGAACCCACCTCCCGGTCTTGGATCTTGCAGTGAGAACAGTGTTGTAGGCAAGGTGCTGGCTGCAATTGGCAAAAGTCCTGTCATATAAAGGATATAGAGGGAGCACAAGAGCATTACAAATAGATTTACTATGATTGATCAGATTGCCAAAATGTTTTGACTATAATAGCTCCAAACATTGTTCACCTAAATTAGAAGGTTTTGGTGAAAGATTAAGAAGGCTTTGAAAGGAGATTTTAGAAGATTTTGGAAAACTATAAAGAGATAAAAAGGGTTGCAGAAATGTTCAGTTAAAGTATGGAGAAAATATAGTTAACAGTATACAGCTTTGCCCAAGGGGTTAGAGTTTAGTGAACGAGAAAAATTGCTATTAAATCAGGCAGAAGGATGACTTAAATAGACTTTCAGAAAACATAATGCAGAGGATCACTAAACTGAGTTAATACAGTGGTTAACCTGCTTCTTTGTTTAAAGGGACTCCATTTTTATAGTGTATTCATCTAAGTGACAGATAACGCTGGAAAACTACCAGAGCTATCTTGACGTAGAAAAGTCAAATATTAACCCTGCCAAGTATGTACCATAATCTTAGAAACGCAATATTATTCTTATGCTATGTTGAGTTGAACCTATCTAAGAATGTGATACTGTAATTCTGTTATACTGTACTAAGCTGAAACCAACTAATGCTGTTGTAATTCTGAAAATCAGGGTTATTCCCGTGCTTATGCTGATTTGGGTTCTATTGATATGTGCTAAATATCAGTTACCTTTTTTAACTGTACCACTGTGGTTAGATAGATATAGACTTGCATTTATATAGCGCCTTTCATGACCTCAGGACGTCCCAAAGCGCTTTACAGCCAATGAAGTATAGTTGTAATGTAGGAAACACGGCAGCCAATTTGCGCTCAGCAAGCTCCCACAAACAGCAATGTGATAATGACCAGATAATTTGCTTTAGTGCTGTTGACTGAGGGATAAATATTGGCCAGGACACCGGGGATAACTCCCCTGCTCTTCTTTGAAATAATGTCATGGGATCTTTTACGCCCACCTGAGAGGACAGACGGGGACTCGGTTTAATGTCTCATCTGAAAGACGGCACCTCCGACCGTGCAGCACTCCCTCAGCACTGTACTGGAGTGTCAGTTCTGAACTTATTAATCCTACTAACTGTAACATGATGCATATAATTAAGAACATAAGAAATAGGAGCAGGAGGAGGCCCTTCTCCACCATTCAATAAGATCACGACTGATCTCCTACCTCAACTCTACCTTCCCACACTATCCCCATATCCCTTGGTTCCCTTAGTATCCAAAAATCTATCGCTTTCTGTCTTGAATATACTCAACGACTGCGCATCCACAGCCCTTAGGGTAGAGAATTCCAAAGATTGAATAAATTGAGTAAAACAGTCATTAGCAGTATACTGAATTCTGTCCTGTCAAATCTTCACATGTCTTAGAGGGAGCAAAAAGCCGAACGGCACTTCAGCAAGTGTTGTGCCAGATGATCATTGGCTGATGACCAAACTGTGGCTGGGCCCTTTGTAATTAGACTCAGTTTATGTCGGATGAATCAAGAGCCAGATTAGGCAACACTTCCAGAGCCCTAGATAAAAACGTAAATCCAAATCCAGTTTCTTCTACACTGCCAGAAATACAAGTGAGAAGTCGCACAACACCAGGTTATAGTCCAACAGTTTTATTTGAAATCACAAGCTTTCGGAGCTGCTGCTCCTTCGTCAGGTGCTCCGAAAGCTTGTGATTTCAAATAAAACTGTTGGACTATAACCTGGTGTTGTGCGACTTCTCACTTTTGTCCACCCCAGTCCAACACCGGCATCTCCGCAGCACAGAAATACAAGTAACAAAGAGTTACTACACAAAGGGTAGTGGAAATCTGGAACTCTCCCAAAAAGCTGTTGAGGCTAGGTCAATTGAAAATTTCAAAACTGAGATTGATAGATTTTTGTTAGGCAAGGGTATTAGGGTTATGGGTAGATGGATAATAGGGTTACGGGTAGAAAGGTATTAGGGTTACGGGTAGATGGAGTTAATATACAGATCAGCCATGATCGAATTGAATGGCGGAACAGACTTGAGGGGTTGAATAGCCTCCTCCTGTTCCTATATATATAGATTTTCCAAACATTTGCGATTGTGTAATGCATTTGAGATGGTGTTTCCAGCACATGTCGAAATTTGACAGTTTTTACATTCATAGATTTTGAAGATAATTTTTTCTTGCCTATAAAGAAAGACTTGCATTTATAGCGCCTTTCACGACCTCAGGACGTCCCAAAGCGTTTTACGGTCAATGAAGTACTTTTTGAAGTGTAGTCACTGTTGTAATGTAGGAAACGCGGCAGCCAATTTGCGCACAGCAAGCTCCCACAAACAGCAATGTGATAATGACTAGATAATCTCTTTTAGTGATGGTGATTGAGGGATAACTAGTGACCAGGACAATCACAAAGATGGGTCAGAAACAGCATTTACATTTGCCGCTGGTGTCAATGTCTCTGGAAGCACCAAAGGAAAGTAACACTTGAGATGGAGGTGTGTCACCTCTTCTACATTATTACCACTAAAGTTGGGGTCCCATCAACAGCAGTGGTGTAAGTTCACTGATTTATATTTCCTCATTATGATATTCCCTTATCTGCAATGAATCTTGCCTGCAATATTACTGTAATATTCACACAGTTCCCAAGATTTTGAGCAAGTCTGCTGATTTCTCTATTGTCTCCCAGGACTGGAGTGTGATGATACGTAATAATGGCTTAGCAGACTTCATTGTTATAATTAGTACCTCTGTTGATGACTATATGGCTGAGAGACATTGTTAATAGTCTCCTCAAGTGGTGTGCACTGATCTGGCAATAATGGCAAATTTAGATATACAGAACTGTTTCAAATACAAGAGATTCTCTATAGATGTGGTTCTGAGGCTCCTAGGGCTGTAGAATCTGCCCTGGTTACACTGTGGGTCTGAATGGTAACACAAAAAACAACTGTGCGATCATAAGACCTTCATTGAGGGCTGAGTAAGCTCCATATAGCCAGCGATGTGGCCTTATCTCTGGCCTGTACAGATGGGTAAAAGACTCAGCCTGCTTGTACTCAAAAAAGATCTGTGCTACTACAGCCAGCTGTTTATATTGCTGCACATCCCTCAGTCTCGGGTGGTGCAAAGAAAAAATGTCCTTGTAGCACCCCCTTATGAGTCTTGCAGTGCTGCCAACACAGTTGGGGCTGCCATTGGTAGCACTGCTGTAAGACAAATGCAGCCTAAGCCTATAAACATGGCTCAGTGGGTAGCACCCTCGCCCCTGAGTCAGAAGGTTGTGAGTTTCAAGTCCCACTCCAGGGACTTGAGCACATAAAGCTAGGCTGACGCTCCCAGTGCAGTACTGAGGGAGTGCTGCACTGTCGGAGATGCCGTCTTTCAAATGAGATGTTAAACTGAGGCCCCGTCTGCTCTCTCAGGTGGACATAAAAGATCCCATGGCACTATTTTGAAGAAGGTCAGGGGAGTTACCCCTGGTGTCCCAGCCAATATTTTTCCCTCACTCAACATCACGAAAACAGATTATCTGATCATTATCCCATTGCTGTTTGTGGGAGCTTGCTGTGTGCAAATTGGCTGCTGCGTTTTCTACATTACAACAGTGACTACACTCCAAAAAAGTACTTCATTGGCTGTAAAGGGCATTGGGATGTCCGGTAGTCGTGAAAGGCGCTATAGAAATGCAAGTCTTTCTTTTTACAAGTCAGAGATCTGAATAGGGTAAGTGACTTGGCACAGCATGATGTCATGATAAGTCCCGTGAATTTCTACACCCATTGGGGGGGATGGGGAGGATTTTAACTGCCAGCGGGTTTATGGAACTGCTTGTCTCAGTAAATCTGCGACCGCATGTGGCAAAATGAGGTCACAGCGAGTTTAACCGCTGGGCCTCATTAACATGCTGCCCGCCAACATCCCGCCTGGAATGTGGGCGGGAAGTGGCTGCTGGCTTGCGGAACTTTGGGCAGCCAAGGGCTGCCTCCGGCACTCTGGTAAGTATGCAGAACGTGTGTTCCAGGGGGCTCTCGCGGCACGGGAGGAGCGAGTCCGAGGCAGGGGGGGTCTAAACGGTCCTTATGGGGTCTGGTGAAGCACTACTGCTCCTCCTGGCTCCACAGAGGAAAGTAAATAACTTACCTGAAGGACCTCTTCTGCTTCGGATCCTCTTCTCACTTGACTTTGCCTGGTGGAACAGCAGCTGCAGCTTCCCCATTCACGTCGGAGTTAAAATCACGGTCGGGGCCCAGTGACGTCATTGGACTGAGAGCTGCATATTTAAAGAAGGACCTCGCCAGCCTCTGGTGGGTCCTTTGCCATTGTCCACACTGGAGGAGAGAGCAGGTTATATTTGAAGGTGGAGGGATCCAGGCGGGGACATCGGCGGGTAAATCACCCGATTGATTTTAATTGCCTACCTGCCAGGCGGGTAGGGTTAAAATCGACTCCATCATGTGTGTCGTGATTTGCTGTGGCACTCACTACAATTTTACATTAAAAGTCACAGAGGAAGTGAAATGCCAGTTTCTGAGCAGATGCAAAAAATCACTTGCACTATTTATGTTGTATTGTGTGTGTTTGAAACAGTGGTCCACACATCACAGAACAATAACAGACCAATTTAGGAGTGTCAGGCCTTAAGGCACTTTGGTCCACTGCACAGCCAGCTGAAAGTTAAGCTACCCAGTGATCAAAAACTAACAATAATACACCTGAATCTAATAAGCTGGCTATCAGTACTAAGCCAAGCACAAACTAACACTATTAATACAAAAGCAAAATACTGCGGATGCTGGAAATCTGAAATAAAAACAAAAAATGCTGGAAATACTCAGCAGGTCAGGCAGCATCTGTGGAGAGAGAAACAGAGTTAACGTTTTGGGTCGATGATCCTTCGTCAGAACTGGAAAAAGTTATACAACTAGCATACATTAACAGTTTCATGAAAGATTCTACCCATAATCTGCTCCCATCCTTCTTTATAGCTCTTTCCCAATTTTCTATTCCTTAGCTCAAGAATCTTATTTTCTCAACTTTGTTAACAGATTCACTCTTCACATTTTTAGAAACTGAAAAGTATAGAATCATAGAATGGTTACAGCACGGAAGAAGGCCATTCGGCCCATTGAGCCCGTGCTGAATCTCAGCTAGTCCCATTCCCCTGCCCTTTCCCCATAACCTTGCAATTTTTTTTCCTTCAGTTACTTATCCAACTCCCTTTTGAAAGAAAAAATTGAGTCTGCCTCCACCACCCTTTCAGGCAGTGCATTCCAGATCTTAACCACTCGCTGTGTAAAAAATTTTTTCTTACATCGCCTTTGGTTCTTTTGCCAATCACCTTAAATCTGTGCCCTCTGGTTCTCGACCCTTCTGCCAATGGGAACAGTTTCTCTCTATCTACCTTGTCAGACCCCTCATGATTTTGAACACCTCTATCAAATCTCCTCTCAATATTCTCTGCTCCAAGGAGAACAACCCCAGCTTCTCCAGTCTATCCACATAACTGAAGTCCCTCATTCCTCGAATCCTTCTCGTAAATCTTTTCTGCACCCTCTCTAAGGCCTTCATATCCTTCCTAAAGTGTGTTGCCCAGAATTGGACACAATACTCCAGTTGGGGCCAAACCAGTGTTTTATACAGGTTCATCATAATTTCCACACTTTTTTGTACTCTATACCTCTATTCATGAAGCCCAAGATCCCGGTAAGCCTTTTTAACCGCTTTCTCAACCTGTCCTGCCACCTTCAATGATTTGTGCACACTTACCCCTAGGTCTCTCTGTTCGTGCACCCCCTTCAGGATTGTACCATTTAGTTTATGTGTCCTCTCCTCATTCTTTCTACCAAAATGCATCACTTCACACTTTTCTGCGTTAAATTTCATCTGCCACGTGTCCACCCATTTCACCAGCCTGTCTATGTCTTCCTGAAGACTATCACTCTCCTCCTCACTGTTCACTATACTTCCAAGTTTTGTGTCATCTGCAAATTTTGAAATTGTGCCCTGTACACCCACGTCCAAGTCATTAATATACATCAAGAAAAGCAGTGGTCCTAGAACCGACCCCTGGGGAACACCACTGTATACCTTCCTCCAGTCCGAAAAACAACCATTCACCACTACTCTCTGTTTCGTATCATTTAGCCAATTCCGTATCCATGCAGCCACTGTCCCTTTTATTCCATGGGCTTCAACTTTGCTGGCAAGCCTATTATGTGGCACTTTGTCGAACGCCTTTTGGAAATCCATGTACACAACATCAACCGCATTACCCTCATCAACCCTCTCTATTACCTCATCAAAAAGCTCAAATCAAGTTGGTTAAACACGATTTGCTTTTAACAAATCCGTGCTGGCTTTCCTTAATTAATCCACCCCTATCCAAGTGACTGTTGATTTTGTCCCTGATTACTGTTTCTAAAAGCTTCCCCACTACCGAGGTTAAACTGACTGGCCTGTAGTTGCTGGGTTTATCTGTACACCCTTTTGTAGTTGTAATGCTGTATAAAGTGTTGGCCAGGACCCATCTTGAGCATTGATCTGGTCACTTAATCGTAGAAATTTAACTATTGAATTTCAAAGCATATAAAGATCAGCAACCAGGATGATCCAGAGCATGAAGGAAAATAATTTTTGAAAAAACTGAGGAATCCATTCCATTTGGAATAGAGAAACTATCAAAATGACCTCTAATAACTGAAGATTGAATTCAAAATTATAAGTGCCTTTGACAAAACGGAATCCAGACAAATTGTTAACCAAATATCAGAGACAAATCTTAAAAATTAGACATTGGGGGTTGAGGTTCCTCAGGGGTTCTCCTGAATGTCCATATAACCTCAGTGGAATATCCGAGGAAACCCCAGGGAAATGGAAATTATAATAGGAGTCAGGCAGAACTTGTTTTGCACACATATGCATGTGGATTAAGTTACTAAGGAAATCCATTTGAAGTGTACAATATAAATGGACTGTAGTGGCAATTTCATGTTTCTGAAGCGAGAAGTGATTAAAGGATATGATTAGCTTTTGTTAATTCATAGTCTTTCAAGTTATTTAATATGATATAGCTTTTAAAAATAACAGCATCTGTTTTATATATTCAGGATATATTTTTAAACAGCTTCTTAATTTGTTATTGGACTTTTCCTGCACCTTCATAATATATAAAAGCAATGGATTGGATTTGAAAATACCAATAATGTGAATAGACCCAAAATATTTATAGTTTGATTATTTTATTTTAATATAAAAATAATATCTCTCTTGCCCATGACTTGGAAATATACTGAAAAATTCAAGGTGATGCCTCACAAAAGTCTCAAAGTTGGGTTTGGATCAGTCAAACATCTGGGCTACATTTTTAGCGACTCATTGCCATGGATGCAGAATTCTCCATTCCATGCACAGTATAAATAGGCTGAATTATGCCACATGAATGCACCCCAGCACAAGATTAGGGATTCACACTGGGACAAATTCAGACACCACATTGTAAATGACCCAGATTGCACAAAGGTATCTATATGTTGCCATTATAACAATTTTTCCAGTTGGCTCCTGCTATTGCACCAAACAGCTGTGTATTCATATACACAAAGATATATATGCGCTATGAAAGAAAGCACAGAGAGCAGAATGAAGGCACTCTGCTAACGGTGAAATGTGAATGAGTTCACGCCAATGATATCGGAATCCTCAACACCAGTTTTAAAACTGAAGTTGATGGCCATGAGCTGAAGTAGAATGAAGTATTTGAGTGAGAATTCAGTTAAATTAACTTGTAGTGAGAGGAGAAAAATACCGAATTTAATCAACCCTGATTAATGGCGCTAACAGGATTATTTAAACAAATCAAAAATGTCTAGGTACCATGCTTCATGAGCAATTCTTTGAGGATTTACTGATATGAGTGATTTAATAAAGCTCAGATAGCACTTCAGTAGATCATTCTAGAATATTGTAGGTAGCATTTTAATTTGAAGAATTGCAATGTGGAATAATGCTTTGAATATGTTAATAAAAATGGTTATTAGCAGAGCTAGGAAGTGAATCTGGTGCACAATGATTGAACCATGATAAAAATTACCCAATGGCTATTGTACCTAATATGCTTCTGTCAAATAGAAAGAAACATTAAAAAAATAGGAGCAGGAGTCGGCCATTCGGCCCTTCGAGCCTGCTCCGCCATTCAATATGATCATGGCTGATCCTCAATCTCAATACCATATTCCCGCTCTCTCCCCATACCCCTTGATGCCTTTTGTGTCTAGAAATCTATCTATCTCCTTCTTAAATATATTCAGTGACTTGGCCTCCACAGCCTTCTGTGGTAGAGAATTCCACAGGTTCACCACCCTCTGAGTGAAGAAATTTCTCCTCATCTCAGTCCTAAATGGCCGACCCCTTATTCTGAGACTGTGAGCCCTGGTTCTAGACTCCCCAGCCAGGGGAAACATCCTCCCTGCATCGACCCTGTCAAGCCCTGTAAGAATTTTCATTTCAAAGTTACAACATTGCGTTTTTCCTTTACTTTTCATTATGCCACATCAGGCAATACCTTCAAATCTATGTTCAGAGTACTGATACAATTCCCAAGATTATCCAATATATGGAACTTCCATTTTCTAACAATGAGAATCTCCAGGAACATACACAAATGACATATTTTCTGTGATAATCACAGCAGCTACTTTATTGAGTATGTGTGCTGCCTCTAATAGGGTCCAGGAGGACGGGGATTGCAAAGCGATAAAAGAAAAAGGAAGGAGTAAGGATAGAGGGAAAAGTGAATAAAACAAGCAAAGAAGAGGAACAGCAGAAGAGGAAAAAAGAAAACAAAAGAGGAAGAAAACAAGAAAAATAACAAGATAACACGCTCTGCTACAAAGAAAAGAAGCAAAGAACTGGGAAGTTATCCACTTTGGTAGGAAAAATAGAAAAGCAGAGTATTTTTTAAATGGTGAGAGATTGGGAAATGTTGGTGTTCAGAGGGACCTGGGTGTCCTTGTACACGAATCACTGAAAGTTAACATGTAGGTACAGCAAGAAATTAGGAAAGCAAATGGTATGTTGGCCTTTATTACAAGAGGATTTGAGTATAAGAGTAAAGAAGTCTTACTGCAATTATATAGGGCCCTGGTGAGACCACACCTGGGGTATTGTGTACAGTTTAGGTCTCCTTACCTAAGGAAGGATATACTTGCCATAGAGGGAGTGCAACAAAGGTTTACCAGACTGACTCCTGGGATGGGGGGATTGTCCTATGAGGAGAGATTGAGTAGATTAGACCTATATTCTCTAGAGTTCAGAAGAATGAGAGGTGATCTCATTGAAACATGTAAAATTCTTAAGGGGCTTGACAGGATAGATTCAGGGAGGATGTTTCCCCTGGCTGGGGAGTCTAGAACCAGGGGTCACAGTCTCAGAGTAAGGGGTCGGCCATTTAGGACTGAGATGAGGAGGAATATCTTCACTTAGAGGGTGGCGAATCTTTGGAATTATCTACCCCAGGGGGCTGTGGAGGCTCAGTTGTTGAGTATATTCAAGACTGAGATCGATAGTTTTTTGAATATTAAGGGAATCAAGGGATATGGGGATAGTGCAGGAAAGTGGAGATGAGGTAGAAGATCAGCCATGATGTTATTGAATTGGGCAGGCTTGAAGGGCCAAATGCCGACTCCTGCTCCTATTTCTTATGTTCTTATGGGAGAGGAAAAGAAGGACACAAGAATAAGAGAGTCAGAAAGAAATACTGCACCAAGGAGAGGTAAAAGCATGGAGAAGGGAAGCAACATTATCAGTAAACAGTAAGCGATATCTATTTGTACTTTCTATTAAAAGTCCAAAAGTTGCTCAATCATATATGCTAAAGTTTCATTCATATTGATGATGCTATTCCTGCTGAACTCACATCATCTCTCGTAAGATGAAGTTAATTGTTTTTAGAGTTGTGTAAATGGAAAACAATAATGAAGAACTAGCAAAAATAAGCCCCTCGACAGTATGTATGTTTGACATTAACCAACGTATGAGATGGTGAACATTTTTAAACATGTTTTTTAGTAAAGAATTTGCACCTAAAAAGTATACTTGCTGCACTAATCAATGTGATAAACAAATCATCTTGGAAGACAAATGTGTTATATTTGGATAACACTCAAGTGCTCCTTTGAATCAAGAATTTGCAGCAGATAACCTTTCCCCTATCTCCTTCAATTTTTCTCACCTGTTCTTCTTAAGGCTTGACTTCTGCTGGGGTATAATTCCACAGGCATTAACCAACTGCTCAATCTGGGACTCTGTAACAATCAGCATTTCTCCACATGAGTCTGGACAGCATCATCAAGCTGTTCAATCAGAGTCAAGCCTCATGTTACTGCTGTCCACACTTTACAGCAAAAGCCACAGCAATCTGGAGCAGCTATCCTACTTGATATTTCTCCTCTATCTCAGAACGTATCACTGATGATGAGAAAACATCCCTAATAAGCCTAGCTTCTTCCGTGTGTCATAGTCTGTGTAAAGCAATTTAGTTATGTAGTTTTTTTTAAGCAATTGAACAAAATGTGACAACAACATTACCACCATTTCACTGAGTAAAATGCTTGTCAAGCACCTTCATGCAATGATAGAGCCATTTTTAGGTATTATGGCACTAAACTACTCAAAAGGTCATTTGTAGTTTGGTGAAAGTCTGAGCTCAAATCCATGGGACTCTTTTTGCATTGATGGTGAAAAAACCAAATAACTGCATGTACAGGTCAATCCACACGTCTCCATGATACTATATGACCTGTTGCCAAGGTTAGAATCACATATGCAATCATGTGTAGTGTAATAAACAAGCAAACATGGTCAATTATTGAAGATTTCTTGCTGTTGTATGTATTGGCCGGAATTTTAATTTGGAGGCGGGTTGGGAGCGGGGGAATTGGAAAGCGGTCGGAGAGAACGGGTTTCCCTCAGACCCAGCTGAATTTAACGGCAGAGCCTGATTAGCATTTTGATTCTTTGTTTCCCGCTCGCAGCCAGCCAGATGGAGAGGCTGGCTGGCTGTCAGGTGGTAGGCCTGTGGCACCAGGCTGCAGAGAGGAGGGAGCAAGGAATTGGGGGGGGGGTGGGGGCGGTTGGAAGGCCGGGGATCGTCGCTGATGTCGGGGGCTGCATGGAGTTAGGTCGCAGATCTAACCACCGCCCCTTGACATTCAATGGCATTACTATCGCCGAATCCCCCACCATCAACATCCTGGGGTCACCATTGACCAGAAACTTAACTGGACCAGCAAATAAATACTGTGGCAACAAGAGCAGTTCAGAGGCTAGGTATTCTGCGGCGAGTGTCCCACCTCCAGACTCCCCAAAGCCTTTCCACCATCTACAGGGCACAAGTCAGGAGTGTGATGGAATACTCTCCACTTGCCTGGATGAGTGCAGCTCCAACAACACTCAAGAAGCTCGGTACCATCCAAGACAAAGCAACCCGCTTGATTGGCACCCCATCCACCACCTTAAACATTCACTCCCTTGACCACTGGCGCACCGTGGCTGCAGTGTATTATCTCCAAGATGCACTGCAGCAACTTGCCAAGGCTTCTTCAGTAGCACCTCCCAAACCCGTGATCTCTTCCACCTAGAAGGACAAGGGCAGCAGGCGCATGGGAACACCACCACCTCCAAGTTCCCCTCCAAGTCACACACCATCCTGAATTGGAAAAATATCGCCGTTCCTTCATCGTCGCTGGGTCAAAATCCTGGAACTCCCTCCCAAACAGCACTGTGGGAGTACCTTCACCACAGGGACTGCAGCGGTTAAAGAAGGCAGCTCACCACCACCTTCTCAAGGGCAATTAGGGATGGGCAATAAATGCTGGCTATGCCAGCGACTCCCACATCCCGTAAACAAATAAAAAAATCAGCCATGATCTCATTGCCTCCCAAAGATACACAAAGCCAACACACCCGGACGTCCTATTGTATCAGGCAATGGAACCCTGTGTGAGAACCTCTCTGGGTACGTCGAGGGCATCCTGAAACCCATCGTACAGGGAACCCCCAGCTTCTTGCAGAAACTCAGCACCCATGGACCAGTTGAACCAGGAACACTCCTCGCCACGATGGACGTATCGGCACTCTACACCAATATCCCCCACGATGACGGCATCGCTGCGACAGCCTCAGTACTCAACACCAACAACAGCCAATCTCCAGACGCCATCCTACAACTCATCCGCTTCATCCTTGACCACAATGTCTTCACCTTCGACAACCAGTTTTTTACCCAAACACACGGAACAGCCATGGGGACCAAATTCGCACCCCAATACGCCAACATCTTCATGCACAAGTTCGAGCAAGACTTCTTCGCTGCACAGGACCTCCAACCAACGCTGTACACCAGATACATCGACGACATCTTCTTCCTTTGGACCCACGGCGAAGGATCACTGAAAGGACGACACGATAACATCAACAGGTTCCATCCCACCATCAAACTCACCATGGACTACTCCTCAGAATCGGTTTCATTCTTGGACACACGAATCTCCATCAAAGACGGACGCCTCAGCACTTCACTCTACCGCAAGCCCACGGACAACCTCACGATGCTCCACTTCTCCAGCTTCCACCCTAACCACGTTAAAGAAGCCATCCCCTATGGACAAGCCCTGCGAATACACAGGATCTGCTCAGACGAGGAGGAACACGATGGACACCTACGGACACTGAAAGACGCCCTCGTAAGAACGGGATATGACGCTCGACTCGTTGATCGACAGTTCCGACGGGCCACAGCAAAAAACCGCATAGACCTCCTCAGAAGGCGAACATGGGACACAACCAACAGAGTACCCTACGTCGTCCAGTACTTCCCCGGAGCGGAGAAACTACGCCATGTTCTTCGCAGCCTTCAACATGTCATCGATGACGACGAACACCTTGCTAAGGCCATCCCCACGCCTCCACTACTCACCTTCAAGCAGCCGCCTAACCTCAAAAGTACCATCGTTCGCAGCAAATTACCCAGCTGTCAGGAGAACAGCGACCACGACACCACACAACCCTGCCACGGCAACCTCTGCAAGACATGCCAGATCATGAACACAGATACCGTCATCACACGTGAGGACACTACCCACCAGGTACATGGTACATACTCATGTGACTCGGCCAACGTTGTCTACCTGATACGTTGCAGGAAAGGATGCCCCAGAGCATGGTACATCGGCGAGACCATGCAGACACTGAGACAACATATGAACGGACACCGCGCAACAATCGCCAGGCAGGATTGTTGCCTCCCAGTCGGGGAACACTTCAGCAGTCAAGGACATTCAGCCTCGGATCTGCGGGTCAGCGTTCTCCAAGGCGGCCTTCGAGACACACGACAACGCAAAATCATCGAGCAGAAACTGATAGCCAAGTTCCGCACCCATGAGGACGGCCTCAATAGGGATATCGGGTTCATGTCACGCTACAGAACGTGACTCGACATCGTTGTCTGTCTTTCCAGTTTTTAAAAAAAAACAAAAAAAACACACCCAAAAAAAAACACTGCAGACAGCAGGATTTGACACGTTGGACCCCCTGTGACACATCTCATTGTCTTGGCTGTGCTCTTGGTGTGTCTTTGATGTAAGGACACCTTCCCTGAAAGATTGTATCTCTGCAGTTTCTGTGTCTATATACTGTGAAATATTGTAGATTCACTCATTGTAACTTTACCTGAGGAAGGGGCGACAGCTCCGAAAGCTTGTAATTTTAAATAAATCTGTTGGACTATAACCTGGTGTTGTGCGACTTCTCATCATTGAATGGTGGAACAGGCTCGAGGGGCTGAAGGGCCTCCTCCTGTTCCTATAAGTGCTTCTTTGGCTGTAAAGCGCTTTTGGACGTCCTGAGGTGGTGAAAGGCGCTGTATAAATGCAAGTCTTGCTTTAGTTGGGGTGGAAGAGGTTTGTGGGAGCTGCGTTTCCCACATTACAACAGTGACCACACTCCAAAAAGTACATCATTGGCTGGAAAGCGCTTTGGGACGGCCGGTGGCCGTGAAAGGCGCTGTAGAAATGCGAGTCTTTCTTTATGTTGCTGCAGCCAGCCTCCCTGGCAACCGAATGGCCCCGCGTCGTCTCCTCATCCATGAGAAACTAAGTTGACATTTTTTAAAAATCCACCCCCATCGACCTGTGACTGGAGAGAGTCCAGCGCCGGCCCCGCTCCGGCCCAGGCTGCTGTCGCCATGGAAACCGCCCAGCCGCTAGGCCCCGCCCCGGCCCAGGCTGCTGTCGCCATGGAAACCGCCCAGCCGCTAGGCCCCGCCCCGGCCCAGGCTGCTGTCGCCATGGAAACCGCCTAGCCGCTAGGCCCGAAGCCTGGGCCCCGGGTGGATCGGCGGAGGCGGGCGGCCCGGTGAGGCGCGCTGGGGATTGGGACAGCGCGGATTGGTGAGAGAGAGGGGGGAAGCTCGGTGGGGTTGTTGGTGTGGGGGAAGCTCACCTTGTTTCTCCCGCACTTGTGGTGTGAATTGCAGTTTGTTTAGCTTGTGAAACATTGACGTGAAGCTACAGGTGGCTCTTCTCGCCTTTCTGCCAGAAGGACGATGCCTGTTTTAAAATCCCTGAAAACCTTAAAATAGTTATTTGTGTGCAGTCTGCATATTTCAATGGTTTTGTTTTCTGTTGTGACAGATTCACTGAAAATATCCAAAATATTTGCTTTTAAAGCAAATAAAAAATACAATATATACATGTATATTAAAAGAAAGACTTGTATTTTAGACAGCACCTTTCACAACCACTGGACATCCCAAAGCACTTTACATCCATGAAGTACTTTTTGAAGTGTTGTCACTGTAATGTCGGAAACGCAGTGGCCAATTTGCACACAGTAAGCTCCCACAAACAGCAACGTGATAATGACCAGATAATCTGTTTTTTGTGATGTTGATTGAGGGATAAATATTAGCTAGGACACCAGGGAGAACTCCCCTGCTCTCCTTCGAAATAGTGCCATGGGATCTTTTACGTCCCCCTGAGAGAGCAGACGGGGCCTCGGTTTAACGTCTCATCCGAAAGACGGCACCTCCGACAGTGCAGCGTTCCCTCAGTACTGCATTGGAGTGTCAGTGTGGATTTTAGTGCACCAGTCTCTGGAGTGGGACTTGAACCTACAACCTTCTGACTCAGGCGAGGGTGCTACCAACTGAGGCATGGCTGGCACACTGTCTATTGTCCTGTCTCTGCTTAGATGTATTCTTCTTTTCAGTTCCCATGTAGAAAAACAAAAGAATTACATCGGCCCTGAATTTACTCTTGGAGTACGCTGTCGTAATCCCTTTGAATTGCCCCGCAAGTTCTGGATTTCTGCATGCGCAAAATCCGGAACTTGTAACCCTTCAGCGTACGCGTTGACAGGCCATCCACGGGGGTGCTGAAAAAGCAATCGCTGGCGCAGGATTGGCTATTTACCCAGTGACTGGCCAGCAATTGTCAACGTAAGTCTTACGGTTGATGCAAGCAGGCATAGGGGGATAAGGGGATATCTAAGGCTTAAATAAAACATTTAAAAATCCAAAATTATGCACATACACTTTATTAAATGAGTTTATGCAAATATTGGCTCGGGTTACAGTCTTAATGTTTAAAATTATCAAAAAATTTAATTTTTGATGAGGTTGGTGCAATGAATGAACTTGTGAATAAAATTGCAATTCTGTTAGTTGTATAATTATTTGGGGATTCCATTGCATATCATTAGGCGATTCCCTTCATAAATGATTGCAATGGAATTCTCCTTTGTGATTGGAGGACCGGGCCTGCGTGATCCCAGGGATGCTTCTGAACCGCCTGGGATCCGTGGGCCATTACGCTGCCCTCCACCTCGAGGCCTGAGACCACAACTCTTCGCAGCCCGGGCGCCAGGAGGTACTTTTGGAATTGTTTCGCGGGCCGGAGGCGTATTCCGGAGGTACGCCTTCGACCGCAATTTCTAGGCCATTGAAATCTGTAATTTCACTTCCAAAACTGTGATTTTTGTGTCCAGTGTCCCAAAATATATTTTATAGGTGAGTTGGAGCTTAGTGTTGATTATTCAAGGCCAATAATCTTTGGTTTCTGGGTGATACTGTTGAACAAATTATCTCCCTTTCCCTGCACTGGGGGTCTCCCATAGCACAGAACACCGCCCACTGAGAAGATGGATGAGAGTCCTGTAGCCAGATCATTAGCAATGTTGCTTTGAGAGTGGCCACTAGGAGTTGCACAAGTGACTTGTAGTCATCCTTCCTTCCTGTGGGGAAAGTGCTTAGCCTCTGCTTAATTTTATCTGCTGCAAAGGTCAGATCAGGAACTCAATATGTGGGGATCATGGATTCAAAGTGTCATACAACCATTGCCAGTACACTGCACAACAATGCTTCCCTATTCATAGAATCATAGAATGGTTACAGCACAGAAGGAGGCCATTCGGCCCGTCAAGCCCACGCCGGCTCTCTGCAAGAGCACCTCTGCTAGTCCCACTCCCCCGCCCTTTCCCCGAAGCCCTGCAATTTTTTTTCTTTCAGGTACTTATCCAATTCCCTTTTGAAAGCAGTGATTGAATCTGCCTCCACCACCCTTTCAGGCATGCATTCCAGATTCTAACCACTCGCTGCGTAAAAAAGTTTTTCCTTATGTTGCCTTTGGTTGTTTTGCGAATCACCTTAAATCTGTGTCCTCTGGTTCTCGACCCTTCTGCCAATGGGAACAGTTTCCCTCTATCTACTCTGTCCAGACACTTCATGATTTTGAACACCTCTATCAAATCTCCTCTCAATCTTCTCTGCTCCAAGGAGAACAACCCCAGCTTCTCTAGTGTATCCACATAGCTGAAGTCCCTCATCCCTGGAATCATTCTCATAAATCTTTTCTGCACCCTCTCTAAGGCCTTCACATCCTTCCTAAAGAGCGGTGCCCAGAATTGGTCACAATACTCCAGTTGAGGCCGAACCATTGTTTTATACGGGTTCATCATAATTTCCACGCTTTTGTACTCTATATCTCTATTCATGAAGCCTAGGAACCCACAAGCTTTTTTAACCGCTTTCTCAACCTGCCCTGCCACCTTCAATGCTTTGTGCACATATACCCCTAGGTCTCTCTGTTCATGCACTCCCTTTAGGATTGTACCCTTTAGTTTATGTTGCCTCTCCTCATTCTTCCTACCAAAATATATCACTTCGCACTTTTCTACATTAAATTTCATCCCATTTGCAACATTTTATCTCTCCTGAGTTCAATGCTAGCACAGACTGTGCCTTAAGTTCCTTCCTCCTCTCTTTCCTCCCCCCCCCCCTTTCCCTGCCTCTGCACCTACTTAAAACCCGTTACATCTCCAACTTTTACCAGTTCTGACGAAGGGTCACAGACCTGAAACGTTAACTCTGTTTCTCTCTCCACGGATGCTGCCTGGCCTGCTGAGTGTTTCCAGCATTATCTGTTATTTCAGATTTCCAGCATCTGCAGTATTTTGCTATTGTGTTCATCTGCCACGTGTCCGCCCATTTCACCAGCCTGTCTATGTCCCCTTGAAGTCTATCACGCTCCTCCTCACTGTTCACTATACTTCCAAGTTTTGTGTCATCTGCAAATTTTGAAATTGTACCCTGTACACCCACGTCCAAGTCATTAATATATATCAAGAAAAGCAGTGGTCCTAGTACCGATCCCTGGGGAACACCACTGTGTACCTTCCTCTAGTCCAAAAACAACCGTTCACCACTACTCTGTTTCTTGTCACTTAGCCAATTTCGTATCCATGCTGCCACTGTCCCTTTTACTCCATGGGCCTCAACTTTGCTGGCAAGCCTGTTATGTGTCACTTTGTCAAAAGCCTTTTGGAAATCCATGTACACCACGTCAACCGCATTGCCATCATCAACCCTCTCTGTTACCTCACCAAAAAACTCAAGTTGGTTAAACACAATTTGCCTTTAACAAATCCGTGCTGGCTTTCCTTAATTAATCCACACTTGTCCAAGTGACTTAATTTTGTCCCTGATTATTGTTTCCATAAGCTTCCCCACTACCGAGGTTAAACTGACCGGCCTATAGTTGCTGGGTTACTGGTTGCTACAATTATTTTTTGAAATTTGGCAACTGTAAGTCTGGCTAATTTTGTAACTGGTTTAATCTACGATTTGATGTATATAAATAGCGAGGTTATAGCAAATCTGCTGAATGCATAAATTGCGCCTGTTTTATTCCCTAGGTGTGGGTATCTGCTTTCTAATTCACTGAGATATTCGCTGTGTTCAGTATAATATTGAATAGATTATAACTAAAGCAAAATACTTCGGATGCTGGAAATCTGAAATAAAAACAGAAAATGCTGGAAACCACTTGGCAGGTCAGGCAGCATCTGTGGAGCGAGAAACAGAGTTAACGTTTCAGGTCGATGACCTTTCACATACTTGTAGTGCAAGCTGAAAAAGAACTTGTGATAAACTGGGCATTAGACTTACCTTATGGTGGCCCTGGAGATGGAGCACGCGGTGTCCGCCGGCACGCTTGAGGCCTTCCGCGACCGGTGGGCGCCGCGGGGACTGGAGTGCATCATCACCCCGGCCAATCAAATTTTAATTTAATTTGTCATGTTTTATTTAAAGTTTTATTAAGTTACAGTAGATTTGTTGAATCACCCAAAATCAGAAGAGTAGACTTACCTTGTCCAAAGCATTTCGGACCTTTAAATGAGAGAAAATAAAACATTTTAGTTGACATCTTTTGTTATACCCATTAACTTAAGGGACCTTCAAATAATCAGATCAAATTAAAATTTAATCGGCCCATGAGATGATGCACTTCAGTCCCCGCGGCGCCCACCTGTCCCGGAAGGCCTTGAGCTTGCCGGCAGACACCGCGTGCTCCATCTCCAGGGCCACCCGGCCGCGAACATAGCCGCGGAAGAGAGGCAGGCAATCGGGCCGGACGACCCCAGCATTTTAGTTGAGCAGCCAGGGCTAGATTTGAATGCAATTGTCCACATTGAAAGGGCAGTGTTTTAACTATAACTCCCAATCTCCCCCAGCTGTCTATCATTGCATATGCATTGTTAAAATGCCTTTGATGCACTCTCAATGGTTCAGTTGGTAAATATACTATCCAGTGTGCCTCAGGTTTGATCTCTGCGCTTTGCAGAGTTAGTTGCTGCAGAGGTGGTACCGTTGGCCTTCGCGCCCCTGAAATAGGGACGATACAAGATCAACCAGGATTTCTCCTCCTGATCCATATTCAGTGAGCCCTGCTGGAAAGTGTGTGCGGGTGTAGATGTTGGGTGAGCACAGAATCGGCTCAGCTCTGATTGTCCCCATAATCAAATATCCTGCCAACACTCAATCCCTGGGTTTCTACATTTTAGAGTAACGATTGGGGCTACGTACCTAAGAGTGGCTCATATCTATGGAACTGTGGTCCAGCATAAATCAGACTATAGAAAAGAAAAATGAGGGAGAAAAACATCTGATTTATTTAGTAAAGTATAATCTACCATTTTGTTATCATCACACAGCCAACTAATTGCATTAAGAAATGATGTCAATACACTATATGGTCCCTACTAATAGAAAAATACACCATTAAAAGTCTAACAGCTTTAAAAGTTTATCTTTTGAAATTGAAGACTATGGGGGAAAAATTCAGTATCGCCCCGTTTGGGGCGCAATTATCGGCTGGGCGCAAAGATTAGCGCCTGCCGCTAATTATCGCCTCCGACTGCAAACTTGACTTTTATCGCCCCTGGAGGTGATTGGAGCGGTAAATCAGGCACTACACATCTGTCTTAAGGCGCAAAGGCCGAGGAGCGAGGCGCTAACTCAGCGCTGGCGAAGCTCATGTGATGTCAGTCAGCAATGGAACACAGACACAATGGCGCAGGCCAGTTCTTAAAGGGCAGGGTTGATCTTGCTTTCCATCCACATCCTGCTCATTGCAGCCTTGAATCTCGGCCTGGAGAGACCTGTACATCACAGCTGCTGGAAAGAACAATGGAGAGAACCAGGGAAAGAGCTCAGAGTGCAACCCCCACAGTCTGTTCTAAATCGATACAAGGAAGGGCAAATCAGAATGAACCTGCAAAGTGCTGCTCAGTACCCAAAACTCCTTAACACAGCGTTGAATCTCTCCAGAAGTCTCTCTCGCTCTCTCTCAGAATGCGTGGTTCAAAAATGTCACTAACAAAAAAAGGCAGGAAGCGGTCGCCTTTAAATAGCGCTCCCCCAGTCCCTTCCTGACTGCAAAACGCTCCCCTCAACCTGTTGTTGCTAGCGGCAGGCAGTAAGGCAGGGGGCGCCACTCAATATCCGTTCCGGGGCACTACCAGGGCGTTGCGCACTCGACTGACGTCACGATCTGCTGGCGCAGGAGATCGTGGCGGTAGTGTTTAGTGCCGCCGCAAAATGTCTAGTTAATTTTGCGAGCAGCGGAAACATTGCTGCGCCCGGGCGCTAGTTGCTTTGCGCCCCATTAGCGCCCTCTTAAGGCGCTAACGGGAGGCGCAACCAACTGAATTTTTCCCCCTATAAGTTTATCAGTGTAGGGATAATTCATTAACTGCCAGTACGATTTCATAAAATTATCCCTCATATGCTATGAAGAAAATGTGTTCTGTAAAAAAATGAATTGTATGTAAGGTACTTTACATCTAATGATGCATTTAGTAACACTCTACTCCACACGGAATGTTAATGCATAAATACTATTAACTTATTGCACTTAATTATGGATAGTTTCTGAAGTAATTGCATTTTATTGTATGTACTCTGCAAATAATTGCTTGAATATGGCTGTACAATATTGTGACTGTCAGCAGTTTATGTATGAGCAAATGGAAATTTGCTTTTTTTGCACCCCATATATTTTTGAAAAGGGCATGTCATTTTTATTATTAGCAATGGAACAATTACATAAAATGCATGAAACTTTTTATTTCTATCTGTGTTGCAGACACTTCAGCTGGGTCAGTATGGAGGAAGCGGTTGTTTATCAGTATGAAAGTGAAGGAGAGGAAGAAGAAAAACTGGATCCAGAACAAGAAGCAGAAAAAAGTAACGATAAGTTGTTATTTCAAATATTTAATTTTCAGAAAAAAGCTTATTAGTGATATATTGGTGCCATTGCCTTACAATGATTGTAAAGATAAGTATATATGAGGGGGCCATTCTGCCCATCTATCTCATCCTTCCATAGGAACCTACAACCCCACCTTCCCTTGCACCAGTCTCGCTGACTCAAGTATCCAATTGTCTGAATGTGAACGAATCAAAAGGAGCCCCAGTTGCGAGTCAGGGAGCAAAAACTACCAATGAGGAACAAGTAACCAACACAGAAAGAAGGAATCAAATCCCTCAATTAAAAAAAAGTATTGTCATGAACCAGCAATTGCCATAAACCGACCAAGCAAATTGTTGAAATAGTTTCCAATTTCTTTTGGTGGCCATGTCGTAAGCCACCCAACAATGTGCACCTAAAAAATAAACATTTAAATAATTGAAACAAATCTTTCAATTTTCCCATAACTTTGCTCATTTTGTGTTTACTTCAAGAAGACGAATGTCTGAATGGCTTGGGTTTTAGTTCCACTTCCTGACAGCTTCATTGGCTGTAAAGCGCTTTGGGTTGTCCGGTGGTCGTGAAAGGCGCTATATAAATGCAAGTCTTTCTTTTTCTTCAGCTGATAAATTTTTCTTGAAACATCCATAACGATATTTCTTGGGCTTTGCACATTACAGGGTCTGTGTCCCTCAATGCATCCTTGGGGGCTTTTGCATTTGTGTGGTCCATCAGTGCTTGTCCGAAGCGGTTTGGACATGTGCAACTGAGGACCCAGCTTTCCGGCTGCTTTTAGTCTGTGCATGAGCATGTGAGGCCATGCACTTTCTTCTCTCAAATGACTCTGCTATACTTCATCTGCATTTTCCTTTGCAGGTGGTTGTAGAACCAATGTCTTCAGGAGGGAAGGGGAGAAAACTGACAGCTATAGGGGGGAAAAAAGCAGATTAAGATAACGAGAAAAAATTGAAAACTATGTCTACCCTCATTACTGAGAGCGTCATGCACAGATTACATTTTGTTACAAGGCAGGGCAGGGTTCATATTATGCCATAAACTACAAAAGCAAAGCTTGAAGGCTCACCAATATTGTCTGAACCCTGATATGTGCCACACTTTTCAAATATACTTCAGTCTGTTTGTCACCATAAAATATGATGTGGAGATGCCGGTGTTGGACTGGGGTGGACAAAAGTGAGAAGTCGCACAACACCAGGTTATAGTCCAACAACTTTATTTGAAAGCTTACGGAGCTTGTGATTTCAAATAAAACTGTTGGACTATAACCTGGTGTTGTGCGACTTCTTACTTTTGACCATAAAATATGGCCGTGCAGTTTCTGGAGGGGGTTTTGGGTCTTAGTGGCAGTCATTATGGTGGACATTGGCTGGAGGCTCTCTGTTGAATCATGTGATACAAACTGAAGTGGAATTTATTACTATAGATTTACAAGGAAATCCCTTTTTAATACTGTAATGTAATAATTAGCAGCCACAACATTATTCCAACTAGTTAAAGATATATTGGTACTGGTATGGATGATAGAAAGAAAGAAAGACTTGCATATATATAGCGCCTTTCACGACCACCGAATGTCTCAAAGCGCTTTATAGCCAATAAAGTACTTTTGAAGTGGAGTCACTGCTGTAATGTGGGAAACACGGCAGCCAATTTGAGCACAGCAAGCTCCCACAAACAGCAATGTGATAATGACCAGATAATCTGTTTTAATGATGTTGGTTGAGGGATAAATATTGGCCAGGACACCGGGGAGGACTCCCCTGCTCTTCTTCGAAATAGTGTCATGGGATCTTTTACGTCCACCTGAGAGAGCAGACGGGGCCTCGGTTTAACATCTCATCCGAAAGAGGTTAAACCGAGGCCCCGTCTGCGCCCTCAGGTGGACGTAAAAGATCCCGCGGCACTATTTCGAAGAAGAGCAGGGGAGTTATCCCCAGTGCCTGATAGTGGAAATAGCGTTGTCTAAAGTATTATCCCATGTGCAACAATTCCATAAGGTTTTCAGAATCAGCAGCTTTCCTTTAATACCTGCTAAATATTGCAAGCAATAAAAGATCTGGTAGCCTCTCGATAGTCTTGTTAACTGAAAGTGACATTAATCTAAAAAATGAAACAAGTTATAGTAGAATTTGGGATGCTTGGAATGTCAGTCACTATCATACTTTGTTTTTCCATATCTGCACTTGTGTAACCAGAGCTCATGTTTTATTCCTTTTCTTGATATTCTGGGTTGTACTTTATCATTCCACTATACAGCTTCGAATTCTAAATCAGTTCCTGGATGTGGTATTTTGGTCCCACGTTCACAAAAGTACTGAAAAGAAGCAACTCATTACACAGTTGCAGAGAATACTGGCTCTGCTGTTAAAGTTGCAGCCTGGAAATGGCTGATGTTGTCACAGAAAGGGACACACTATTGAGGCATCTAAAAATGAAACTTTATGCACTCCGTCTGTGAATTCCTTCACCATGACTTGCAGCTGGTTGACCATGATTGAAGCAAGCTCAATAAAATCCTCATCCGTCTCCCTCACTCAAATATATGTTCAATTCTGGGCACCACACTTTAGGAAGGATGTCAAGGCATTGTAGAGGGTACAGAGGAGGTTTACCAGGATGACGCCAGGGATGAGGGACTTCAGTTATTTGGAGAGATTGGAGAAGTTGGGATTGTTCTTGGAGCAGAGAAGGTTAAGGGGAGACCTAATCGAGGTATTCCAAATTCTGAGGGGTTTTGATGGAGCAAGTAGGGAGAAACTGTTTCCTCTGGCAAGTGGCTTGGCAACTAGAGGTGGTAGATTTAAAATAATTGGCAAAAGAATTAGAGGAGAAATGAGAAGAAATAATTTCCCACAGACGGTTGTTAAGATCTGGAATGCACTGCCTGAAACGGTGGTGGAAACAGATTCCATGGGAACTTTCAAAAGGCAATTGGACATGTACGTGAAGAGGACTAATTTGCAGGGTTATGGGGAAAAAGCTGGGGTGTGGGACTAAATTGGACAGCTCATTCAAAGAGTCGGCACAGGCGCAATGGGCCGATTGGCCGCCTCCTGTGCTGTAAGATTCTATGATTCAATATGCATATATAAACACCAGCGATGGGTTATACATGGATTAGAGGAGAAGGGAAGCCTAGGCCCTGGGTGCAATACTCTTTGTAAGAAGTTTTCGCCATCTGTATAATTAAAAACAATTTAGAAACCACTTTGATTTATTCACTTTCCCTTCAGCATAATAACACATAGATATAAAACGTTCTAAAATTAAACTTTGCTGTTGCAGAAACATTTACACAACAGAATTATTTGAGGAGGCATCAGACACTGTTTTTACCATCATCCTCTCCCTGGATATTATCTGGAGGTGCTCATTTTTCAGAATGCTAGCCAGGGTGAAGGGAAGTCAAAAACAAGGCAAGAACTTTGTGCCTAATTTTGAGCTAAGGGTAAAGCCAGAGCCATTGCTTCTGTGCCATGCATCTTACACTGGAATTTATCTGGCACAGGGAAATATGTAAATTATTAAATATGTTTTTAAAGTTAGTAAAACATAGTAAATAATATTGTCTGATCCTCTGAGTTTTGTTCTGACAGTTCTGAAGCAACTTTCAACATACCTGATAGTGGGAATTACTCCAATCTCCCATTGCTTCTATTTCCCTTTTTTATCTCTCAACCGCTCTTGGGGGGGCCATCATTCCTCTTTGCTCCTCTTCCTGTCACCTGGCCATGCCACTACTCATTTCTCCTCTCGGGTACTTTGCCCCCAAACCCTATCCCAACTCATAACCACTCCTGCCTTCCTCCTAGTTTGTTGCCAACCCAGACGTGAATCCCCCTTGAATAGGCCCACAGCTACCCTCTGTGTCTCTCACAACAAAGATCTCAACGAGGAACCTGTCACTGTAACCCCAACGGCCCCATCCTTTCCTTTCTTGCCAACCTTTCCGTCCAGCTCACCCTGGGCTAACTTCATGAACCTCCTTCCTGTCCCACTTCCCCCATCCACTTCTGTTCCCTTGAACTCCGCCAGTGGGATGAACAATCACCGGCCTTCTCCGCATTTCCCTCTGTTCGCTTGCTATCCATGACTGCATTGTGGATGATTGTTTTGATATGCTGGCTTTGACAGAAACTTGGCTAATGGTTGGCGTATTGGGAGGGGTGAAGAAAAGCTTGGTCAAAGATTTGGGTGTTGTCCTATGGAACCTAAACCCATGTCTTTGGATGATGTTGCCAAGGGGCAGCGTGTAGATGAAGAAGAGAGAGCCAAAGATAGATCCTTGACGTCTCCAGAGGTAATGTGTAACGGTGGGAAGAGAAGCCATTGTTGGAGAATCTCTGCCTATAATTGGATAGGTAAGAAAGGAACCAAGCGAGGGCAGTCCCACTGAGCTGAACAATGGAGGAGAGGCGTTGGAGGAGGGTGATAAATGGAGAGAGATTACAAAATGCTACAGTTCAGAGGGACCTGGGGGTCCTTGTGCATGAAACACAAAAAGTTAGCATGCAGGTACAGCAAGTAATCAAAAAGGCAAATGGAATGTTGGCCTTTATTTCAAGGGGGTTGGAGCATAAAAGCAGGAAAGTCCTGCTACAACTGTACAGGGTATTGGTGAGACCACACCTTGAGTACTGCGTACAGTTTTGGTCTCCTTATTTAAGGAAGGATATACTTGCATTGGAGGCAGTTCAGAGACGATTCACTAGGTTAATTCCAGAGATGAGGGGGTTGACTTATGAGGAAAGGTTGAGCAGGCTGGGCCTATACTCATTGGAATTTAGAAGAATGAGAGGTGATCTTATTGAAACATATAAGATACTGAGGGGGCTCGACAAGGTAGATGCAGAGAGGATGTTCCCCCTCGTGGGGAAATCTAGAACGCGGGGGCACAGTTTTAGAATAAAGGGTCGCCCTTTTAGAACCGAGATGAGGAGGAATTCCTTCTCTCAGAGGGTTGTAAATCTGTGGAATTCTCTGCCCCAGAGAGCTGTGGAGGCTGGGTCATTAAATACATTTAAGGTGGAGATAGACAGATTTTTGCAAGATAAGGGAGTGAAGGGTTACGGGGAGTGGGCAGGGAAGTGGCTTTGAGCCCAAGATCAGCCATGATCTTATTGAATGGCGGAGCAGGCTCGAGGGGCCAAGTAGTCTATTCCTGCTCCTATTTCTTATGTTCTTATGTCAATCGTGTCAAAGGCTGCAGAGACATTAAGAAGTACGAGGACGGATAGTGCACCATGGTCACCGTCATCTCTAACAAGTTGAAAGAGCTCATGGTCATCTGTTTAGCTGCCTCTCATGCTTTACTTTCCCATTTCCCATCAAGCCATATCTTCCCCCCCCAGGTCCTTCCACCTTAGCTCTGAACTGCCATCTCTTTCTAGTTTCTCACCCATGCCCTTTCCGAGATAAGTGACAGAATTGGTTTTGAAAGAATTTAGACCCCACTATTAGCAAGTACTAAACACCGTAATCATAACTGACAGTGAAGCACAGCCTTGATCTATTGCCGTAGTTGTTCAACTGCAGTTGTTGTTTCTGCACTAAATCTGACCTGCTTTCCTTACCACTTGGATTGTTCTGTTACCAAATGTTATTTTATTACATAAATATTAACAATATATCACTGCATGAGTACATTTTTAAATTGTTTCTTTGCTGTTGCCAAGGCAGTATTATGACAGACATTTAACATGTTTCCAAATGCGAGATAGAAAATATGACAAAAATCACTGACAAAATATGCCAAATTTAATTTGCAAATGTAAATATTTATTTTACATTTCAATTTATGAGGAACTATCCATATCTTTTCAAAGATTATATACTTTTTTTCATTTGGGCATTTTATTGCAGAATTTTGTATTACAGAATACAAAATGTACAATCAGCTAGTATATTTTCTAATTTAAATATGTATATTTCATCTTTGCAAGAAAGATTTTAGTAATGAACCTTTATCGAGTACTTATTCAAAATATTTCTATTATAGGACGATTGCAAATTAATATATCAACTATACAAAAAAAATCAGTAATTAGCACATGTTGGATTTACATTGGGGCCCTGTGGCAACATATGTGCAAATGACTGTCACAGAATTGTGCACTCGGATTTCTACAGGGCAGATAAGCTAAAGTTGAGCGCTGGTGGATTAACTTTTATTTTGTTACCACGCAAGTGAAAGAAGAATGGAAGAGGAATAGTACTTTTGATGGCTTTTCAAAACTAACTTACCACCTTTCATCGGACAGGTATTAATCTTTTGTATTCCCAGATGGCATGAAGGAATGCCTTCAGGAGTATTAAAAACAAATAAAAACATTTTTTTTTTAATGGGTTCAGGGCACCACTGGCAATGCCAGCATTTATTGCCCATCCCTAGTTGCCCTTGAGAAGGTGGTGGTGAGCCGCCTTCTTGAACCGCTGTAGTCCGTGTGGTGAAGGTACTCCCACAGTGCTGTTAGGTAGAGTGTTCCAGGATTTTGACCCAGCGACAAATGAAGGATCGGCGATATACTTCTAAGTCAGGATGGTGTGTGACTTGTAGGGGAACTTGGAGGTGGTGGTGTTCCCATGCGCCTGCTGCTCTTGTCCTTCTAGGTGGAAGAGGTCGCGGGTTTGGGAGGTGCTGCCGAAGAAGCCTTGGCGAGTTGCTGCAGTGCATCTTGTAGATGGTACACACTGCAGCCACGGTACGCCAGTGGTGGAGGGAGTGAATGTTTAAGGTGATAGATGGGGTGCCGATCAAGCGGGCTGCTTTGTCCTGGATGGTGTCGAGCTTCTTGAGTGTTGTCGGAGCTGCACTCATCCAGGCAAGTGGAGGGTATTCCATCACACTCCTGACTTGTGCCTTGTAGATGGTGGAAAGGCTTTGGGGAGTCAGGAGGTGAGACACTCGCCGCAGAATACCCAGCCTCTGACCTGCTCTTGTTGCCACAGTATTTATGTGGCTGGTCCAGTTAAGTTTCTGGTTAATGGGTATTACTTGACTAAGCTCTCTGAATAGTTTTCAGAACCATCTTGGCCCATTCTACTTAGCCAGACTCCCGTGTGACATATACTTGAATTTAAAAAAATGAAAGATTGTTGTCATTCAACATGTGCGAATGCCTCAGTGGTCACATAAATGCTGTAGTGTCTCAATAAAAGTACTGAAGAAACTGTTATGTAAAGCGAAGTGCACTTAAAAGAACAACTTTTGTCACACTGTCACTTAAAATGTTCAGTCTGCTGCCTGATAAGTGTTGAAACTTTCTGTTTTTTATTGAAGGAATGCAAGAACAGCTTTGTGAGTTTGATGGGCTAAGCTTGGAAAGTGACAGTGAGATTCCAAGTGATGATGACTCTGAAATGACATGGTGAGTTGGTTACCTCAGTTGTCTATTGTGTAAGGCTATCAAAGGTCATGGAACATCGGCAGGTAAATGGAGTTGAGATACAGATCAGCCATGCTCTAATTGAATGGCCGCCTCCTGTTCCTGTGTTCCTATATTGAGGTAGTCCGTCATACCAACGTTTTCAGTATCTTCTGTGGCTTTTCTTTGCAGCATTTTTAAAAATCTGCTATATCAGTATAAGCAGTTTTGACAATGGATTATGCAACCAGTTTTCTTCCAGAGAAACTGGTCCTCAACTAAAACAATTTAAGTGCATTTATTTAAATTAATTACTGTAGACTGCCAGATTCATTTTGGTTATGAACTTCCAACATTTACTAGGTGAGACACAACAAACTATTTTTTTCAAACCCTTCTGAATGCTTTTACTTCAAAATCTAATCTGCTCTCCAATATTCATGCTACTGATTGCTTCATTCTGTATTGCAACACCTAAGGTGGAAAAGATTAATATTTCTATAATAGTAAAGCAAATCTATGAAAGGCACTGCATTTAATGAGTGGATAGAAGTCACAGGATTTCTTGGATAACTGAATGAATTATGCATTTGGATTTCTGTTGGACAAAAGGCAAAAATGGTTTTCAAGCGCACCACACCAGTGGAGAAAATGCTGCTCAAGCCAGGCAGGCAAAAGCAGGAACTGAGGAGGATTAGCACTTTTGGTGGCTGCTGAAATTCATCTCCTTGCTTTCCCCTGGAGGGGTGTATGTGTGCTAACACTCCCACAAACATGAATGTGGGTGTCCAGGAGTTGGATAGTAGATGGCTGGGAGTATATTGCAAGTTGTAATATAATTAAAGGATTTGATATTGTAAACTCTTCTCTTCTTCTTAGGCAGTCCCTCAGAACCGAGGATGACTTGCTCCCACACTAAAAATGAGTTCTCAGGTGACTGATGAGTCCAATGCGGGACCTACAGTCTCTGTCACAGGTGGGGCAGACGGTGGTTGAAGGGGCGAGTGGGTGGGGTGCTTGGGTTGACGTGCGCTCCTTCCGCTGTTTGCGCTTGGCTTCCGCTTGCTCCCGGCGAAGAGACTGGAGGTGTTTGGCGTCTTCCCGGGTGCTTCTCCTCCACTTTGTGCAGTCTTGGGCCAGGGATTCCCAGGTGTCGGGGGGGTGTTGCACTTTTTCAAGGAGGCTTTGAGGGTGTCCTTGAAGCGTTTCCTCTGCCCACCTGGGGCTCTCTTGCCGTGTCGGAGCTCCGAGTAGAGCACTTGTTTTGGGAGTCTCGTATCGGGCATGTGGACGATGTGGCCCGTCCATCAGAGCTGATCGAGCATGGTCAAAGCTTCGATGCTGGGGATGTTGGCTTGAGCGAGAACACTGACGTAGGTGCGCCTATCCTGCCAATGGATTTGCAGGATCTTGCGGAGGCAGCGTTGGTGGTACCTCTCCAGTACTTTGAGGTGCCTGCTGTACATGGTCCATGTCTCTGAGGCATACAGCAGGGCGGGTATCACTGCTGCTCTGTAGACCATGAGCTTGGTGCCGGGTTTGAGGTCCTGGTCTTCAAACACTCTCTTCCTCAGGCAACAGAAGGCTGCACTGGCACACTGAAGGCGGTGTTGGACTTCGTCATTGTAAACTACAGGGGAAAAGCTCATGTGGTTTATTATATTTCATGAATCGAAGATTATTACATTTCTGTTACATTTGGCTCAGTAATCAGAACTATTTCTGTTTAAACATTACTCTTTTCTAACTAGAAGTAGTCACACATTATTGCTTTGTTATAATTATGCATTTTAGAGTAGATCTTACAAATTCCTGCTCCTAGTGCAATTTTGCATGCCAGGTGTGCATACTAGGAATTCAGGCACGGATGTCAACAGACACTAGAGGATTTTGCATACATAATAGGACAGCTGTCAGTCTCTAACATCTCCTGGTGGTCTACACTCTAAACACACCCTGATTGGAAAACAGAAAATCATGCATTTATATAATACACACGATTTTATTCAACTCTGCATTTTTTAAATACTAGAATGTATATTGGACTCATGTGTGGTATCTGTACTATTTCACTGTAGCATGATGGGTAAAATCATACAAAATGTAGTGTACTCTTCATTCGAATAATCTATTTCAGATTTTTATAGAACTAAATTCCCGCTTTGCTGTGTTATTTACATTGCGTTATTCAAATTATTGGCTGAGTCAAAGGGCTGGATTTTGATACTGGGGCGGGTTGGGGTCGTGTCATCCGCATTTCGTGTTATCCACCCGACTGCAATTGGATGTGGGAGATTGATGCAATTTTCACCTAATTGGGCAATTGAGTTCCAGCATGTGGGAACCCATGAACCAATTAGTGGTTTCAGTCTGAAAGTCGCCTCTGATGATGTCATCATTGCTGCTGCATTGCAGGTCAGAGACTGCCTGGTCTCAGAGACTGCCTGGCCTTTGCTGTGAGAGGACCTGGATGCAAAATGAGGAGAGAGAGAGAGAATGAGAGAATGAATTTTGCATCCAGTTCCTCTCACAGCAAAGGCCAGGCAGTCTGTGAAGACATTCAATGCAGCAGCATCAGAGGCTACTTTCAGACCTAATACTACTACTACCTTCATCACATCTCCGTTGTAATAGTGGACCTGCAGCTGATAGTCAGCTATCCACTTGTGCTCCCGCCAGGTTTCACTGGCGTGTTTCACATCAGGCGTACTTCACGTCAGAAAAGGGTTAAACTAGCTAAAACGTTTCAAAATGGCATTACAGAGCCAATTTAGGGCTTGTTAAGGGCTTTAATGGCCTCTCCTGCCTCTTGGAGGCGGGACAGAGTCGGGAACACCGCACACAATTTTATCAAAATTGCATGGAGGCAGGATCAGGTCCGCCCGCCACTTTTTGCAATTTTAACCCCCCACACGCCTCCAAACCCGCCTCCACGGCCCTATGAAAATCCAGCCCAAAGTGTTTGGCGCAAAAAATGACTTGAATAATTAGGAGTAGACTGTACCAATTGCATATTGACTCATCACCTTTGAGTGAAGAAATGAAGGCTGCCGTTTGGTACACAAGGGTAAATGCAAGTTCTTTTCTTCCTCTGTATTATATAATTTGTAAATCATTCAGCTCGGAGGGTAAATCCAAAGAAAAATAGAGATGAACAAAGCCATTTGGCCCATCTAGCTCATCCTTCTATAGAAACCTTCAGTTTGCTCCTCCCCCAACAGCCTCCCCTGACTCTTCCATTACCTCAGAATTTTTGCCTCTACTGGCCTATCCAGAAGACTATTCCAAGGTATTAATTGCTCTTTGTGTGAAGAATTGCCTCCTGACATCAGTTCTGAACTTGCTTTTGCCAGTTTGTTCCTATGTCCCCATATTCTGCAGATGTGACAAAGATTAAACATTTTGTCCATAATACGTGATTTTTGAGTTCTTTATTGCTGGCCGCAGTATACACAAGGCAGTAGTTGGGTGCTGGGAAGGGATTTTTCAAGCTGGATACGTTACAGTCTGTGATGCAAAAGAATCACTTTAGACGCATTATTCCTTTTGAATAATTTCTTGGCATTTTTCTATTTGGATGGCATTCTATTTAATTTAGTCAGTTTGATACTTGGGTCAGGTGCAAAAAGACAGGCTGAGATATCTTTGAACTTTACTGTATGTGGCAGATGTGCTTGTGTGGATAAATATCCTGTGTAATTGCCAACCTGTGAATGGCTCTTGTCCTAAAGTAATTATGGAAGATACAATTGTCTAAAACCCTTTGTCAAAGGACTTTGAATGATGTATTTTGGCTGACTTAGTGCCAGTCATCAGTTAGTCTGAAGATAGCAAAGATACTGAGCCAGGCAGAGATGCTGTCATTGTGTTTCAACAACAACTTTTATTTATAAAGCACCTTTAATGTAGTAAAACGTCCTAAGGCGCTTCACAGGAGCGTTATCAGACCAAATTTGATACCAAACCACATAAGGAGATATTAGGACAGATGACTAAAAGCTTGGTCAAAGAGGTAGGTTTTAAGGAGCATCTTAATGGAGGAAAGGGAGGTAGGGAGGCGGAGAGTATTAGGAATGGAATTCCAGAGCTTGGGGCCTAGGCAGCTGAAGGCACGGCCGCCAATGGTGGAGCGATTGAAATTGGGGATGCTCAAGAGGCCAGGATTAGAGGAGTGCAGAGATCTCGGAGAATTGTGCGGCTGGAAGGAGATTACAGAGATAGGGAGGGGCGAGGCCATGGAAATAATCATATTTCAATCATTAAAAACCAGGATGAGAATTTTAAAATCTTACACCCCCACCACTTACCTGACTGCCAGTTTCACGGGACCCCGACTGCGGCCTCCTGCCATGCTTGCACGACTCCTGGCCACTGGCCTGATGTCATTGACGCCAGGTTCGGGCCTGGTATATTTAATTGAGCTCCAGGAGTTAAAATGGCCCAGGGCTCAAGTGGGTGAGCTGAGCAAACCTGGCACTCACCTCGCGGGCCCCTCGCCACCATATAAAATCCAGGCTTGAGTATTTTTGGCTACTTTTACTTGTAGTTTTCTTTTCAGAGACTGTATCTGATGTAATATAATGCTGCAAACTGCGTAAGCGGTTGACCAAATTGTCATATTGTATTTCGATTTAGATTTAATAATATTTTTCCTTATTTTATTTTAAGGGAGGAAAATGACGAGGCTGTTGATTCTACTGGTGCTAAAGGCCTGAGCCACCTTGAGAAGGTGCAGGTGCGAAAACGCCAGCGAAATCTGAAGGAGCTAGAGCTACTCCTTCAGGAGAAAGATTTGAAGGTTCAAAATATAAGGTATTTAGCAATTTCAGTAGTACTATGAGTCCTGGGTAAACCATACTTTTAGAATTGGAAAGAAATTTTCAATTTTAGAATTGGAAAGTGAAAGATGTTCACTTATGATTTAGATGTCTGCGTATGAATATACTGTACATAGTCGTGAGTTTCTTTCTTGTATGCTTGAGGTTAAGTATGGCAATGTAGCAGAGCTCTGTAATGCATCTATTGCCATATCTGAGATGAGAATATTTGATACTGTCACTAGGTGCAAAGCAAAAAATGTTCGATTTCCTTGCACTTTGTCTTCAAACAGAGACGGGGTTAGAGTCATAGGGGTAAAAATTCACTTGGTTGCGCCTCCCGTTAGCGCCTTAAGAGGGCGCTAATGGGGCGCAAAGCCGCTAACGCCCGGGCGCAGCGATGTTTGCGCCGCTCGAGAACTTAACTTGAGATTGTGCGGCGGCGCTGAAACTTACCGCTGCGACCACCTGCGCGCGCAGATTGTGACGTCATTCCATGGTGCAACGCCCTTGTGGCGCCCCGTAGCGGAAATTGAGTGGCGCCCCCTGCCTTACCGCCTGGCGCTTCCAACGACCAGAAGACTGGAACGCTATCAATCGCTGTGGGGCTGGGGGGGGGCGCTATTTAAAGGGGGCCTCTTCCTGTCTTTTATTGTTGGTGGCATTTTTGAACTACGCATTCTGAGAGAGAGAGGGGGAGAGACTTCTGGAGAGATTCAACGTTGTGTGAAGGAGTTTTGGGTACTGAGCAGCACTTTGCAGGTTCATTTTGATTTGCCATTCCTTGTATCGATTTAGCAGAGACTGTGGGAGCTGCACTCTGAGCTCTTTGCCTGGTACGCTCCATTGTTCTTTCCAGCACATTTGATGTGCAAGTCTCTCCAGGCCGAGATTCAAGGCAGCAATGAACAGGATGTGGATGGAAAGCAAGATTAACCATCCCCTTTAAGAACTGGCCCGTGCCATTGTGTGTGTGTTCCATTGCTGACTGACATTACATGAGCTTCGCCAGCGCTCCGAGTTAGCGCCTCACTGCTCGGCCTTTGCGCCTTAAGAGAGGTGTGCAGCGCCTGCTTTAGCGCTCCACTCACCTCCCGGGGCGGTAAAAGTGAAGTTTCCTGTCAGTGCCGATAATTAGCGCCAGGCGCTAATATTTGCGTCCGGACGATATTTGCGCCCCAAATGGGGCGCGACCTAATTTCTACCCCATAGAGTCATACAGCACAGAAAGAGGCCCTTCGGCCCATCGTGTCTGCACCGGCCATCAAGCCCTATCTATTCTAATCCCATTTTCCAGCACTTGGTCCGTAGCCTTGTATGCTATGGCGTTTCAAGTTGCTTCAGCGCATTATGTTTGAGGGTGTGTAATTGATAGATGGGGGCCCATTGCCTTTTACCTGTCTGTACCTTTATGAAAGAGCACCTGAGTCAAACCGTGGAGCTGCACGGTGAAAGAAACCAGTGCGACTTGGCTGATCTCTTCCTTCGAGAAATAGTTCTGGCTGAGCACGCTCATTTTATTTCTTGTACTTTTGTCAGGCATTTTCTTGCTTCTTTAGACCCCTTCACACCAAGAATTATATTTCATGATGGTGAGCAGGTGAACTGTTCAATTTTCTCTGTCAATGCGTCAAGCATGAGATGTGTGGAATGGGTTGACTCCCCTGATGGGTTTTTCTTCGTAAGTGAATTGGGAACTTATGGGGAAGTACAGGGCAGAACCTGTCCCCACCTCGACCTGGTGCAGCGTTCTGACATTAACAAACCTCTCCACCAGAGCATCCAATACCTGAGTGTCAATTGAAGGTTCTAATAGCAGTAATAATAGATCGAAAAAGTCTTCTTGAAAAATATCTTTTAGCTTTAAAAGCTTATATTGCTGCAAGATAATCAAAATACCACACTAGTCTCTCCTGTGGATGGAGATGGCCTGCTCGGCAAGTGGGTGAGGTCCCTTATGGAGGCACTGCCTTCTGTTGTGGCCTGCTTTTTCCTGTAAGGAATGAAACAGGGATGAGGGCTCTAACACTGAGAAGTGACACTGAAGAAGCCCATTTCAGTAGGAGGCTGGTAAGATGGAAATGTGCTTCAAGTGGATGAGGAGGCATTTGAGCTTGGGAGCATCTAGCAAGTGCGCATGCTTGTGCTGTGAGATTGATGCTAAAAGAAGATTTAGAGGGATGAAGACGAAAGGCTTTCAGGGCACATGCAAAAGAAGAGAGATTGTGAGAGGTAGAATTTATTGAGGTGCACACATAAATCACCTCTTACTTGAAAAGCATAGCCATCTGGTGCCTTATTTTGTACCATCTGGCGAGGTCAGTGAGCTTCTTCTGGCATTGTATCCATGTGCATTGGACAGTACAGCTGGAGTTCAGTTCCTTTGCTGTCTTCTGCCATGCATTGTGTCCTGCTGTTTTCGAGACTTTTTTTCTCCTAATGCGGGGATCAGCGCTACCCTCCGCCCCTCCACAGCTTGCAGCAGCACTTCTGTGCATACCGTATCATACTGCGGAGCCCTTTGCCTTCCTCGTCATTGCCTTCTCCTGTTACTATTCTATCCTACCAGAGAAGACGATAAAAACTTATTAAGGGATTGAATTTTAAAATCGGCAAACAGCAGTTAAATCCGGTGTGGGTATGTGAGGGTGAGGTGAAGCTATGAATATGAGGTATGAGTCATGTTTGGTAGCGATTGTTGGTAGGTGAGTGATGGGGGTGTGGTACATTGAGCAGTGCGTGAGGCTAGTGGTGCAGATAGTGGGATATGGCATTTGAAGATGAATTCACTGAGCATGACCACTCGTGTGAGGTCATCAAACTTCTTCCTGCACTGCGTTCATGTCCTCGGGGCTACACTGCTGACATTCACCGCAGCGGCTATCTGCTCCCATTGCACTTTACACTGTTGCCTGGGGGGCCTCCTGGCCCCTTGTGGAACAGCACCTCCTGTACCAACGCCTCCAGTGCTGCGTCTGAGAACCTTGGTGCACATTCTCTCTCCTGTTGTGCCATCATTAATTGCTGTTCACTGCCTTCTCCAGCCAGCTCAGTGAGCTGCTGCAGGCAGAATGTATTTCCCCTTTAAGAGGTGCAGACTGCCTTTAAGTAGTGCAGACTAGCTTCCAGAGGGTTTACGGTGTTCCTAATGCAGTACAATAGGTCAGCATTAGAAATAGTTCCATGTATCCACTGGATGTTATCAAGAGAATGTATTTTGGACCGTCAAATATTCATTTTTTGTATTAAGAACATAATACTTTAGAATTAAATTAAATGAATATTTGATACTAGCATGATGGCCACAACAAAATAGTTTGCCTTTAAATGAGACGGTGTTGGATTCTTTGCGACATCTTGCAGTCAGGCAGCTCATTTGCACATGGCATGTTGAGAGGTTGGGAATGATCTATGGCAGTAATTAGAACATCTCACTGAGGAATTCTGACACTTTACTGCTTCATTGCTCTTTCAGCTGTTCAGATTCAGACAACAAAAATTCCAGCACTAGATAGACGTCTGCTCACATTGATACCCATGTTCTCAAAGACATTTATATTTTCATTACAGAGTATAGTGCTCTTGTATTTTGTCATTTTCCGATATTTATTTATCTGATGAGATATGAATTTGCATTTCATTTCTTCATCAGAACCATTGTCCAGTTTATTTGCAGATTGCTTAGATGTCTGGATGGACTCAATTTTATTTTTTAATATGTTTACAAAATACTTTTTGTCCTGTGTTTTCTTAAAATCCAATCTGTGTAAACTGCATGGACCTATGCTGGAAAATACAAATTATTTTCCTGCCATTTTGTACTCCAAAACCAGACATCAATTATTGCTAATAATGATATACTCTCATTATTCATTGTCATTGGGCCTTTCACACCTAATGCAATCAATTCAATCATTTTCAATAATAGTAACAAGGTGTGGATATGGATCCCTTGTTGGTTTTGGCTGTGTATGTGTGTGAGTAATGACTGACCAAAATTAAATTGACAATTCTTGCATGTCTTTCATTCTAGCTCAACATATACTTATTCTATTTCTAACGTCTGTGATCGCTGGAAATAAAATGTGTTATCACACATCTTTATGTAACTTATTACCAAAACTATTCTTATGGTAGAATTCTTTAGAGTCAAGTCTTTTTGATGTTGCAATAAGGTACATGCAGTTTACTTGCTATTTCACTGGGAGACTATGGTAATTAGCTGAGGATTGCACTCCTGTATTCCTTCCACCCAGTGAGGGCTATTTTGATTTTTGGGCGATCGACCAAAATATATAGGATAGACCCTCCACCCAGTAGCATCCGTTGTCTCTCTAACGTTGAGAGCAGGAGAAAGTATTGCTATTTATTAGCAAGGTATGGAAGTGGCTAGAATGCAACTAAAGCATTTATTGAGTAGGAAAGGGAACTTGAACAGCAGGGAGATGCATTATATAGGACTTGGCAGGACAGGAAGAAGACATTAAGGAGCAGGGAGGTGGTGGCAGGCTTCCCCGCCCCTTTTCCCAGCATTATCCTGCTCAATTTCAGGCAGCATAATGGAGGAAGATCCAGCCCATCTTCTCATACACATCAGAGCAGCCACTAATGAGGGGAATTCAGGTCATGTATTGTTCACAGGCCACATAATGAATACTGGTGCTATTCCTGTATGATCCCATAGCGTAGCTTAAATTACAAGAGGTTGACTTAGAAAAGTGTTTTACAGAGTTACCGTCTCTGTGAAATTGGCACACAGAGTAACCTGTTCCTTAATTTGATCTTTCTGATCTCTACGCTCCTTTTCACTGTTCCAGCTATGTTCTTGCAATCTATTGAGAAGGATTTTTTTAAAAGTTTATGTGAAGTTAAGATTTTATGCATGAAGTTCAAAATTTGTTTGAATTCTAATGTTATCCAGTATATTGGTTACTTAAATAAAGTGGAAGCCTCACATTATGAGCTAGATTTCCCTTTTATTGGCAGGAAAGTGTCAGTGGAACTTCAGCCTGCTACACCCCTGACCCATTTTACTAGGTCGTGGCTCATTTCCCATACATGGCAGATTCCTGCCGGCAAAAGGGAGCCGCCACTGCCAGTCAGAAAAATCCTTGGCAGTGCTGGAGCACCATAATGGGTGACCAGTTATTTAAAGGGCCAAAAAGGCCTCAAAGAGGAGAAGGAAATTGACCGAAGCCCAAGAAGGTTTTTTTAAAATTCGTTCCTGGGATGTGGGCGTCGCTGGTAAGGCCGGCCACAGGTGACGCTTTGGGGCTGCAATGGAGGAACAGGAGGTCACTATTGGTCCCTCTCCCTCCATCAGGAGACTTTGGGGCCATTACCACTGCTGCCCTGGGCCCACTGCCACCTTCAGCCAGTCAATCCCAGAGACCAACAGTAAGAGGGGTGGGCAGGAGGAAAATGGGCTAGGATGCCAGGCCCAGCCTCCCTTCTGTCATTTGCATGTAGTAGGCAGGGAAGGAGCAGTTTCAGCAGGGGTGGGGATGGATGGAAATCAAGGTGGGGGCGGGGAGGTGCTGGCAGGCTTCCCCATCTCCATTTTCCCACCATTTCCGGCATTATCCTGCCCAATTTTGGGCAGCATTATGGAGGAAAGTCCAGCCCCTGCTCTGTTGGGTATAAATGCTGTCATCATCTGAGGCATCAGATTGGCCATGATTTGCATGGTATGGACTGTGCATTTGTTTAATGGTCTTGTGTGCTTCATGGATAAATGCTTTTATACCTTCAAATCCTTCCAGCAACTCTTGCAGACTACAGTCTCGACAAGTCAAAAACTGATGTGAGGATATTCACTGTTTTAGCACCTGGTTATAATTTATGATGCGGAGATGCCGGTGTTGGACTGGGGTGGACAAAATTGAGAGGTCGCACAACACCAGGTTATAGTCCAACAGATTTATTTAATTTTACAAGCTTTCGGAGCTGCTGACTGAGGAGCAGCAGCAGCAGCAGAAGCAGAGTGGTGGTCTCTGTGAGCAGGAAGAGGAGAAGGAGAAGGAGACCAGACAGCAGACCACCACCAACAACCCACAACCACAACTGAGGTGCCTGGAGAGAGAGGACAGGAGAGGAGAAAGAAAAGAAAAGAAAAGAAGGCCAAGGCCATTAACAACAGAGGAGAGGCCTTTCCACACTGCCTCCTCAATTGGCCTCCATTTTAGGAGAGGGAGAGAGGGGAGAAAACATCACAACAAACATCATCTGTTTGGAAGGAGGGAGGAAAGAAAGAACATCAGCTACAGGTGGGTGTGATTCTGGTGCACTCTCCCAGAGACTTTGTTTTGTAGGTGAGGGGAGGAAAGAAGAAAAGAAGAGGGCCGGAACATCCAAGGGGTGTGTGTGTGTGGCTTTTGTAAAAACTAGGCCGCACACACCATATTAAACACCCCTTTCCCATTGCCTGACCTGGGACAGCTGGAGCTGCCTAGGTGAAGTCCCCAATTAATTTAATCTTATTGGGCATCGTTAAGACCTGGTGCAGGACTGAGCCTGGGCATCTCCGGCTATCCCAGGTGAAGACATCTTCTCCCCCCACCAGAAGACCACCATCAAAGACTTTTATTTACATCGGAGAGTGCACCCCCTGCCAACACCCACCCACCCACCATCCTGAGTGGCAACCCTGCCCTTGCGGCTTCCCTGCTTCCCACCCCCTCTCTCTCTCTCTTTGTCTCTTGTCTCTCTCTGCCTCTTTCTCTAAGAGGCACCTCATTATCTTTTAATTAAGTACCTATTGAGCAGAGGGGAGAAGGCCCCTCTCCTAATTAATTCATATAAAGGGAGAGGTGTGCCTTCAATTTAAGAGCTCCCTCTGCTCAGGGGAAAAAAAATACAAAACCGAGGCCATTAACACCTTCAGGCCTGTGACTTGGGGTGAGTGTAGCCCTTAAAGAACCCTCCATTATGGCGAGTACATCTTCGTCGGTGGCGGGGGCAGCGAGGACGTATGCGAGCGTGGCAGCCGCGGCCACGGCCGCAGCCACGAGTCCTCCTGTTACCCCGTCACCTTTTACCCTCCTTACGAGGAAGAATGGGGTCAAGAGCTACACTCACCCCAACATGACAATAGAGGCGTGTGTAAAAGCCATGGCTGGGGTTGTCGGCCCATCAGCCATCGTCGCCGCCTCTAAAATGTACGGCAAGGCTGTGTTCTTCCTGGGGTCGGAGCGGGCGGTGTCCCTGGCCATCGAGAAGGGGCTCACCGTGGGCGGGACCTTCCTGCCGGTGGACCCCCTTGAGGCCACCGCGCAAAGGATTGTGGTTTCCAACGTCCCGCCCTTTGTTCCGGGTGAGCTCCTCCTCCCCCACCTACGTCAACTGGGGGAGGTGAGGTCGGGGATCACACCCATCCCGCTCGGCTTCCGGGAAGCCAGCCTTCGGCACGCCTTCTCCTTCCGGCGCCAGCTTTTCGTCCGGCTGGCGCGGGAGGAGGACGCGGATGGCGCGTTCACGGTGCTCCACGGGGGGACCGCCCACCGCGTCTTCTGGACCTCGGACGGCGCGCGGTGCTACGCCTGTAAGGAGGTGGGGCACGTCCGCAAAAACTGCCCCACCTCCAAGGCCGCCACGACACCTGGCGCGGCCAGGGCAGGCGCCGCCGCCCCCCCTCCCCCTGATACTGTCCGCGCGTCGACGGCGACGGATGTGCGGTCGAAATCGGAGGCCAACACCACCACGGCCTCCGGCGGGGAGGAGGGAGAGCGTCCGGGGGGAAGGAAGGCGCGTAGGAAAAGTAAACACCTAAGGGCGGATCCCCTCGCGGAGGAAACATCAGAGCTGACCGAACTCACGCCCGAGTACATGGCGGAGTTGGTCGGGACGCATGAGACTGGGGGGGTCCTCGTGCCCGGGCCCGTGACCGTGACCGCAACTGCTGAGGCAGCTGAATCAAGACCTGCGGCCGGGCTCGGGCCCAAGGGGCCCAAGAAACCCAGTCGTCGGAAGGGGGCAGAGAGGGAGGCCCCAGCAGACATGGAGGCCTCCCCCTCTCCAGGCCCCAACTTGTTAAAAAGAAAGCTCCGCCCCCAGCAGGAGGACTGCGAGGAGGAAGGTCCCTCCGCAAAAGGGGGGCAGTCGCCCGCCGCGGGTGCTGCGCCCCACCCCACCACCGTCATCGTCGCGCGCGATCGGCAGGGGTCGTCTGTCCCTCGGGAGGGTGAGACAGCCGAGTCTGTCCGACCTGTGCCTCCCGGGGATGGGGAAGAGACCCTGCCCGTGGGGGGGGGCGCGGAACAACCCGCAGAGGGAAATGTAGAACCTGAACCGTTGCTCCTCGCCGGGTCGGGCGTCCTGGGGACTGGGGCGGGCGAGGCCAAAGAGGCTGAAGCCGAGCCCGCCTTTTACAATCCAGATATCTCCCAGGGACTGCTCGACCTGGTGGAGGACTTTAACAATCCCCAGCCCGCTGGGTCGGAGGTTGGTGGCGGGGAGACAGAAAGCCCCCTGACTCCGTCTCTGTTGTTGGCGCCGGACGTGCTGGAGGAATTTGGGATTATTTTCTCCCCGGTTTCTCCGGTCGCCCCGGCGCCTGAGGCGGGGGGGGGCCCCGAACCGCCGCCGCCGCCTCCCGGCCCGGCGCCCCTGAAGGAGCCCAGGGTGGACTCCTCTGCCACCGATCCTGGGGGTGGGATCGTGACGGAGGCGGGGCCGGCCGGTGCGGCCGAGCCGTTCGCTGCACCCCGTGTGACGGACGGGTCGGCCGCCGGTGACGACCTCCCAGAGGAGGACGGGGACTCGGTGTTGGGCAATGAGGACGATTTGGAGTCCATCAGCAGCGAGGCGATGGACGCCCTCGTGCCCTTCACCGACTCTCCTCTCATCCCCGTAGGGGAACTCCGGGATTTTATGGCCGTGAGCCAGGGTCGTCACAAGAAGATCCGGCTGGCCCTCGACAAGTGGTCGGAGCTGGCGCTGCTCGTCGTGTCCGTCCGCGCCGCCGTTAAAATCATGGGCGCGGACAAGGACGTTGGCCGGCTCGAGCTGCGTCGGCTCAAGAGTTTCCACACTGGGCTGCTGAGGGAGTGGCGGTCGTCAGTGACCGCCCTCCCTCCCCTCCGTTAGGTAGAGGTTGCACTATGCTTCTGAGATGAAGATAACCATAGCCAGCCTCAACATCAACGGCAGCAGGGAGGCGCGCCGTAGATTCAATAACTTCTCGGTCCTTCGGGACGGGAAATATGCGGTGTGCTTCCTGCAAGAAACCCACACCGTTCCGGGAGACGAGGCCACGTGGCTCCTGGAGTGGCAAGGAGGGGTCAGCATGAGTCACCTCTCTAACAATTCCTGCGGGGTGGCTGTCTTGCTGGCCCCGCATTTTCAGCCGGAGATCTTGAGGGTCAAGGAGCACGTGCCGGGCCGCTTGCTCCAGGTCACTGTTCGCCTGGGAGGCGTGCCGCTCCATTTAGTGAACGTGTACGCCCCCCGGACCGGTGCGCAGCAAGTGCGCTTCTTCGGAGAAGTGTCCGCTCTTCTGGGCTCCATCGACGTGGGCGAGTGCGTCATCCTCGGGGGGGATTTCAATTGTACCCTCGAGGCGCGGGACCGGTCGGGTCCCCCGCGAAGCCCGGCGGCGATGGAGAAGTTGCGGGACCTGGTCGGGTCCTTCGACTTGGTAGACGTCTGGCGGAATCTCCATCCCGACTCCAGCGCCTTCACGAGCGTGAGGTCTGGAGGAGGAAGGTCCAGAATCGACTGCCTTTACATTTCCCGGGCGTACGTCTCCTGCGTTCCGGCGGCTTCCATGCGGCCGGTGCCGTGCACGGACCACCACCTGGTGTGGGCGGAGCTCGCTCCGCTGCGCGCGCGGGGGGGGGTCCGCGTACTGGCATTTTAACAACCTGCTGCTGGAGGACGCGCGGTTCCGGGATTCGTTTCGCCGGTTCTGGGCCGACTGGAGAAGGAAGCGGGGAGGCTTCCCCTCCTTGAGGCTATGGTGGGACGTGGGCAAGGCTCACGTCCGCGTCTTCTGTCAGGAGTACGCGAAGGGGTCGACCAAGAGGCGGGAGGCCCGGGTCGGGCGATTGGAGAAAGAAGTGCTCGACCTGGAGTCCCGTCTCGGTCAAGTCGTCGAGGACCCGGCCCTGCGGAAGGTGTACGAAGAGAAGAAGGGCGCGCTGAAGGACCTGCAGCTGGTCGGGTCCCGAGGCGCGTACGTGAGGTCGCGGATCCAGTTCCTGCGGGACCTGGACCGCGGCTCCCCCTTCTTCTACTCGCTGGAAAAAAGACGGGGGGTCCGTAAGCAGCTCTTGGGGCTGCTGGCCGACGACGGATCTCTGGTCTCGGATCCGGAGGGCATCAGCGCGGAGGCCCGGGCCTATTACGGGGCTCTGTTCTCTTCGGATCCGTCCAGCGAGGATGCGCGCAGAGTTTTGTGGGAGGACCTGCCGAAGGTCGGCCCGGAGGGCGCCGAGAATTTAGAAGCTCCGCTAAGCCTGGCGGAGCTGACCGGCGCCCTGCGCCAGCTCTTGAGGGGCAAGTCCCCGGGGCTGGACGGGCTGACCGTGGAGTTCCACAGGGCGTTCTGGGACGTCTTGGGGGACGACTACGCGCGGGTCCTGGGGGAAAGTCTGGAGACCGGGGAGATGCCCCTCTCTTGGCGCAGGGCGGTCATCGTCCTGCTGCCCAAGAAGGGCGATCTCCGCCTACTTAAGAACTGGCGCCCGGTCTCCCTCCTCAGCACGGACTACAAAATTTTCGCCAGGGCTATGTCTGCTCGCCTTGGCACCGTGCTGGCCCGCATGATCCACCCCGACCAGTCCTACACGGTCCCGGGCCGGAGTATCCACGATAACATCCATCTGGTCCGGGACCTGGTCCACCATTCCCAGAGGGCTGGTCTGTCGGTCGCCTTCCTTTCCCTGGATCAGGAGAAGGCGTTCGACAGGGTGGATCACGAGTATCTTTTCGGGACTCTGCGCGCATTCGGGTTCGGGACGCATTTCGTCGCCCGGATCCGACTTCTGTACGCCGCCGCGGAGTGTCTCATTAAAGTTAACGGGTCTTTGACGGCGCCCCTTCGCTTCGGGAGGGGGGTGCGTCAGGGATGCCCCATGTCCGGTCAGTTATACGCCGTTTGCGTGGAGCCTTTCCTGCGCCTCTTGCGGAAGAGGTTGACGGGACTGGCTCTGCAAGGGCCGGGCGTGGAGGTGGTCCTCTCGGCTTACGCCGATGACGTGCTCCTCGCGGTCACGGATCCCGTCGACTTGCGGAGGATGCGAGAATGCCAGCAGATTTACTCGGACGCATCCTCCGCCAAGATCAACTGGGAGAAATGTTCTGGACTCCTGGTGGGCCCATGGCGGGTGGACTCCCTGCCGGAGGAGTTCGGGCCTTTCGCCTGGAGCACCACGCACCTCCTCTACCTGGGAGTCTACCTCAGCCCGGCCGAGGACGCCTGGCCGGCGAACTGGCAAGAGCTGGAGGCCAAAGTCACCGCTCGCCTAGGGCGCTGGACAGGATTGCTCCGAGTGTTGTCCTACAGGGGTCGAGCGCTGGTCATAAACCAGCTGGTGGCCGCCATGTTGTGGTACCGGTTGGTCACTTTGATCCCTCCCCCTGCGTTTGTCGCCAAGATGCAGAAGAAGCTCGTCGACTTCTTCTGGGACAAAAGGAAGCACTGGGTCTCTGCCGCGGTTTTGAGTCTCCCGCTTAGGGAGGGCGGTCAGGCGCTGGTGTGCCTTCGCACCCAGGCGGCGACTTTCCGTCTTCAGACGCTGCAGAGATACCTGTACGTGGAGAATCCTCCTAGATGGCGTGCGCTGGCGACGTATTTCTTCCGCCAGCTGCACGGCCTCAATTACGACACGCAGCTCCTGTTTGTGAGAGTGGGTGGCACGCGTGCCAGCCTGCGGGAGCTGCCTGTCTTCTACCAGGAACTGCTATGGGTTTGGAACAGCGTCGCCTCCGAGCGCAGTTCTCCCCCGTCAGGAGCGGCGGCCGTCCTTCGGGAGCCGCTGTTCAGGAATCCGCACCTCCACGACCGCGGGTTCGGCTGGCTGGCGGAGGGCAGGGCTGTGCCCGGTAAGGTGACCAGAGTCGGGGACCTGCTCGATGGCGGAGGAGCGGGCTGGATGGCGCCGGAGGAGTTGGCGAGGCGCATGTCCTGGGTCAACGTCCGGCTCGCGGTCAAAGCCATCGAGTCGCTAAAAGTGGCACTGGGCCCCGTCTCCACTAGGTGTGTCGAGGAGGCTCAAGCACGTGGGGCGATCCCGTCCGAACTGACCCCCGTTCGGACGGAATTCCTTATCGGCGCCCGGCCCCGAATCCTCCCTCGGGAGCCGCCGCCTCACCACTTGAGCCTTCTCGGAGAAATGCCCTCCGTGCCCTTTCAATCCGCACGGAGGCGTTTCCTGTACGGGCTGCTCCTGCACACTCTCCACTTTGCCATCTTCGTCTGCCGTCCGGACACGCCTTGGCGTACCATCCTGCCGTCCAGCGGAGGCGAAGGTCCCCATTGGAAGGCTCTCTACGCGGGAGTCTTCCCTTGTTCTATTGGGGACTTGGCCTGGAGGGTGTTGCACGGAGCAGTCCCGTGCAATAGGATTTTAAGTAGGTTTACGGACTCCCAGGCTGCTTGCCATTTTTGCGGCCTGGAGGAGTCCGTTTATCACATTTATATTGAGTGTGAGAGGTTGCAGCCCCTCTTTCATTATTTGAAGGGGCTGCTCCTCAATTTCTGGTTGCACTTCAGCCCCACGCTCCTGATCTACGGTCACCCGGTGCGGAGGGGAGCGGGTAGGTCGGAGGACCTCCTCGTAGGACTGCTCCTGGGCCTGGCCAAGAAAGCCATTAATTGGTCCAGGCAGCGGGCGGTCGAGGGGGTCGTTCGGCCCGATTGCCTGCCTCTCTTCCGCGGCCATGTTCGCGCCCGGGTGGCCCTGGAGATGGAGCACGCGGTGTCCGCCGGCACGCTTGAGTTTTTCCGCGACCGGTGGGCGCCGCGGGGGCTGGAGTGCATCGTCACCCCGGACTTCCAAATTTTGATTTGATTTATTAAGTTTCATTTAAAGTTTTAATTGATTTACAGTAAATTTTGATTTGTCCAACCTGATTTGTCCAACCAAAAAGATCAACACCAGGTTATAGTCCAACAGTTTTATTTAAAATTACGTAGTAAAAGCTCGTAATTTTAAATAAAACTGTTGGACTATAACCTGGTGTTGTGCGACTTCTCATTTTGGTTATAATTTGGCATTGACAGTTAATCTGTACACCTGTGTTTTGGTGGATTGTGTTTTATCGATGTGATAGGTTCAGCCGTGTGATCTGCAGTCCCCTTTTCCATTTGCTGTGGGGGAATTCTAACGTGGGTGGGAGTAGGGGGTTAAATGGGCAAAAATTCCAAGCGTGTCGGGAAGCCGGCGCCAATCCGCCGACTTCTGGGGTTTACTGAGGCGGGACAGGGGGCGGACTGGCATTTAAAATATATTAATGAGGCTGGCAGTCTCGGTTTTTATCCTGCTTTGCAGGTTTTACTGTGGCCGGCCGCGTTTCCCGAAACCAGGCAACTGCAGCGAGGCGAGGACAGCCTTGGGGAGCACTTGTTGTGGACCAGGAGTGCTTCCTCCCGGCCCGCCAAGCTCACCCACCATCAGAAATAAAAGATTCACACCATCAAATAAAATAAAAGATTCACCCACCATCAGACATCCCCCCACCCCCTGGGGTCGGCAATCAGACCTACCTGCTCCCCGCCCGACTGGATGCCAAGCCTGCCAATCAGGCTGACATCTGGGCGGGGAACCTGTCTGGGCCAAGTGTCGCACACTCTGGAGTTAAATCTCCACAGCATGTGGGGAAACCCAGTCTTCCGGGTTTCCCCAACGAAGCTCCGCCCTCCCAGCCTACACAACCCGGCCCACAGTAAATATCCAGCCCTATATTTCTGGTACCTCATCTCCTTGAGCTGTAGCTAATATCTTGGGGTTAAGGATATTTCTGGATCACTTAAAAGTTGACTCAGCATTGTAACTTTGCTGATGAACACTTTGCAGTATCTGAATTCTAACCTTTTTTATCAACATTTGTGAGCTCACATGGGCAGGTAGGTTAAGCAGCCTTACACGGTACTCTTCTGTGGTTTTCCATTTGTTGTCATGCCCGGCTGACTTTATAGGTTTCAAAGTCAAGATTTTTTTTTTGGGGTGGAGGAAGAGAAATCATTTAAGTGCTGCTTTAGCTTATTTATTAGTTTTTAATCATCCCCTGTGTCTGGCAACATATCGTAAATATCTTGTTCACCTGCGTAATGAAATAGCACGGCACCTTTTCTGCTGTCAACTTCCATATCCATGGCTCCGAGTAAGATTTCAGATCTCTTTTCCATTGTGTTCTGAGTGTGATGTGCAAATGGTGAACTCCAAAAGTCAGGAGAAAGTTAGACAGGAAAGGGCATTCCAGCTTACAGGAGTATAGTATTTCTCTCTCTCTGCTTGCAGTGGTAACTGCAGAGCCCAAAATAGTGTGTGCCTTTGTTTCCTTTCTTTCCCCAGCTTCTTTCTGATCATTATCTCATTGCCATTGTGCTATCTCCACGAGTCACCTAGTTTAATTCCACTTTCCTACATATTTATATATGTGGATGTGTGTGCGTGTTTGTTATGTCACTTTATCCTTGATAGAGATACATATTCATTAAGAAACTACACGTGTTTTGGAGCCTGGACTTTTTGCGTCTCTGCCTTCACTGTACACAGCTGCTTTGATGTCTTCTGTCTGACTATGTATTGAAGTAGATGGCTGTCATAACAACGGATGTAACAATCTTCAAGAATTCTTAAAATAACATTACTGATACTGGTGTAGAAATTAACATGCAACATTAATGTCTGAATGCTTAATGCATTTCCATCACATTTCTGTCTGCTATTTTAACAGATATATTAACCCAGTCAAAATAAATGTGTTAATGTGTCTGTTAAAATATTGGATAGTGGAACGTCATGGGAGTGCTCAAATATTGTTAACAGTTTGTTGAATACTTTGTTGTTCATAAATAAGCTTTTTGGCAACACATGAAGGTGCTGAGTATTACCACTGGCTCATCTCACTGCCATTTTGGATTGCTCACAGTTATATAGTCATAGTTACAAAATTACTAACAAATAAATCAAAGTTGAGATTTTTCAACACCATAGACCTATAAAAAAATATATAATATAATATAATATATTTTTAAATATTTAAAAAATATTTTTAATATAAAAAATGTCACAACAGAGAAACGGGCCAATTGGCCCATCAAATCGTTGCTCTTTTTCTCCATGAGCCACCTAGTCTAATACCATTCCTCTTGATAATATATATATATAATATCTCCAACTGCTGGAGATTCAGTTGTGGAACCATTTTGACTAAACTGACACAGGCAGATCTCAGTTTCACAAACTTCATGCCTGACATAATCTGCTCCAGGCTTTATTAATATGTTTACATAATGGGAGCTGGTAATTCCCATCACAGTTCAAAAACTTTGATAATTATGAAGAATGATTATGCCTGCAGGGTTGAACCACTGAATATTTCAGTTTGAAATTAATAGTAAAGCCTTGCGGTATGTAGTTTTGTTAAAGGTTTATATTCAGGATCATATTGCCATCTGTGTTGGAAAATAACTTTTCATTCATCTTTTTGTTATGGTAAATTGGAAGGAGTGTTCTACCAGGTAACACAGAATTTATTACATATTAAGTAAGGGAGTGTTGGAGCCCTTTTGATGGCCCTTTCTTAGTAGGTAGAAAGAGATGCCTTGAGGAAAGCTGTTGCTCCTAAATGAAGCTATGTTTAAAGTAACCTCTCCCATTAAAGCCACAAGGACCAACTGGAGTAAAGCACAAAAATGATCTCTTTCCTGTTTGTCTCCTGTCTGTGGGAAGTGATGTAAATAGGAACACCAGAGGTCAACGAAAGAAAGAAAGACTCTCATTTGTATAGCGCCTTTCACGACCAACGGACGTCCCAAAGCACTTTACGGACAATGAAGTACTTAAAAAAAAAAAAAATGTAGTCACTGTTGTAATGTAGGAAACGTGGCAGCTAATTTGCGCACAGCAAATAGCAAGGTGATAATGAATAGATCGGCATATCCCTCACTCTACCATTACCATCAAGCCAGGGGACCAACCCTGGTTCAATAAGGAGTGTAGAAGAGCATGCCAGGAGCAGCACCAGGCGTACCTAAAAATGAGGTGTCAACCTGGGGAAGCTGCAACACAGGACTACATGCATGCTAAACAGCGGAAGCAGCATGCTATAGACAGAGCTAAGCGATCCCACAATCAACGAATCAGATCAAAGCTCTGCAGTCCTGCCACATCCAGTCATGAATGGTGGTGGATCATTAAACAACTAACGGGAGGAGGAGGCTCCAGGAATATGCCCATCCTCAATGATGGTGGAGCCCAGCACGCGAGTGCAAAAGACAAGGCTGAAGTGTTTGCAACCATCTTCAGCCAGAAGTGCCGAGTGGATGATCCATATCGGCCTCCTCCTGAGGTCCCCAGGATCACAGAAGCCAGTCTTCAGCCAATTCGATTCACTCCATGTGATATCAAGAAACGGCTGAGCGCACTGGATACAGAAAAGCCTACGGGCCCCGACAACATCCCAGCTTTGTATAGCGCCTTTCATGACCAACGGACGTCCCAAAGCACTTTACAGACAATTAAGTACTTCAAAAAAAAATGTAGTCACTGTTGTAATGTAGGAAACGTGGCAGCTAATTTGTGCTCCAGAACTAGCCCCGCCTCTAGCCAAGCTGTTCCAGTACAGCTACAACACTGACAATGTGGACAACTGCCCAGGTATGTCCTGTCCACAAAAAGCAGGACAAATCCAATCCGGCCAATTACCGCCCCATCAGTCTACTCTCAATCATCAGCAAAGTGATGGAAGGTGTCGTCGACAGTGCTATCAAGCAGCATTTACTCACCAACAACCTGCTCACCGATGCTCAGTTTGGGTTCCGCCAGGACCACTTGGCTCCTGACCTCATTACAGCCTTGGTCCAAAAATGGACAAAAGAGCTGAATTCCAGAGATGAGGTGAGAGTGACTGCCCTTGACATCAAGGCAGCATTTGAACGAGTGTGGCATCAAGGAGCTCTAGTAAAATTGAAGTCAATGGGAATCAGGGGGAAAACTCTCCACTGGCTGGAGTCATACCTAGCACAAAGGAAGATGGTTGTGGTTGTTGGAGGTCAATCATCACAGCCCCAGGACATCGCTGCAGGAGTTCCTCAGGGCAGTGTCCTAGGCCCAACCATCTTCAGCTGCTTCATCAATGACCTTCCCTCCATCATAGGTCAGAAATGGGATGTTTGCTGATGTTTGCACAGTGTTCAGTTCCATTCACAAGTCCTCAGAAAATGAAGCAGTCTATGCCTGCATGTAACAAGACCTGGACGACATTCAGGCTTGGGCTGATAAGTGGCAAGTACCATTTGCGCCACACAAGTGCCAAGCAATGACTATCTCCAACAAGCGAGAGTCTAACCACCTCCACTTGACATTCAGTGGCATTACCATTGTTGAATCCCCCACCATCAACATCCTGGGGGTCACCAGTGACCAGAAACTTAACTGGACCGGCCGCATAAATACAGTGGCAACAAGAGCGGGTCAGAGGCTGGGTATTCTGCGGCGAGTGTCTCACCTCCTGACTCCCCAAAGCCTTTCTACCATCTGCAAGGCACAAGTAAAGAGTCTGATGGAATACTCTCCGCTTGCCTGGATGAGTGCAGCTCCAACAACACTCAAGAAGCTCGACACCATCCAGGACAAAGCAGCCCGCTTGATTGGCACCCCATCCACCACCTTAAACATTCACTCCCTCCACCACCGGCGCACCGTGGCTGCAGTGTGTACCATCTACAAGATGCACTGCAGCAACTCACCAAGGCTTCTTCAGCAGCACCTCCCAAATCTGCGACCTCTACCACCTAGAAGGACAAGGACAGTTGGCGCATGGGAACATCATCAGCTGCAAGTTCGCCTCCAAGTTACACACCATCCTGACTTGGAAATATATTGTCGTTCCTTCATTATCTCTGGGTCAAAATCCTGGAACTCCTTCCCTAACAGCAGTGTGGGAGTACCTTCACCACAAGGATTGCAGCGGTTCAAGAAAGCGGCTCACCATCACCTTCTCGAGGGCAATTAGGGATGGGCAATAAATGCTGGCCTTGCCTGCGTTGCCCACATCCCGGAAAGAATAACAAAAAATCTTTCTTGGTGATGTTGATCAAGGGATAAATATTGGTCAGGACACCGGGGATAACTCTTCTACGAAATAGTGCATGGGGATCTTTTACATTCACCCGAGAAAGCAGGCAGGGCCTCGGTTTAACGTCTCTTCCGAAAGACGGCACCCCCGACAGTGCAGCACTCCCTCAGTACTGCACTGGAGTGTCAGCCTAGATTTTTGTGCTCAAGTCTCTGGAGTGGGACTTGAACCCACAACCTTCTGGGCTAATTACTGTTGCTCAGGAAAGTTTGTCTGTTTAGAGAAAACCTACAAAGTAAGAATCCTGCTCCTCCTCCTGCGACTCACCAGAATAGATTGGTTTATTGGTCTCTTACTGCCCTTCAGCTTGTCCCCTTGTGGAGAGCCCACCTTATCAAGGTCAGAAGAAACCAGCAGAAAATGACAGGCATTGCTTCCTTTTTTTAATGCTTTTATTCGTAATATGCTAATTGTTCATTGATATGTTCCCTACCTGATTAGTTGTGATTTATTGCTGTTTTATAAATATGATTTTCAGCCAATTGGTGCAAGTGATATACACTCTGCATATGTGCACTTTCAGGAGTGCCACTTTGAGGGGTCATGATGCGGAGATGCCGGTGTTGGACTGGGGTGGACAAAATTGAGAGGTCGCACAACACCAGGTTATAGTCCAACAGTTTTATTTGAAATCACAAGCTTTCGGAGCTATCGATTTGCTCCTTCCTCAGGTGAAGTAAATTAGATACAGAATCTCCAAAGCATATATAGATGGAAAACAAAGCATGTGTACTTTACAATTGCAGACCAATAAATTAAATCATCCTGACTATCTGCCGAGGTGTGATAAAGTTAATTAAGTCAGCCAGGAAGGTACCACATCAAAGACATAGCAAGATACAACTGAGACAATGAGGTGTAGTCGCAGGGGTTCGAACGTGTCAAAAGCTGCCGTCTGTATGTAAAACGAAAAGCTTTAACATTTTTTTACTTTTTTACTGGGAAAAATTTTTTACTTTTTTACTGGGAATCACATCTGTGAACAAGCTAACGACGACTCGAGTCCGGATCACGTCATGTATCGTGACATAAACCCAAGATCCCGATTGAGACCGTCTTCATGAGTGCGGAACTTGGCTATCAGTTTCTGCTCGATGATTTTGCGTTGTCGTGTGTTTCTAAGGTTGCCTTGGAGAACGCTTACCCGCAGATCCGAGGCTGAATGTCCTTGACTGCTGAAGTGTTCCCCGACTGGGAGGTAACAATCCTGCCTGGCGATTGTTGCGCGGTGCTCGTTCATACGTTGTCTCAGTGTCTGCATGGTCTCGCCAATGTACCATGCCGCGGTGCATTCTTTCCTGCAACGTATGAGGTAGACAACGTTGGCCGAGTCACATGAGTATGTACCATGTACCTGGTGGGTAGTGTCCTCACGTGTGATGGTGGTATCTGTGTTGATGATCTGGCATGTCTTGCAGAGTTTGCCATGGCAGGGTTGTGTGGTGTCGTGGTTGCTGTTATCCTGAAAGCTGGGTAATTTGCTGCGAACGATGGTACTTCTGAGGTTAGGCGGCTGTTTGAAGGCAAGTAGTGGAGGCGTGGGGATGGCCTTAGCGAGGTGTTTGTCGTCATCGATGACATGTTGAAGGCTGCGAAGAACATGGCGTAGTTTCTCCGCTCCGGGGAAGTACTGGACGACGTAGGGTACCCTGTTGGTTGTGTCCCGTGTTTGCCTTCTGAGGAGGTCTATGCGATTTTTCGCTGTGGCCCGTCGGAACTGTCGATCGATGAGTCGAGCGTCATATCCCGTTCTTACGAGGGCGTTTTTCAGCGTCCGTAGGTGTCCATCGCGTTCCTCCTCGTCTGAGCAGATCCTGTGTATTCGCAGGGCTTGTCCATAGGGGATGGCTTCTTTAACATGGTTAGGGTGGAAGCTGGAGAAGTGGAGCATCGTGAGGTTGTCCGTGGGCTTGCGGTAGAGTGAAGTGCTGAGGTGTCCGTCTTTGATGGAGATTCGTGTGTCGTGGGCATTCTGAAACCCATCGTACAGGGAACCCCCAGCTTCTGTCGCGACACTACAGACTTCTTACAGAAACTCAGCACCCACGGACCAGTTGAACCAGGAACACTCCTTGCCACGATGGACGTATCGGCACTCTACACCAGTATCCCCCACGATGACGGCATCGCTGCAACAGCCTCAGTACTCAACATCAACAACAGCCAATCTCCAGACGCCATCCTACAACTCATCCGCTTCATCCTTGACCACAATGTCTTCACCTTCGACAACCATTTTTTTACCCAAACACACGGAACAGCCATGGGGACCAAATTCGCACCCCAATACGCCAACATCTTCATGCACAAGTTCGAGCAAGACTTCTTCGTTGCACAGGACCTCCAGCCAACGCTGTATACCAGATACATCGACGACATTTTCTTCCTTTGGACCCATGGCGAAGGATCACTGAAAAGACTACACGATAACATAAACATGTTCCATCCCACCATCAAACTCACCATGGACTACTCCTCAGAATCAGTCTCATTCCTGGACACACGAATCTCCATCAAAGACGGACACCTCAGCACTTCACTCTACCGCAAGCCCACGGACAACCTCACGATGCTCCACTTCTCCAGCTTCCACCCTAACCATGTTAAAGAAGCCATCCCCTATGGACAAGCCCTGCGAATACACAGGATCTGCTCAGACGAGGAGGAACGCGATGGACACCTACGGACGCTGAAAAACGCCCTCGTAAGAACGGGATATGACGCTCGACTCATCGATCGACAGTTCCGACGGGCCACAGCGAAAAATCGCATAGACCTCCTCAGAAGGCAAACACGGGACACAACCAACAGGGTACCCTACGTCGTCCAGTACTTCCCCGGAGCGGAGAAACTACGCCATGTTCTTCGCAGCCTTCAACATGTCATCGATGACGACAAACACCTCGCTAAGGCCATCCCCACGCCTCCACTACTTGCCTTCAAACAGCCGCCTAACCTCAGAAGTACCATCGTTCGCAGCAAATTACCCAGCTTTCAGGATAACAGCGACCACGACACCACACAACCCTGCCATGGCAAACTCTGCAAGACATGCCAGATCATCAACACAGATACCACCATCACACGTGAGGACACTACCCACCAGGTACATGGTACATACTCATGTGACTCGGCCAACGTTGTCTACCTCATACGTTGCAGGAAAGAATGCACCGCGGCATGGTACATCGGCGAGACCATGCAGACACTGAGACAACGTATGAACGAGCACCGCGCAACAATCGCCAGGCAGGATTGTTACCTCCCAGTCGGGGAACACTTCAGCAGTCAAGGACATTCAGCCTCGGATCTGCGGGTAAGCGTTCTCCAAGGCAACCTTAGAAACACACGACAACGCAAAATCATCGAGCAGAAACTGATAGCCAAGTTCCGCACTCATGAAGACGGTCTCAATCGGGATCTTGGGTTTATGTCACGATACATGACGTGATCCGGACTCGAGTCGTCGTTAGCTTGTTCACAGATGTGATTCCCAGTAAAAAAGTAAAAAAAAATTTCCAGTAAAAAAGTAAAAAAATGTTAAAGCTTTTCGTTTTACATACAGACGGCAGCTTTTGACACGTTAGAACCCCTGCGACTACACCTCATTGTCTCAGTTGTATCTTGCTATGTCTTTGATGTGGTACCTTCCTGGCTGACTTAATTAACTTTATCACACCTCGGCAGATAGTCAGGATGATTTAATTTATTGGTCTGCAATTGTAAAGTACACATGCTTTGTTTTCCATCTATATATGCTTTGGAGATTCTGTATCTAATTTACTTCACCTGAGGAAGGAGCAAATCGATAGCTCCGAAAGCTTGTGATTTCAAATAAAACTGTTGGACTATAACCTGGTGTTGTGCGACCTCTCAACTTTGAGGGGTGCCAGACATGCTAGATGCAAAACTTATATGGATAGATTGTTGGAACTGACACTTTCTCAGAATAAGAAGAACTTTTAAAGTTGTGTTAAGATATGAATAAAATAAAGTTTGTAACCATATTCGCCTTTACTAGTGCACTACAAATTATTACAGGATTTTTTTTTAACCAACAATTTTAAATGACTAAAAATATAACACAAGGCAGTAGGCACAATTTTCCCCTTACTCAGTGTAAGAGGAGAAAATGTCACCCAAAGGTGAATACCAATTTCTTTTTCACTTTCTAGAGTTATTTAATTCTAGAAGTCTTTTGTGCTAAACAAAACAAACCGAAAATCATTTTACTCTTTTTATATCAATAAAATGCATTTTTTGACTTTGCCAATACGTCAGTGAGTCAGTTGATTATAACTGGGAAGTTAGAATCCCGAACACTGGAAAATATGTTCGAACACCAGCCAGTGCGTTTTGGGTGGTACAGGTGAGGTGCCAAATCGAGGAAAAATTTGTGCAGTAATTTTGTTCTGCCCCAGAAATCTTTATTTTCTTTTATCCATTTCTTTAAATTTGTTGCTAATTTTTTGTATTTGTCAAGATGAAGAATATGGACTGAATTTCCTCCCTGTCGGCAGTTGAACTAATTTCCCTTTAAGCTAATAATTATAAAACAAAATTCTTAAATTTGCAAAACCATAGCCTCTTTCTGAATTCACTGTCTCCCAAATTGCACTGTGACATATGAAAGTACAAATGCTTAATGTGTTTATCTGAAATTCCTCTCTCTGCTATTTTAATGAAGTGTTAACCTGTTTGAAATAAGTGGGTTAATGTCACCACTAACATAGGAACGAAGAATTTTGTATGAAAATGTTAAGCACTCACATGCTAGTAGTTTCAGCACCACTGTGTCCTTTGGCTAAACTTCAAAACCATAATTGTTGCTTTTTAAAATGTTAATGTTGAAATGCAACCTCAGTGCTCAAAGGCTCACCGTCGCAGTTTCAGGAAGTCTAAAAGCAGCTGACAAATTCAATTGGAATAATTGAATTTGCTGAAATGTTTGCTGCATGTCTACTTACCTCTGCGTGTTCCTTCATTGGTGTTTTTTGAATTTCAGAGAAGAATTAAAAGAATGTGACAGGAGGATGGAAACTTTGGAGAAACAGAGAGAGAAAGTGGAAGAAGATATTCAAGAGCAGGAAACTGCCAGCAACAAGTATGTGATCTTTCTGCTATTTACTTCATTGCATCACATGTCTGTAGGACTCGGATTCCTCCAACATCCAGCGAATTTAAAGCATTTTATAATATCGATTAGAAGCCTATATAAATAAATTTATCTATTTGCTCTGGTTTTTTTGTAAGTTCTCAACTTGTGTCTTTCTCTCTCTCTCCCAACTTGGGAACCAATTTACTTTTGGAATAGCAGTGCATCCTAGTGTTGGTTACACAATAGGGATAGGGAATTATAATCTTGATGCCATCATTTTCATTGTTTTGAGGTCTAAAATTCAGTCTGGTTCTGAATTGTCTTTATGCAGTTGGTAGCTAATGCCTTATGCTTGGAAAACCTATTATTTATTTTAGTCTTTTTAAAAGTATTGTATAAACAATGAGCTGTGAAAATAAGCCAAACATACCAAGGCTTGTAAATATATTAGAAAGAAGAAAGAACTTGTATCTATATAGCACCTTTCACGATTCCAGGACCTCCTATGGCGTTTTACAGCCAATTAAATAGTTTTGATGTGTAATCCAGGAAATGTGGCAGCCAATTTTGTGCACAGCAAGCTCCCACAAACAGCAATGTGATAATGACCAGATAATCTGTTTCAGTGATGTTGATTGAGGGATAAATATTAGCCAGGACACCAGGGATAACTCCCCTGCTCCTCTTCAAAATAGTGCCGTGGAATCTTTTACGTCCACCTGAAAAGGCAGACGGGATCTCGGTTTAACGTCTCATCTGAAAGATGGCAATTTGACAGTGCAGCACTCCCTCAGTATTGCACTGGGGTGTTAGCCTAGATTTTTGTGCTCAAGTCTCTAAAGTGGGACTTGAACCCACAACCTTCTGACTCCGAGGTGAAAGTGCTACCCATCGAGCCACGACAGACACTTTATAATAATGCTGTACAAAATACTTGTTCACTTATTCAAATGCCATTATTGTCCTTAAAATATATGCATTAACTTGTTAATTATAAATTGTGACATAGAATCATAAGTCATAGTCATAATGGCACAGAAGGAGGCCGTTCGGCCCATTGAGCCATTGTATATTGATGTCTGGGATAAAAGCCTTCTTGGCCTACAGTCCCAGGATTCGGCTCTGCTCGTGCAAGTGCAGCAGAGTGGAACCCCCATTAACCTGTGGTTATAGATGTAGATCCTGTCCCAAATTGTGGGAGCGGGGTCATTTGCATGGTTGGGGTAGGCTACCGCTGCCTGCAAGGGTGCTTCAACAGGTGCCATTCCTGAGAACGGAGAATGTCCCACAGCCACTTCACCAGAGGTTCCCCCTAGGCCCTTCTTGGGCTGAAGAAAAACATTCTGAGCCAGGTTTATTTTAAAATAAGGTAATGAATTACCTTTGTCTGGTGAAGGTTTGAGGCATTTCAAAAGGTTTCATCAGCACTCGCAACAGTTCTTGGGTATCAAGAGTTCCGTTGAGACCTTACAAAGATGAGTTGGGTGGAATTGCTGAGGTAGGCCAGGAGTGGGTGGAGGCATCACCCAGAAAATGACCACCGACAACAACAACAACTTGTATTTATATAGCGCCTTTACCATAATAAAATGTCCAAGGTGCTCCACAGGAGCGATTATCAGTCAAAATTTGACACCGAGCCACATAAGGAGATATTAGGACAGGTAGCCAAAAGCATGAAATGCTGGAATCGCAGTGAACTGGGTTCCGCCCCAAATTCCAACCACTGTGGCAATCCACACCCTCTGTGCCCTTGGTAATTCCATTTGGAGTTTTGGGTCCACTGATTTTAGGGTTAAACCTAATTAGACCTGATAGTTAACCCCTCTCCAAACTAATTACAAAATCTGGGATAAATTGCTGGCATTCTATAAAACCCCACTGAAATTGCTAATTTTGTGTTGAAAGCGATGAGATCTAGTCCAGGAAATGACTGTTCCATGTTCAATAGAGCGTCATGGTCCAAAGAAAGCTAGGAAGAAGAATCAGAGAGTTGTCACTTTCCTCAGCCACGGGGGGATCCTTGTGCCACACAACAGTCAGCAGGTTTTATGACCATATCAGGGTTGGAACTAAGATTTTCCTATTAGTCTGTCGATCCTGACAATACCAACAGCATCTCAGTCTTATTCACCAGTGAGATGACAATATAATGTATTTTTAAGTCCAAATTAAATCTATTTGAAAGTTCACAAATTGGCCATGAAATTTTGAGGCATGAGCATTAGTGCACAAGCACTTGTATGAAATACATTTTTCTTCTATTTTAATGGAGTTGTTGACCTACTATGAAAATAATTATTGCACACGAATATTCGTATAGCATCATTTCAAGACTTTGTGGATCTGACTCCTTCTCCTTTATCCAGCAGTTCTTGGACCTCTTTTACTAGCCTTTTACCTTTCGCTATCTTTGCATTGAGTACTCCTCCCACAGCATCAGTTGACTGAATTTCCCTACTCCCCTTACTTACTCGTATCTATCTCCATCTGAACTTATTATTCTTGTTTCTCTTAGTTCCAATTCTGACATTGTCATAAAGCCTGCTAACAAAGGGGAGCACTGTTGCATGGCGCTAGGATCGTTTTATGGTAGAGGTTAAATGGCAACTATCTGACTCTGCTTCCTATCTGAATTATCTCTGGACCATCACCCCAGTATTCAACACTAAACAATCATTTCCCAGACTGTTGCTGGTCTAATTTCTTCCAGAGATCTTCACACTAAAGCTATTCGGGTCTGCTCTCCCCATTTTCACCTACCCGCCAACACTCACGAACAGGCCTGACCTGGCAGACCCATCATTTCAACTAATTGTCTCCTCTTTAGCATGGACATCAAGTCCCTTTACACCGCCCTAGGGTCGATTTTAACCTCGAGCAAGATTAGAGCAGGCAGGGCGGGCAGGGCGAGTGAGAAACATGCTCACGCGTCTAAGTTTCATTTTAACTTCCGGGCCTTATTTATATGTCACCGGTCCACTCCCCACCCATTACGGGTGAGAAGAGGGTGCAGAGCGGCTGTCGGCAGGGAAAGATTGGGCAGTCCTCGGCTGCTCACCGGCTTGCAGGTAATTGGCGAGGAGGGGGTTTTGGGAAGGAAGGGAGGGGGGAGTCTGGAGCAGGAGAGGCCACAATTTTCCTTGTGGGACCCAAAGGCGCCTCATTTGCCTGCAGAAGTGGAATAGTGCAAAAGGTTCGAGTCCAGAGCGGATAAGTAATCTGCTCATTTTTAATAAAATTGAGAGGTCGCACAACACCAGGTTATAGTCCAACAGTTTTATTTTAAATCACAAGCTTTCGGAGTTACAACTCCTTCGTCGGGTGAAGTGAGGAGGTTTTTAATAGTGAGGAGGTTTTTAATAACCCATCCGTCTAGTTTCCAATCGACCCCCATCTTGCACCAGATTGGTGTCCAGGCATTTCCTCAATCAAACGCATCCACACCAGCCTCATCTTAGTTGATCTTGCTCTCAACCTGAACTAGATTTCTCTTAACTCAGTTTCCCCAAATTAAGCGTGTCTCAGTTGTGCCATTTTCTGTAGAGTATGTGGAACACTCCTTTTTCCAATTCTATTGAAGCTCTCCCATTGACTTCTTCTGTTACATTGATGACTGTGTTGGTGGAGCTTTCTGCTTCCACTGCCATCTGGAGAATTTCATTTACTGCGCTTCCCATTTCCACCCATTCCTCACCTTTCACGGTCCATCACTGATTCTTTCTTTCCCCGCCTGCATTTCTCTCTCTCCATCTCTGACAATGGACCGTCCACAGACATCTACTACAATTCTACACACTCCCCAGCACCAATATCCCTCACCTTGATGAGTATAAAAAATTTTAAAAAAGGAATCTGATCTTCTGCGCCGCTCCCCCAAACCAGTAGACTAAGTAAGTAATGAAAAATTTTAATGTAAAGAAAAAGAAACCGTCTATCTTTGGAAGCCGCTACCATGGGAAAGGTAATGTGCATACATAGAGGAATATTTTGTGTGTGTGTGTGTTAAGTGGCAAATGAACTTTAACATGGACAAATGTGAGGTGATGCACTTTTGTCGGAAAAATAGAAACATCACCAACACCTTAGAAAATAAGAAACTGAATGGGGTAGAAGAGCAAAGGGATCTAGGGATACAGGTGAACAAATCATTAAAAACAGTATCGCAGATCAGCAAAGCAATTAAAAATGCTAACAAAGCACTGGGATTTATTTCCAGGGGTATAGAATTCAAAAGTAGTGAAGTTATGTTAAACTTGTGTAGGACCCTGGTCAGGCCACACTTGTACTGCGCACAGTTCTGGTCTCCATACTATAAAAAGGACATGGAAGCACTGGGTGCAAAAATAACTTACAAGGACGGTACTAGAACTGTGAGATTACAGCTATCGGGAAAGATTGAACAGGTTGGGGCTTTTTTCCTTAGAAAAGAGAAACCTTAGAGGTGACCTGATAGAGGTCTTTAAAATTATGAATGGGTTGGACAGGAGAGAATGTTTCCACTTGTAGGAGAATCCAAAACTAGGGGCCATAAATGCAAGACAGTTGCTAATAAATCCAATAGGGAAATAAAGAAACATTTAGTTACTGCGAGTGGTTAGAATGTGGAACTCGCTACCACAGAAACTAGTTGAGGCAAATAGCTTGGATGATTTCAAAAGGAAACTAGATGAGTACATGAGAGAAAAGGGAATAGAAAGATATGCTGAAAGGCTGAGATGGAATGGGAGGAGACTCGTGCGGTGTATAAACACCAGCACAGACTGGTTGGGCCGAATGGCCTGTTTCTGTGCCGTATATTCTATGTAATATATAGATATACATCCATCCTAATATCCCCTTCTTTGGCTCAGTGTCAATTTTTGGCTGATAATGCTCCTGTGAAACGCCTTGGGACATTTTGCTACATTAAAAGCGCTATATAAATGCAAGTTGCTGTTGTTTAATTAGTTCCACAATGGCAAATGTTGAAGGTGGAAAGAATAGATGGTGAAAATGAGTTGAAAGCAAAAATAAGGCATTTTTTGCCTTTAGACATAATAATTTTGCTCATTATTAATATTCATCATTTTTTCCTGATGTTCTGCCAGTGCTGCTTTGTTTCGCCTTCGGGCACAACACAGGCGGCTGTGTGAAGAGCTTCTAGGGGAAGAGGACCTTCAATCAAAAATTGCTTTGACATTGCAAGAGAATGAGTGAGTTGTAGATTGCTTTCACTTGTATTTTCTTAACTCTTTGTTGAGCGCACTGATGGATTGCCTGTACATGTGGTAAAGAAAAAAAGTAGATCATGTATCCCTTCATGGCGAGATTTTCCCATGGTCAGTTGTGGAGCAAAGGATTTAACAGCAGTGTTTACAGTAATTGCATCATAATGCTGAAGGCATCATATGCAGAGTTGAAACAACAACAGAAAATGCTGGAAACACTCAGCAGGTCAGGCAGCATCGTGGAGAGAGAAACAGCAGGTCAGGCAGCATCGTGGAGAGAGAAACAGAGTTAACGTTTCAGGTCGATGATCCTTCGTAACAGATATTTAAGCAAGTGTAGGGCAGGGAAAGGGGGGTGGGGAGGAAAGAACAAAAGGGAAAGTCTGTGATGGACTGGAAGACAGGAGAGATTAAAAGGCAAAAGGGATGATGGTGCAGGCAAAAGGAGATGGTAATGGGACAAGTTAAGAAACAAAAGATGGGTCTAGATGAGGTGTAAATGGCGACGGCAGAATCATCAACAGCTGCCATGTGAGAGAGAAAAGAAAACATGGGGGCCGAGGTTATAGTCAGAAATTGTTGAACTCGATGTTGAGTCCAGAAGGCTGTAAAGTGCCTAATCGAAAGATGAGGTGCTGTTCCTCGAGCTTACGTTGAGCTTCGTTGGAACAGTGTAAGAGGCCGAGGACGGAGAAGTCAGAGTGGGAGTGGAGCGGAGAATTAAATTCTTTCTGGCATTATTTTTATTTAAGTGTTGTATATCTACCACAGATGAATTCTGCAGAATGTTTCTTTTTGAATGTTGAATAAAGTTTTGTTTGGAGCTGGATTTCAGTCTTTCTTTCCCCATTTCAGACGTGAACTGTTTAAAGTTGAACTTGAACAAGCAAAATTAATGCGACTCCATGAAGAACATAAGAAGGACGAAGAGGAATATGAGGCGCAACGCTTACTAGAGGCAAAACGAAAACTGGAAGCCAAAGAGGCGGCTGTTTTACAAGCGGGGAAAAGGAAAAAAACTACCAAGAAGTTAGTGGAACTTGAACCCAGCAATTTACTTTAGTCTTTAGTCATTGTTTAAACAGATTACAAACAGTACTGTTGCAGTCCTGCCCTTCAGTGCCAGAACTCTCATTGTTCACGTAAACTTTCTAAACCTCTCGTTAATGGCTGAACTGCAAAATAGCATTTAATGTAAATGAAAACTGCAGACAAATATTAGTTACGTGGAGATGTTTGCTCTTTATTTCACCAAAACTTTTGTATTGTTGAGATATTTTGTGCTATTAAGGTTGTAGTGAATAGAACATTTTCAACTTATTCATTTAGTGTGAGCAAGAAGCATTTCTAGTAGAGACTAAAAAAATTAACAAATACTGGAAATCTGAAATAAAAACAAGGTGTTGAAAATACAGGGCTGGTCCATCAGCATCTGAAAGGGGAAAGGACAGGGTGTTTCTTCACCAGAACTGATGAGGTATTGTTCCTGCAACTTGGGCTGAGCTTGGTTGTGAACATAGGAACAGTAGGAGGCCACTCGGCAATTTAATTAGATCATGGCTGACCCGTACCTTAAATCTATTTCCCCGCCTTTGTTCCATATCCTTTGACATTCTTACTGATCTCAGTCTTGAAAATTTCAATTGACCCCCAGCATCCACAGCCTTTTGGGGGAGTGAGTTCCAGATTTCCACCACCCTTTGCGTGAAAAAATGTTTCCAGATTTCACTCTTAAATGGTCTAACTCTAATTTTAAGATTATGCTCTTATTCTAGATTCCCACATCACAGGATATAGTTTCTCCGTATCTACACTATCAAATCCCTTTATCATTTTAAACACCTCGATTAGATCACCACAGTGAATGCAATCTGTGGGGCTATAATATAAATATGACATCGGTCTAAAGTCAGTATTAAATTATGTAATGCTTAAAGGAGAATTCTGTTGGGGAGGAAAGTACTTGTCTCCCTTTGTTCTGAACAGATTCATATCTCTTAAGAATAATCGTTAGTTGAAGGCTTCCTTCATTGAGCCCAGGAGGTTACAGTTTAACAAAAGTGGATGTACTGTACTGAAAGCAGGAGTGCTTTCAAGGAACGCTCCAATCTCACCACCTGCAGTTATCTTGTTTACTGGTTAATTCAGGAAATATTTCTATTTTCAAAGTAGTTTTGCTGCCTTTCCAGCTAAACTCAGCAAGAACTGCTTTAAATAAAAATCCTTCCTCTGTCTGTAAGCAGACGAACCATGTAGCACCTGATGAGGATCCTCCACCAAAGGTAGGAAGAGTACATCTGCTTACAGAAAATGTCAGCCTTCTGTGATCTATGGATGAGCACTTCAACTAACGATCATTCTTTGAAAGTAGATATTTGTTCAAAATGAAACAGTGAGGCACCCAAACTGATTAAATATGTTACATTAGCAGTTCCCTTTAATTAATCAATTTAATAAATATTGGGGATAACTTTAACTCTTATAACCAAGCGAAAATCGAGGAAAAGCAAATGAGCCGCCTGTTTTACATCTCGCCTGATTTTCTTTTCCGTTAAGAAAATCGGGTGAGGTATAAAAAAAATGTCGATTCATCATCACTTGTTTTTTTGCACGTTGATAAAAGTAAAAATTTCCCCCAGTATCTTTAGATGATTTGAAATAACTAATGCAGTTCCTTAAGCAATAATTCTAATGTGTAGAAATAAAATGCGAATTATACTTAATTGATTTTCAACTGTTCTCTCTCCTCCGGTACTGTGCCCCTCTCCGTCAAATCTGCCGTCATCACCCCACTCCTCAAAAAAAAACCTTGACCCCTCCGTTCTTGCAAACTACCGCCCCATCTCCAACCTCCCTTTCCTCTCCAAAGTCCTTGAACGTGTTGTCACCTCCCAAATCCGTGCCCATCTTTCCCGCAATTCCATGTTTGAATCTCTCCAATCAGGTTCCGCCCCTGCCACAGTACCTAAACAGCTCTCCTCGAAGTCACAAATTACATCCTTTGTGACTGTGACAAAGGTAAACTATCCCTCCTTGTCCTTCTCGACCTGTTTGCAGCCTTTGACATGGTTGACCACTCCATCCTTCTCCAACGCCTCTCCACCATCGTCCAGCTGGGTGGGACTGCACTCGCCTGGTTCCATTCTTATCTATCTAATCGTAGCCAGAGAATCATCTGCAACGGCTTCTCTTCCTGCTCCCGCATCATTACCTCTGGGGTCCCCCAAGGATCTATCCTTGGCCCCCTCCTATTTCGCATCTACATGTTGCCCCTTGGCGAAATCATCTGAAAACACAGCGTCGGTTTCCACATGCACGCTGACGACACCCAGCTCTACCTCACCACCACTTCTCTCGACCCCTCCACTGTCTCTAAATTGACACACTGCTTGTCTGACATCCAGTTCTGGATGAGCAGAAATTTTCTCCATATTGGGAAGGCCGAAGCCGTTGTTTTTGGTCCCCGCCACAAACTCCGTCCCCTAACCACTGACTCCATCCCTCTCCCTAACATCTGTCTGAGGCTGAACCAGACTGGTCGCAACCTTGGTGTCATATTTGACCCTGAAATGAGCTTCCGACCACATATCTGCAGCATAACTAAGATCGCCTATTTCCACCTCCGTAACATTGCCCGTCTCCGCCCTTGCCTCAGCTCATCCGCTGCTGAAACCCACATCCATGCCTTTGTTACCTCTAGACTTGACTATTCCAACGCATTCCTGGCTGGCCTCCCACATTCTACCCTACGTAAACTTGAGGTGATCCAAAACTCAGCTGCCCGTGTCCTAACTCGCACCAAGTCCCGTTCACCCATCACCCCTGTGCTCACTGACCTACATTGGCTCCCGGTTAAGCAACGCCTCAATTTCAAAATCCTCATCCTTGTTTTCAAATCCCTCCATGGCCTTGCCCCCTCCCTATCTCTGTAATCTCCTTCAGCTGCACAACCCCACGAGATATCTGCACTCCTCTAATTCTGCCCTCTTGAGTATCCCTGATTATAATCGCCCAGACATTGGTGGCCGTGAGTTCTGTTGCCTAGGCCCTAAGCTCTGGAATTCCCTGCCTAACCCTCTCTGCCTCGCTGCCTCTCTTTCCTCCTTTAAGACGCTCCTTATAAGCTACCTCTTTGACCAAGCTTTTGGTCATCTGCCCTAATTTCTCCTTATGTGGCTTGGTGTCAAATTTTTTGTCTTATAATACTCCTGTGAAGTGCCTTGGGACGTTTTACTATGTTAAAGGTGCTACATAAATACAAGTTGTTGTTGTTTAGAGTTTATGATGCAATAAGCAGCTCTTATGCTGATTTGGAAGAAAAATGAAAGAAGGATTAAACACAAATTGTCAAAGAAAATACAAAGCATTGGGGAAAGGAAAGGTATAATGTAACTTTCAGAAAATGTTAGTTAAATATGCTTCTAAATAATATGTTGGTTTCAAGCCTTCATTGATTTGAAAGTTACTGTGCATTGCTCTGCAGCGATTTTTCAGGAATATAAATGGAGTTGGAGTATAGACGGACTGGATAGATGAAGTTGAAATGCTGATATTTATTATCCTCTATTCACGTACAGGAAACCGATGAAAGATCTTGAAGAACGAGAGCTGGAACATAGAAAGGCAGTTGAAGATGCTAAAAAATACAATCAAAAAACAATACAGTATCTGAAGAAATCTATGGCTCGGTAAAACTATAAGGGGACTCTGTATTTCACGAGGATGAAATAGCCAAAACAAATAGAATTCTTATAAATATAAAAATTATTCCATTAGAAGCCATTTTACCATACACGAGGAAGGCAGGCAGTAAAATTAGGAGATTTTAAGATGGGATTACCCCAATTTTTCCTCATCAATTATTCTTATACTTCACCATTTCTGGCATCAGTCAGACAGGAGGTGCATAAGAGAAGTAAGAATAGTGACAAGTTTATTTTTATTGTTTCATCAAACCCATCACGTACTGCTAATGAATCCTCTATTTGAACCTATGATCATAACCGATGTACAGGTATCCTGCAGTATAGTGCTGCATTCAGCAATAGTCTTAGCTTACCGGAGATGCAAGTTAATCCTCACCTTATCAAGCATAGATTTCACAAACATTTCCTCCTGGAGTGATATCCAATTCCCCCTGGAGTGATATCCAATTCCCCCTGGAGTGATATCCAATTCCCCCTGGAGTGATATCCAATTCCCCCTGGAGTGATATCCAATTCCCCCTGGAGTGATATCCAATTCCCCCTGGAGTGATATCCAATTCCCCCTGGAGTGATATCCAATTCCCCCTGGAGTGATATCCAATTCCCCCCTTGAGTGATATCCAATTCCCCCTGGAGTGATATCCAATTCCCCCTGGAGTGATATCCAATTCCCCCTGGAGTGATATCCAATTCCCCCTGGAGTGATATCCAATTCCCCCTGGAGTGATATCCAATTCCCCCTGGAGTGATATCCAATTCCCCCCTGGAGTGATATCCAATTCCCCCTGGAGTGATATCCATTTCCTCCTGGAGTGATATCCAATTCCCCCTGGAGTGATATCCAATTCCCCCTGGAGTGATATCCAATTCCCATTTGGCTCAGCAAATCTCCGTTCTTTTGTTCTGCCGAGATCTCGGAGGCATCGTACTTAATCATGTGACATCTTTGTCACCATGTTAGAAGATCAAGGCATTTCAAATTGATCATCTCAACTATTTGTATCCTTTAAGACCAAACCACTGGGCATCCTAGTGTCCAGACCGAACATCGGTTCAGTGAATGGCCAACTAACTGCATGCTGATGTTGTAGCAAGTTAACTTCTCCTTTAAGAAATCAGGAGATATCCTACTGCTTGGGCTGACTTCAGAGAATAAGCATGTGGATGTTGGCAGAGTATGGCCAAAATCTAGTGTTGGCAGGGCATAAATGTTTTGTAAGGAAAGATCTACAAAACGAGGTAGAGGACTTGCATTATTGATGGGGAATGGTTTAGCAGCAGAAGGGGGTAAGGTGAAACCATATGAATAGAACTGAGCAATGATAACGGTAGCAAATTATTCATTGGTAACTGCTCTGGACCACCATCATAAGTGAAGAAGGCTGATGGGGAGCTGTTGGCACAGATAAGAAAGGGCTGTGGTGCATTGTAATGTGTCTATTGTAGGGGAATTGTAATGTGTCTATTGTAGGGGAATTGTAATGTGTCTATTGTAGGGGAATTGTAATGTGTCTATTGTAGGGGAATTGTAATGTGTCTATTGTAGGGGAATTCAAAATCCCAAATCAAGGACAACCAGAGGTAAAAATACCAACTCATTCACTGAGGTAGTTAGGTATTGTTTACTCGTGTGAGGCAGGTTACTAAAGCAGGGGCCGTGTTGGATCCACCAACACTGGTTAGTAACCTGGAAGTTGGTGAGCCCCTAGGATCTAACAATCGTTATATTGTTGATTTAATAGTGGGTATATTTTCTGATCATCACTGTTGCTGGCGATGATGCAGAGTGGAAATTAGACCCCAAGACATAACATAAGCACGATATAAATCTAAGTTGTTAAAAAAAATAAACGGAAATGAAATTTTGAGCATACTGTAATGCGATGTTTCTTCTTTAATGTAGAGTTCGTCAAGAACAAGCTGAAAAAGAACTACAGATAAGAGAAGACCTGGAGAAGAGGATGCAAATCGTATTGTCGCTGAAAAGCAACATTGCAATGAGCCGAGTAAATATTGCAGTGATAGCTAACTGGATAAACAAGTCAAAGTTGCAACATTTTTATTTATTGACGAAAGTTAAATTGTAGATGCGTCAAAAAGCAAGATGATGTGCTCTGGTGTTGTAAGAAGTTGCTGCCTCATTTCCCTAGAACACGTTACAGGTGTGGGTCTTTACTCACATTTCCACACCCAATGAGTTCCAACCTCAGCTGGGCCACTAGAGTGAATAGCAGGCATTTCCCACAGGGGGTAAAGGAAGTTTGCACGGGGCCTTGTGGTGGAGAGGGTTACGTAAGATTGATGGAGTTCTGGAACAGCTCAGATATTGATCAGAGGAATTTAAAGAAAAGGAGAAATAATAATGACTGAAAATGGTAGAAGAAAATATGGTTTAATTTTATTTTTGATTAAATTTGACAGTTGTATTATAATGCAAGATAAATATTGTTTTAGTCTTATTCGCATTCCTTTAATTTATTTCTATTCACTTAATTGTGAGCAAATATTAGGGCTGATTTGCATGTACTCGTTTAAGTCTTTCTACAAAGGAGGACCAAGAAATTGATAAAGAAAGGGAAAATAGAATGAGAGTAAACTAGCGAGGGACATAAAAACAGTCTGTAAAAGCTTCTATAGGTATGTAAAAAGGAAAAGATTAGCAAAAGTAAATGTGGGTTCCTTACAGGCTGAGACAAGAGAAATTATAATTGGGAATAAGGAAATGGCAGAGAAATTAAACAAATACTTTGGCCGCAATTTTATCAGCGATGTCGGGATGCTGGCGGGAGAGCTGGTTTCCGGGTTCCAGTCACGATCCTGGCTGCAGCCGCTCTGTCAAAAGGATTTTCCCTTGATTGGCCTTGTTAAGCCTGCCCTGCGGGCTTCTTGGCCAATTAACAGGAAGCGGGTCTGATGACATCATTTGATGATGTGTCATCAGCCGGTTTTCTTAAAGGGACCTCGGCCACATTGAGTTTGACAGTTGTTCTGTCAGTGTTTGACAGCATTGATGTGCTGTAAACACTGACCTGCACAAAGGTGGATACTTGCACCCAGGCGCTCCAATGACAGCACGCAGGGAGGTTCACTTCCCTTCCAAGGGTGGAAGAGACCTCCCCAGGACACTAACGCAGCCTGGTTGCACATTGCACAGGAGGGCAAAAGCAAGGATGTCGTCAGGGGTCCCTGGTTGCAGTGGCACCAACCTTTAAATGATCTCAGTGGATCATGAAACGTTACTGCAAAACCACACTCAAACTCACCCTGCTGTGCCACTCAACACATCCCCATCACTCTGCCTTCCATACCCTTCTCCTGCACATTCTTACTCACACCAACTTACCTTGCACCTCCACCCAACCCTCTCTATCTACGTTATCACTTCCTCATCTCACTAGCCACACCTCACACTCACCCTCATCCTACTGCAAGCATACCAACTAACAACACACAAGGGTAGGCACTTGAGAGGTTTAGCCAATGTCCATGTGAAGTTTCTGGTAATGTGTTGTCATACAGTGAAATCTATTTTTCCAACACTGCCCCTTGAGAAGTGTCTTACTGAGTTCCAGTGAATGTTGAGACATAACTTCCCCCCACCCCGCTATAGTGATAAGTGTGCGTGGAATGGCTTGGACATTAAAGGGATGCTTCATGGTGCTGGTGTGGGATGGTGTCAACCTGGCGCATCATGTGGCAGCCAGGGTTAACAGCGTCAAGTGAAGTAAATCTGGCCATGGTGATGCCATTGCTGGCCTCCTGGGCAGCAATGTTGTCAGTGGCTGATGCTCTGTGTCCTGTGCAGCATCAGGTGATGGCGGAGAAGGTTGGTGATGTTGGTGTGCCTGGTGATGTTGGTGTTGAGGCTGATCGTGGAAGGATTCAGTGGAAGCAAGGTCTGAATTTTTAAGGGCACCGATGTTGCTGCAATAGATGGCAGCTGCAGGTGAGATGACGGAAGCAATCTGTCAATGGTGAGAGAGGTTGTTCCAATGAGGTGGCACTGGACATACAGTTGTCTCTAACCACTTGCAAACTAAAGAAATCTCTATATGTCTTACAAATGAAGTAACCAACAGTTTATGCGCTCTGAAACTGACCGTCTGCAACATGGCATCCATTACACCACTTCTGCAGCTGTCAGCTTATCAGAAACATCAGAGCAAACTCAACTCACGCCAGGGTGAGCTGGCGTGTTCCCCAAGCAGCGGGTAACCCGTGGGGGAGAACGTAAAATTGGAAGGAAGCTTCAAAATACCATTAATTTGGCTCTTCACAAGCCATTTAATGAGCTCAATTGTATTCCCCGCTGCTTGGTGTCTGGTCAGTTCTCTGCTGACAGACCTACCCGCTGTCAATCTTTGCTATTTTGACAGCAGACCCGCCTCCAAACCCGCCCTCTGAGCGCTGGCAAAATTCTGGCCTTTGTGTCTGTCTTCACGGAAGATGCAAAAAACCTCCCAGAAATAGTGGAGAACCAAGGGTCTAGTGCGAATGAGGAACTGAAAGAAATTAGTATTAGTAAAAAAATAGTACTGGAGAAATTAATAGGACTGAAAGCCGATAAATCCCCTGGACCTGATGGCCTACATCCTAGGGTTTTGAAAGAGGTGGCTATAGAGATAGTGGATGCATTGGTTGTCATCTTCCAAAATTCCATGTATCTAGAACGGTTCCTGCGGATTGGAAGGTAGCAAATGCAACCCCACTATTTAAGAAAGGAGGGAGAGAGAAAACCGGGAACTACAGACCAGTCAGTAGTAGGAAAAATGCTAAAATCTATTATTAAGGACGTGGTAACAGGGCACTTAGTAAATAATAATAGGATTGGGCAGAGTAAACACGGATTTATGAAAGGGAAATCATGTTTGACGAATCTGTTAGAGTTTTTTGAGGTAACTAGCAGAAAAGGTAAGGGGGAATCAGTTGAGGTGGTGTATTTGGATTTTCAGAAGGCATTCGATAAGGTGCCACACAAGAGGTTATTAAACAAAATTAGGGTACATGGGATTGGGGGTTAGGGTTAGGATTGAGGATTGGTTAACGGACAGAAAACAGAGAGTAGGAATAAACGGGTCATTTTCGGGTTGGCAGGCTGTAACTAGTGGGATACTGCAAGGGTCAATGCTTGGGCCTCAACTATTCACAATCTACATCAATGATTTGGATGAGGGACCAAATGTAATATATCCAAGTTTGCTAGGTGGGAATGTAAGTTGTGAGGAGGATGCAAAGAGGCTTCAAGGGGATATAGACAGGCTAAGTGAGTGGGCAAGAACATGGCAAATGGAATATAATGTGGAGAAATGTGAAGTTATCCACTTTGGTAGGAAAATTAGAAAAGCAGAGTATTTTTTAAATGGTGAGAGATTGGGAAATGTTGTTGTTCAGAGGGACCTGGGTGTCCTTGTACACGAATCACTGAAAGTTAACATGTAGGTACAGCAAGCAATTAAGAGAGCAAATGGTATGTTGGCCTTTATTACAAGAGGATTTGAGTATAAGAGTAAAGATGTCTTACTGTAATTATATAGGGCCCTGGTGAGACCACACCTGGAGTATTGTGTACAGTTTTGGTCTCCTTACCTAAGGAAGGATGTACTTGCTATGGAGGGAGTGCAAAGAAGGTTCACCAGACTGATTCCTGGGATGGGGGGATTGTCCTATGAGGAGAGATTGAGTAGACTAGGCCTATATTCTCTAGAGTTTAGAAGAATGAAACATACAAAATTCTTACAGGGCTTGACAGGGTAGATGCAGGGAGGATGTTTCACCTGCCTGGGGAGTCTAGAACCAGGGGTCACAGTCTCAGAATAAGGACTGAGATGAGGAGAAATGTCTTCACTCAGAGGGTGGTGAATCTTTGGAATTCTCTACCCCAGAGGGCTGTGGAGGCTCAGTTGTTGAGTACATTCAAGACAGAGATCGATAGATTTTTGGATATTAAGGGAATCGAGGGATATGGGGATAGTGCAGGAAAGTGGAGTTGAGGTAGAAGATCAACCATGATCTTGTTGAATGGCGGAGCAGGCGCGAGGGGCCGAATGGCCGACTCCTGCTCCTATTTCTTATGTTCTTCTGTTTCTAACTTGAGAATCGGTGCAGACCTCAGCAAAATGATAATATGACAATAGCACACAATTTTTCGGGGTCAATCTTTGCATAAATATTCTCATCTTATGGTACAAATTTAGACAGATGCAAAGCGCATGCTAGTGGTGGGAGTGGAAATTATATTTAAAGTAATGTGGATAAGTAAAGGGAAGTGGCAAAATAGGGAACACAAATTCCTATAGCCTTTGAAAGGCTCAAAAGGCAATTGAATCCATTGGGACCTTTGCTGAGGCTGAAGGGAGAGAGAGAAAGAAGTAACAGGGAAAAATGAAGAGAAAGAAAACCCAATGTATAGGCATGAGTCTGTACGTAATGGCCAGAGCATCCTGACACCTGACCTCTGTTTAGCTGCTGAAGCCAAGGTGGTGTTGCATGAGTTGATGGCAAGGAAGGTTATCCATTGCATCACTCCAGGGCACCATCTCCATAAGTCTGCACTGCAGCATGGACTTGGAAGAAGATGGAGTCAGGCTTGAGCCCATAGCTGACCAGTACTTTCACTGGCTGTGTCAGTCCTATACCTCATGGTAGTTGTAGGTGTTCTAGTAGCAGATGGCAAAGTTCTAACCTGCCTCTCTGAAGACTTGAAGCTAGTGAAGACAGTTCCACACACAGTTACCAGATAGGTGTGACAGTGCTGAAAATGTAGTTGGTAGCATCTCGGCTGGTGTGATTAACCAGGCTTTGCTGGCTCCTGGTCATCCTGGCGTGTCTTCTTTAATGTGGTACTCCTGAGCGCGTGACATAATGTGATTTGGGGTGCTACTGAAGAACCATTTAACATTATGGGTAGTTAAGTAGTCACATTGCTTGTGTATGGGATCTGCTGTCCCAGCTTCCTTTGGGACTAGGAGTTTCTCCATGCATTAATCATTTGCTAAAGTAAGGTCTGATCGCCTCTGTCCATAGGTGTGGATGTATGTGAATCAGCTGTTTGGCCTTATCCTCTTGCAAACCAGTTGGAGCTAGTAATGGTTCTGGGGCCAATAAAAGACCACTATAAGCACAAAGGATCGTGAGAATCTAAATGGCAGCATGAAAAAAATGAAGAAAAGCAGTGCAATAATGGCCTTAAGACTGTTGAGTGAACTTTTAAGCCTGTTGCTGCAGACAGTTCAGCAGCTCAGAAACTTGGGATTTGCACCTGGCACGGACCTGACGTGTCATTATTATATTATAAAAGAAGTTCCCCCCATTTCAGGTAGGAGCTTCCTGCGCCCATAGCCCGGCCCGCTGGAAATGTACATCGCGCACAAAGGTAGCAACGACCCACCGCTAATGGATCTTCACCCCTTTATTTGTGCTGCTAACACCCTGTGAACTGGCAAACACTGTGTGTGAGCAATGTGAAAATCAGCCCCATTACATCTGATACACTGATCCTAATATGCAAATTAATTTAGTGCAATCTTTTAATAGAAACAACTTGCAAACCCGATAATTAAGTGCTGGGTAGTCTTGAGACATAGTGATAACGTCTGTGATGTATATAAACCAGTTTAAGCCTGTGGCTACTATAAACCTTGTGTTCATGTCCTCAAACACTGCAGTGCTTCTGATTCTTGAGTAAGCTTGCCAGCAAATATCCTACTGTTAGAGACACATTTTTTAATTTAATATGAGGAATATGGCTTTTCCCATATTCAGAGTTCCTAGCCCTATTTGATATAAGATCCTTTCAGCTGCAAACATTGTTAATTGAAAGGCATTTCGATAGACCCCAGAACATATCCAGTTGGTGTGACAGTAAAGAATATGCGTTTCCGCCAAGGGAATCCTTGTGGAGTATACTTGCTACCTGGCATTGATTTGAATGTAGTTGATATGTTTCCAGACCTTTATTTTTAACTCTATCCCTGTCAAGTTTCAGGAAAACGTCTTGCAAGCCCAGAGTGTTTTATTTAGGGTGGGTATAGAAACATAGAAACATAGAAACTTAGAATCTAGGAGCAGGAGTAGGCCATTCGGCCCGTCGAGCCTGCTCCGCCATTCAATACGATCATGGCTGATCATCCAAATCCAGTACCCTGTCCCTGCTTTAATCCCCACAGTACACATATCCCACCCTACCCCCGTAACCCCACGTATTTAATTCCCCCTAACATATCCCATCCTATCCCCATAACCCCACATATTTAATCCCCCCTAACACTAAGGGTCAATTTATCATAGCCAAATCAACCTAACCCACACATTTTTGTATATATGGCAACTTTAGTTCTGGTGTGAGAGCTGCTGGAGGAGGTGGCCTTACCTGACCGGGCTTTGACTTCATCTGGAGTATAACACCAGGCAGGTGTCAAGCTGGGTTTCCAAAGGGCTCAGGGGGTCCTTTGGACTCCTGGAGCCGTTATAGATTTATAGAGCTTATTTAAATGTATTGAAAGTCTGGGAGCTTTTGCCTGTGTTCTCAATACATTTAAAATTTAATAGGGGAGGGGTAGAGCTCCCCATTTTTGAAAGAGCGCTCTCTTGAATATGACAGCCCAAATTGCAGCCAGGTCTATAAACAAGGTCCTGCTGGCTGTGAATGGATACTGTAGCTATCGATCTGGGACCAGTAGCTATAGTATAATTGCTCCCCTAAAATCTGTTGATCAGTTTCATCTTTGTCTCTACCCTAACTGTAATCCCACAAAAAAACCAACAAATGCTCTTGCCACACATGGTCTGAAGTAATGCACTAGTCAGTGTTTACATTGGATACAACAAAGAAGAAGGAGTCTTGAGGTTTAATTTTCTCTCTGCCCTGCTTTTAGTGAATTGGATTATGCTTTTATGTTAAATTCTTTTCTGCAATATTTTAATGCAGTCACTAACTTGTTTTAAATGAAATGGTTAACAATTGTGTTATAATAGCACAGACAGAACTTAACAGGAGTGTGTTAATCAGTTTACTGAAAATAGTCACAGATAAAATTAAAGGACTGATAGGAGAGGAATCGGAACCACTGCTTCTTGGATACTGCATGCACCTGTAGTGCACTGAGCTAACCTTGTGCTATTAATGATGTCAGTTCATTTAAATAAATTCTTGGTTAGAAAGGTGCATGTTGCATAACTGGTGTCAGAGGTTGGAATATGTTACGCCAGCAGCTCTTAAAGGGCTGCTGATTGCTCTTAAATAGGAACTGGCTGCAAACTTTAAAATGGGAGAAGCAAAGTGTAGAGGCAGAACAGCACCACTGCATGATACTGCTTTGGATGTGTTACTACAGGAGGTGCTTTATATAACTTCACTGTAAGCATGGTACTGCATCGCAGAGAAAAATGTATAGCACTCTGGCAACTGTTCATCTGCTTTTGAAATGATAGGCATGCACATGTTTTACCAGTGCTCTCTGCAATGCTGCCATCACAATGTGTTTTCCCTGTGGCCTATGAAGTGTGGCAAGCAGCAAGCACACCGCTCACATAAGGTTCCTGCATGCTTCATATTCACACACTCTGAGGAACGCTCATTCTCCTACTCCAGGGGGTTCCTTAAATCAATCAACTAAAATTAAGTCAAAAGTAACAAAAACAAAAGAGTAAATAAGTGCACCAAACAAAATGCAACCCCACCAAGAAAACAGTCAAAATTGCAGGCAAAAACCAGCATTACTTTAAGGAATTACCGAACAAAGGCCAGGAAATGACTTGTCCAATATGCCTATTTTATAGCTGCCTAATGTGCTGCATTTTCCAGGCGGTCCTCAGGAAATCATAGGTGGGGTAATTTAAAATGTTTCCCAATACTTACTGAACCCTCAGTGAAGCTGTTACTCAACAGCGATAATAGTGAAGACAGGATGAAAAATACCAGGCTTTGTGCGTTGGAACATTGTAGATCGAACGTCTACTCGTCCAAAATGGTGACAGTGAGTGTTGGTAGTTTACAGGCTCGCGGAAGACATCACGGTCGAGAACAATCCTGATTTCATCCAATTTCCATTAAAAACAGGAACCCTGGCAAATTCTCCCCACCCTAACCCAAAGACTTCTGAGGCTAATTGTCGCACTCCTACTATCATCCTGGCTGAGATCAGCTAACTCAGATCCCAGGACCTTGGTTCTTATGACTCAGTTACTCGGTGGATTAAGCTCACTGATGCAGTGGGGGAGCTCACTTTTGCTCATTTAATGTTTGGTCATGCTGCAGAACTATAAGTAATCTAGTACAAAAACAAAATACTGCAGATGCTGGAAATCTGAAATAAAAACACAAAATGCTGGAAATACTCAGCAGGTCAGGCAGCATCCGTGGAGAGAGAAACGGAGTTAATGGCCCGGAGTTTGTGGTGCCGATGACGACATATGCTCAGCATTTATTTTTATTCCAGTTGTATAAATTAATTATTTGGGGATTCCTAATATGCTTATGGGGATTCCGTTCATAAATGGAATACCCATAAGCATATTAGGAATCCTCCTTTGTGATTGAAGGACCTGGCCCACGTGATCCCAGGAACGCTTCCGACCCATCTGCGTCCCTGGGATCCGTGGGCCTTTACGCAGTCGCGAAAACCCGGAACTTGCGATCTGTCATGGTTCGCCTTGATAGATCTACCGCACCGACTCTCAAATCACTTTCACTGGCACAGACTTGAGCGATTTGCCCAACTACTGCTCAGCGAATGCCCACGAAACCCTTACGCCTGGTACAAGCAGGTGTAGGGCCTGCTTTCACCAGCGTAAGGGTTAATATAAATCTTAAATTAAAAATTAAAAATCATGCACACTTAGTTAGTTTATGCAAACTTTGGCCTGGACTAAATGTTTAAAATTATTTTTCAAAAAATGAAATTTTTATTGTATATGCTTTATTGAAGGAACGTTGAATTAAATTTGAAAATGGGAACATTTATTTTTATTCCAGCTGTATAAATTAATTATTTGGGGATCCCTAATATGCTTATGGGGATTCCGTTCGTAAATGGAATCCCCATAAGCACATTAGGAATCCTCCTTTCCGATTGGAGGACCTGGCCCACAGGGACGCTTCCGACCTGCGTCCGTGGGCCTTTACGCAGGCGTATGCCTGCAGGCCCGGGACCCGAAGTCTCCAAAGCCCGGGCGCCAGCAGGTAGGTGCGGATTTTTAAAATCAGGTCGGAGGCGTACTCCGGAGGTACGCCTCCGACCGCAAGTTCTGGCCCAATGTTTCAGGTTGACAACCTTTTGTCATGCAATAAACAGACAGGACCATAACATTCCACAATGTGTGGCTCACTACAAGCTCTGACGAAAGGCCACAGACCTGAAACGTTAGCTCTGTTTCTCTCTCCACAGATGCTGCCTGACCTGCTGAGTATCTCCAGCATTTTCTGTTTGTGTTTATTATAAGTGATCTAAGATGCATGTTCTTCAGCTTTTACATTAAGAACTTGCTGCATAAAATTAAATGTCTTGCACGTGTGCTAATAGGAAAACCTACGAGCAATGCAGGTGAGGAAAAATGCTCAGGCCGCAGCAGATAAACAAAAGGAGAAAATGAGAGAATCTATGAGACTCTTGGAAAGTGGAATTGCCACACAACGTATGATCCACCAAAAGCTCCTGAAGGAATTTGAGGAAAAGAAACAGTGAGTATCTTTGACTACTCAACATAGTGAATGTTCGCCTTCCTACTTTACATATATATTATTTTATTCGTTCACGGGATGTGAGCGTCACTGGCAAGGCCAGAAGTTATTGCCCGTCCCTAATTGCCTTTGAGAAGGTGGTGGTGAGCCGCCGCCTTGAACTGCTGCAGTAGCAGTTTGGTACAACTGAGTGTCTTGCTAGGCCATTTCAGAGGGCAGTTAAGAGTCAACCACATTGCTGTGGGTCTGGAGTCACATATAGGCCAGACCGGGTAAGGACGGCAGAATTCCTTCCCTAAAGGACATTATGACAATCCGGTAGTTTCATGGTCACCATTACTGAGACTAGCTTTTTATTCCAGTTTATTTAATTAACTGAATTTAAATTCCCCAGCTGCTGTGGTGGGATCACATCTCCAGATCATTAGTCCAGACCTCTGGATTACTAGTCCAGTAACATAACCACTATGCTACTGTACCCTTGAGATATGAGATTTGCAAATCAGAATTTTACAGTAAAAATGTAAATAGATAAATGATGCAAATGACATATGTATGTATTTCAAAAGATTTAAATTCCTTTATAAATTCACTTATAAATCAGCGGTTCTATTGACATCACTGTGTCAGCCAATGACTTGGAGGCAGGACGAGACTTATGGCAGGATTCACAGCAAACAGTGCATTTTACAGCAAACACAGTCTATTCACTCAGCAAACAGAGTCTGTTTAAACAGCGCACTACAGCAAACAGTCTACAGGGTCTATTTATGAAGAGTCTCTACGAACTACAGCAAACAGAAACCATGATCAAAACTACAGCAACGTCTCCCGATAAAAGCAGGGTGATTTCTCCAGCAAAGTGCAGTGAGTGGAGGATAGTTACATATAGAAACATAGAAACATAGAATCTAGGAGCAGGAGTAGGCCATTCGGCCCGTCGAGCCTGCTCCGCCATTCAATACGATCATGGCTGATCATCCAAATCCAGTACCCTGTCCCTGCTTTAATCCCCACAGTACACATATCCCACCCTACCCCCGTAACCCCACGTATTTAATTCCCCCTAACATATCCCATCCTATCCCCATAACCCCACATTATTAATCCCCCCTAACACTAAGGGTCAATTTATCATAGCCAAATCAACCTAACCCACACATTTTTGGACAACAAACCTGTGCGTAAAATCAATCCCAGTCACTGACAGCAGTGCGGTCTCTGGGTAATTCCCCCGTCAATCACACCTAATCATCTCCACTCTGGCCGGGAATAGAGGTATCCCTATATGTAGCCGGTTAAGTTGACCCATGTATAGGACTACTTCCTTCCACACACTCCATCCAAAAAAAATAATAAAAATCTATGACCGATAAGTGATCAGACACTGTAGCTTCCCGGAGAGCAAGAAATGTTATTTTAATGTGCGCTGTCCTACTTGCTGCCAACTCTGTGCAGAGACAGTAGTGGGAAACTGGACTGGAGAATCTCGAATGTATAGTGGGACCGGGCCACTGGCAGGTGAGTGCATTCCCCAGAGTGAGCCACAGTACCATCCTCCAATGACTTGGTATAAGGCCACCTTGATACTTTCAACCACCAATCCGTGACCTAAATTTCTGGTTTCATTTGTGAATGCCCACAGTAATTTTTGTTTTAGAATGTTAAACCTTATACTTGCAAAGAATAGAAATTTACATGTAAACTGATAGGATTTGTATTCTTCTTATACTGGCTGAAAGTAGTTTCTGTTTTATAAATTAACTATATTGCATGCGGTGATTTTACTTAGACCTATCTCAGGGTAGGCTTCATGTTGGTGCTAATTCAGATGTATGGCAATATCAACTATTGACAGACTCGCACTCCAACCCACCCCATGCCATCAGTTTCATCCACTCTGATCTGACTGCTTTTGAAATACTTGCACATATGGGCACACACTGGGTCTGACATATGAACACAGTGTTTGGCATGCATACAAGCTCTGTGTATTTGTACTAAAAATATAGCCATGAAGTTCATCAACTGAGAGGCAGGAGTATTAATAGCACAAATCTAAATAATGATCCCAGATTGTAGCACTGAGTCTTGGTATAATATTTTTTTCATGCTGTTTCATGTGGGGTGCACAGGAATTTAGCACTCTTTAAAATTCAATAGCACAAGAAGTTGCTGTGATACACTTTAGTACTTTCTTCTTTTGTCTTCTTCAGTTCCATTAGAGTCAGTATTTTCACCTTTTTAGGTTTCTGTATGAATCGCACCAACACTGATGGGATAGAAGTTCCCTCCCTCTGTTGGCTGTAAAGTGACTATTTCAATTAGTCCGAGCCCACTCTAGTGAATGTCAACTTCGTAGAGCAGATGTGCCCAGCAATTGCAGAGTGATCACATTCTACTTGTGAAATGAAGTAGTCCTGCTGAGGTTTTAAACAAGGTTCCTTTCTCCTTTGAAATCCGGCCATTCAAAAGTGAAAGTGATGGGGAAGAAGAGTGATGAACTCTACAGACAGAATGGGGAAAATTGTGGGCAAATAGAGAGACTGGGAGAGAGAGCTTTGTTTAATAACTAAAATTATCTTGTCTATAATTAAAAAATGCACCAGCACACTCTGTAGCCCTAATTCTGGGGTTGTGCAATTAGGGCCTGGTCCTATGAGCATGGGTAGGCTCAGGCTGAGAGTGCACACAGGAGGGTCTGGCATGCAAAGCATGGAGACAACCTTTCAACTTTTTCCACATGTGATTTTATGGTAATAAAGCTGCAGGACACTTTGTGTGTGACACAGAGACAGCTTGTACTTTCATCAATAAATCTTGTAAGCTGTGCCTGGAGCTAACACTACCACCAGATACTACACACAAGCTATATCATGAATGACTCACACATGAGTGCCACCTATGATGCCTTGCATTCTTGGGAGTCCCACCATCTGGTTAAAGTTCTGTGGCCTGTCCAAATTATGCTTTCTTTCCACAGGAAAAGTGATAAAGGTGTTACCTTTTTCAAACATGCCATCTGCTACTTGTTTAATGCGTCTATTGATAGCAGATTGTCTAATCTGGCGTATGTCCCCTGTAGTTGCATAAAAGCTTAAAGCTGTGGGAAGAAGCGATCCCTATCTATAAGTTGCCTTTAGGTTGGCTTTGTAGCAGATTGTAAAGTTTGCAAAGCACAGGTACTGATGATAAGTCTTCTGTGGGATACCCAGATAAATCTGCCTCAATCTGTAAATGCAGTTTTGGGGTAAGAACATAATTGATGTGATTGCATTTGACTTTCTTGTCTACGCATGAATTCATTTTCCTTGTTCGAATCATGCACCGCTTCTGTTGCATAGCCGCATTGTATCCTCGCAATGATCCATCTCAACACGTTTGACTATAACCACACTGTGTACTGTTCAAGCTATACAGTAAATGCATTTCCTGCTTCTGCAATACCCAGACTTTCAAAAGCCTTTTCTACCTCGATGAGCCAGACCACTTCACTGGACTTCCCTTCTGTTTAAAACTGATGTAAGAGGGAACGAATCTGCAATAATTGCCAACAACCCGAGCACTTGTTTCTTGGTCATGAGGTGGATCCAGTGTGTGATGAATCTACCTTCGACTCTGTTTCCCTCATCTACATGGTGACTTATATGTAGTAAAATCATAAAATGCTTTGATAAAGACAATACATATGATTTTGCTACATATTGCACACAGAGGAAATCTTCCCCCAGTGTGTTGCGGGGGGGCAGGGGGGGAGCGGGCGGGGGCGTGGTTAGTGAGCTGGAGCTGTTAAAAAGAAACTGACTGGAATGCTTACTAACGTAAACTAGTGGATCTCCCATGGCATTCTTCATGGTAAGTTGGAAGATAGCAATTTCATAATTACGGGAGTGTTCTAAAAAAATGTATTATTCTGCTGCTAAGGGAGAATTGTGTCTAAGCAGGCCTGTTCCTTTAAGGCTATAAAGTCTAAATTCTGTAAACGAATACAGCTCGAGGTCAATCAGAGCTTAAATGTTGTTTGGTGAGGAAAGTTTGCAGATTAGAAGATGGTTGTAAACTTCCGCATCCACATTATACTTTTGACACTTTGACGTAGGGGGCGATTTTCGCATGAGGTGTAGAGGCTGTGGGTGGGGCGACTAGTCCGCTCACCCAATAACATTGGCATGTGGCACAATCAAATTTCTTGTTCAGACCTCATCTAAACGGAACCGTTGAACTGCCAGCACGAATCCCATTGCTTTAAATTATGAGGAGAGATTATATAAACTAGGCTTGCATTCCCTGGAATATAGAAGGTTAAGGGTGATTTGATTGAGGTTTTTAAGATTTTAAAAGGAATTCATGAGGTAGATAGAGAGAAACTTTTTCCGTTGGTGGGGGAGATGGACAAGGGGAATCAGAGCCAGGCCATTCAGGAGAGAAGTTAGGAAACACTTCTTCACGCAAAGGGTGGTAGAAATGTGGAAAACTCTCTCCCTCTGTGTGTCTCTCTCCCTCTGTGTGTGTGTGTGTGTGTGTGTGTGTGTGTGTGTGTGTGTGTCTCTCTCTCTCTCTCTCTCTCTGTGTCTCTCTCTCCCTCTGTCTCTCTCTCTCTCTGTGTTTCTCTCTCTCTCTCTCTGTGTCTCTCTCCCTTTGTGTGTCTCTCTCTCTCTCTCTCTCTCAAAAGGCAGTAGATGCTAGCTCAATTAATAATTTTAAATCTCAGATTGATAGATTTTTGTTAGCCAAAGATATTAAAGGATATGGGGCAAAGGCGGATATATGGAGTTAGGTCACAGATCAGCCATGATCTCATTGAATGGCGGAACAGGCTCGAGGGGCTGAATAGCCTCCTCCTGTTCCTATGTTATAGGCAGCTCACCATCTGGAGAGTGGGAAATATGGTAGGCCAAAGACTGAGGTAGGCCTGCAGCAGCAGCTTAAGAGGAGGGCTGAAACGACCAGGGAGGGGGGTCAGTGGGGCTGCAGATTTAAGCGGTGGGGAATTATGAAGAGCAAACCAAGAGCAAGGAGTTGAACTTAAGGAAGCCTTTAAGGCTTAAAAGTCTCAAAAGGAATGAAGAAAAAGTCAATGCCAGACCTGATTACAGCTTTACCAAAGTACAGCTTACGTTCCCTTTCAGTTGCACTACAAATATAGCTACATCCATGGCTCGCGGGCTGGTTGAAGAAGCAATGGGGACAGTGCTGATTGGGGATACCAAAATTGTATTGACACCAAAACTGCGTTGTTTGACCCCCTATTTAAAAAAATATATCTATTAATGAGGCCCCAGCCTCTTTCCGGTACGGCCGCTGGCTCTACCTGTAAACTGGAATGGGAAGAACTTCAGTAGTAAGTCAGCGTTATTTTTCTTTTAAATTCTCGTCTGGCTTCTGCCCCGTTTATGCCTAAAAGTGGGGCTGTGGCAAGACAAACATTGATCCTGTTATATCTAAATAGTGTACAAACTGCTCAAAACTTAAATATTTTGTTATGTTTAATGTTTAATCCAATGAACAAATGTAATCTAAAGATCAGTAGACACTTTATAGTTTTTACAAAAATGTAATTCATTGAAATAATCTATATTTGGACTATTGTCTAACTGTGGTTACAGAGTGGTGAGAATGTGGAACTCGCTACCACATGGAGTAGTTGAAGCAAATAGCATAGATGCATTTAAGGGAAAGCTAGATAAACACGAGGGAGAAAGGAGTAGAAGGATATGTTGATAGGGTGAGATGAAGTAAGGTGGGAGCATAAACTCCGGCGTAGACCTGTTGGGCTGAATGGCCTGTTTCTATGCTGTTAATTCGGTGTTCCCTACATTACAACAGTGACTACACTTCAAAAAGTATTTCATTGGCTGTGAAATGCTTTGGGACATCCGGTGGTCGTGAAAGGCGCTGTATAAATGCAAATCTTTTTTTCCCTTTAACTACTGGAGATTTGTCATATATTTATCTTTTATGGATTTTCAAAGGGCATTCACAGAACAGCAGAAAACTTTCAAGGCGGAAATAATGGCTAAGATCCTTAGGGAAGAATTCAATATGGAAAAGAAGATGAGAGTCAATCCTGAGCTATTCCCGAATACTCAAAAGAGCCAAGATAAAATTTCAGAGACATGGAAACCAGGAAAAAAACTGCGGCAATACCTAAAGAGAGCCTCTGAAGACGAAATATTTATAAGTACCAATGAAGTAAGCAAAGTAACTCATCTGGCAAGCTTAATGTACTTGATCATACTACATGTTTATTACATTTATATATAGCAACACTTTTTACATTTTTAAAAATTTGTTCCTGGGATGTGGGCGTCGCTGGCAAGGCCAGCATTTATTGCCCATCCCTAATTGCCCTTGAGAAGGTGGTGGTGAGCCGCCTTCTTCAACTGCTGCAGTCCGTGTGGTGAACGTACTCCCACAGTGCTGTTAGAGAGGGAGTCCCATGATTTTGACCCAGCGACGATGAAGGAACGGCGATATATTTCCAAGTCAGGATGGTGTGTGACTTCGAGGGGAACATGGAGGTGATGGTGTTCCCATGCGCCTGCTGCCCTTGTCCTTCTAGGTGGTAGAGGTCCTCTCGAAGAAGCCTTGGCGAGTTGCTGCAGTACATCTTGTAGATGGTACACACTGCAGCCATCATCTATGTCCATGTTTGTAAAATTGCACATGCCATCTGAATATGATGAAAGAATTGTAACATTCTGCAGAACATATTAAGCAAGGATTTTCAATGTTCAGTGTTGATATACTAAGTGTGACTTAGGAATTAAGGTTTGTGGACGGAACTGCTCACCATATGTAAGGTTTTTAATAATATACACAGTTATAATGGCGATACATATCTTTCTTCCGGAGCTATTGAGTAACTCTACTATATTAGTGTGGCACTACCACCGTGCTAAATGAGATAGATTCAGAACAGATCTAGCAGCTCAAAACTGGGCATCCATGAGGCGCTGTGGGCCATCAGCAGCAGCAGAATTGTCTTCCACCACAATCTGTAACCTCATGGCCCGGCATAACCCTCATTCTACCATTACCACCAAGCCAGGGGACCAACCCTGGTTCAACAACGAGTGTAGAAGAACATGCCAGGAGCAGCACCAGGCGTACCTAAAAATGAGGTGCCAACCTGGGGAAGCTGCAACACAGGACTACATGCATGCTAAAAAGCGGAACCAGCATGCTATAGACAAGGCTAAGCGATCCCACAATCAACGGATCAGATCAAAGCTCTGCAGTCCTGCCACATCCAGTCGTGAATGGTGGTGGACCATTAAACAACTAACGGGAGGAGGAGGCTCCAAGAATATCCCCATCCTCAATGATGGTGGAGCCCAGCATGTGAGTGCAAAAGACAAGGCTGAAGCGTTTGCAACCATCTTCAGCCAGACGTGCCGAGTGGATGATCCATATCGGCCTACTCCTGAGGTCCCCACGATCACAGAAGCCAGTCTTCAGCCAATTCGATTCACTCCACGTGATATCAAGAAACGGCTGAGCGCACTGGATACAGCAAAGGCTATGGGCTCCAACAACATCCCGGCTATCGTGCTGAAGACTTGTGCTCCAGAACTAGCCGCGCCTCTAGCCAAGCTGTTCCAGTACAGCTACAACACTGGCATCTATCCGACAATGTGGAAAACTGCCCAGGTATGTTCTGTCCACAAAAAGCAGGACAAATCCAACCCGGCCAATTACCGCCCCATCAGTCTACTCTCAATCATCAGCAAAGTGATGGAAGGTGTCATCGACAGTGCTATCAAGCGGCACTTATTCACCAATAACCTGCTCACTGATGCCCAGTTTGGGTTCCGCCAAGACCACTCGGCCCCCGACCTCATTACAGCCTTGGTCCAAACATGGACAAAGGAGCTGAATTCCAGAGGTGAGGTGAGAGTGACTGCCCTTGACATCAAGGCAGCAATTGACCGAGTCTGGCATCAAGGAGCCCTAGTAAAACTGAAGTCAATGGGAATCAGGGGGAAAACGCTCCATTGGCTGGAGTCATACCTAGCACAAAGAAAGATGGTTGTAGTGGTTGAAGGTCAATCATCACAGCCCCAGGACATCGCTGCAGGAGTTCCTCAGGGCAGTGTCCGAGGCCCAACCATCTTCAGCTGCTTCATCAATGACCTTCCCTCCAACATAAGGTCAGAAATGGGGATGTTCGCTGATGACTGCACAGTGTTCAGCACCATTCACAACTCCACAGATAATGAAGCAGTCCATGCCTGCATGCAACAAGACCTGGACGACGTTCAGGCTTGGGCTGATAAGTGGCAGGTAACATTTGCGCCACAGACGTGCCAGGCAATGATTATCTCCAACAAGCGAGAGTCTAACCACCTCCCCTTGACATTCAGTGGCATTACCATCACCGAATCCCCCACTATCAACATCCTGGGGGGTCACCATTAACCAGAAACTTAACTGGACCAGCCACATAAATACTGTGGCAACAACAGCAGGTCAGAGGCTAGGTATTCTGTGGCGAGTGTCTCACCTCCTGACTCCCCAAAGCCTTTCCACCATCTATAAGGCACAAGTCAGGAGTGTGATGGAATACTCTCCACTTGCCTGGATGAGTGCAGCTCCAACAGCACCATCCAGGACAAAGCAGCCCGCTTGATCGGCACCCCATCCATCACCTTAAACATTCACTCCCTCCACCACCGGCGTACCGTGGCTGCAGTGTGTACCATCTACAAGATGCACTGCAGCAACTCGCCAAGGCTTCTTCGGCAGCACCTCCCAAACCCGCGACCTCTGCCACCTAGAAGGACAAGAGCAGCAGGCGCATGGGAACACCACCACCTCCAAGTTCCCCTCCAAGTCACACACCATCCTGACTTAGAAGTATATCGTCGATCCTTCATCGTTGCTGGGTCAAAATCCTGGAACTCCCTCCCTAACAGCACTGTGGGAGTACCTTCACCACACGGACTGCAGCGGTTCAAGAAGGCGGCTGACCACCACCTTCTCAAGGGCAACTAGGGATGGGCAATAAATGCTGGCCTCGCCAGCGACGCCCTCATCCCACAAACGAATAAAAAAAAACCTTTGTAATTGGAAAAACTGTTCGTGTATTGAGTGGCACTGCAGGGTGTCATTGTCATCAACCTTTCTAATTAAGAGGTAGTGGCTGTGCAGAAAATCCTTTAAAAGTAAATTGAAGTAGTAACTTGCTGAGGGCTGTAAGTGGAACTAAAACGTGTAGTGTACAGTTTCTGTCAGTAATTCTCAGGCTGCTGATGCAGTAAACCAGCTGAAGTAATTTTTCACATCATGCTGTTCAGTTAGTTCTGTGATCTATTCAGATGGAAACTTTTTCAACTTTCCGCTACAACTCCTGTGGCGTTGCTTGTGGAACAAATAATGGAAGCTTGAGAGTAAAGAGGGGGCCATGTGCCCGGGGCTTGGCAGGGATCGACCAGGAGGCAGGAACCAAGCTCCCTAATAGAGCAGGAGTGCAGAATAACAGGCCTACGTGAAGAGCAGCAGGTCACAGCGAGGCAGTGTGGTGACGGTGGTGTTAGGAGCGCAGAGCGGCTGCATGGGCAAGCACCAGTAGCTCAGCTTTGGAAGTAAGGTCGAACCTGTGTTTTTCTGTTTGTTGGGTCGCTAGTGCACGTAGCTGTCATGGAACCTCAGAGTTGATTTTTTTCCCCCCTAGTATCTGATTGTTAACCAACCAGAAAGGGGAATTTATTTTTTTCTTTCCTAGTATATCATTGGTAGTTTTTCCACATTGGATACATAGTAATAGATTTTCAATTTGCTGTCGGGGCAAAAAAACTACCCCAGAGACTCGATCAGAAATCGGGGGCATGAGCCGATTGTTATGAAATCAAGTCTTCAATTATCTACTCTGGTTCATGGTGTCGGTTGCTCTTTTATGCCATTTGGTTGCTTACATTCTTCTGGAAGTTGACTCTCACTGCCCTGTATTTGCTAACATGGTAGCAGGACCTGGGAGCGTAACGATGAAACTCCACTGCGATCTAGATTGCATCTCCATGTCTTCAGCACGTGCACTCCTTTAATCTCTCCCAAATGGATTTAGTTAACGTTGTTTGGTTCGATTCGGAAACTGCTTTATTCCATAGCAGGTAAAACATTGAGCGTGACGAAAGTCATTTGGTACAATAAGTTCAACTTCTGCTTGGGTACGGTTACAAAAATAAAGAACACGGTCACCAGCCCAGGGAGGATTTTTACTTAATATAGAAAAACAGATTCACTCTGCTATCTGTTCTTCCACTGGATTGACAACTCGGCGTCAGACTGGCTGGGGCAGCTAATCAAATTTAGGCAAGCTTCTGTTCAAAAAGTATTTTAACACAGCTCGGGTCTGGGTCCTACTCATGAAGAAAAAGACCCCAGAATTCCGATTCTTGGCACTGATACTAAACCAGTCGGAAAGATCAATCCCTATAGATACACACACACAATTATTATAGGCATAGATTTTGATGCATTTGTTTCTTTCCCATGCAGGAAGAATGGCGATCCCCATCACCAGTATCAGATGAAGACGCTGTCACAAAACAGACCCAAAACCATGCCACACAGGACATCTGTGATGAGGAAGAAAGTCTTAATCAGCCTGAATTTTCAGGCCTTTGGGATTACAAGGGTAAACCATGCAAGGTATAAAGGAGAATGTTTCTAATGATGATTAGTGATGATGCACCCAAGTCTCCCAAGAAAGGAGCAGAGCACAGAGGGAGGCTAGAGAAAGTACATATATTAACTTAATCCACTTTTTGTAAACAATCTACTTTGGTATCTTTTACTCAGAGGTTCTAACTAAGAATAACATGGTCAATTTTGAATTATAAATCACAGTAATATTTTTATAATGGCCATTATAATTGAAAGAAGCAAGTTTCAGTGATAAGTATGTAGAAGGTGCAGATTATACACTGGATTTTATAGAAAATAATTTTTGAATGGTAATTTCTAAAGAAAAAGATTTGTAGAAGTAAATTGAATGCTCTGGGTTATTAGATCAATTCAAATAGAAGAAGAGACTGGGGGAAATTTTAACTCCCCTTACCTGGTGGAAACCAGGCAGGAGTTGTGGGGGGGGGGGGGGAGGGTTAGTAAAATGGAACAGGAGGCTTACTCCCTGACCTCCTGCCACCATCCTGCTGACTGCAATTTTAAATTGTAGACACCAGTGACCCCCGCCCGAGGCCATCGGGGTCCTTCTTTAAATATGCAGTTCTGGGCCCAACTGCAATCTTAACCCCAGGCCTGTGTAAGGAAGTCCTCGTGGCTTCCCTGCCAGGTCAAACCTGTCGGCAACAGGAGCCGGAGTAGAAAAGGCAGGTGTCCTTTTTAATTAAAAAAAAGTTGTTTCCTTGTGAGGCAGGTGTGCTCTTCCGAGCCCCACAAGGAAGCCTTGCGCCGCAGCATGGGAACTGATTTGAGATATAATGAACCCCATTGGTTTGAAACTTAGCTTGAACAGGTTAATGAATATTAGGCAATAGAAAAAAATCCTCCTGAATATGTCACTCTGGGAATATCGGGTCATAAGCTGTACCAATCTTGCAGACAAATGTGAAATTTGGGAGAAAAGAATGTGTTCAATATCCATGACTGCTATTAATAGGCCATCGACTGTTTCGGCTTGCGTTGATAATTGAATGCTCCATGGAGTGTGAATGTAATTTCTTATTTATGTTCAGGAAAAAAAAAATCTATATTGAAAGTTAACATTAAGTTCCTAATGTTCTGAAAGACTCATGAGTTTTCACTGTACTGTCTAAGGAAAGCTCCAAATGCCAAAAAAGGTTTTCAAATAGTTAAACTATGACCAGAAGTTGCATTTATATAGCATTTTAACATAGAAAACTGTGCCACGGCACTATTCAGGGGTAAAAAGAAAAAAGGAACAGATGTTGACCTGTAGTAGGAGAATTAGGAGACGTGACTGAAAGCTTGTTCAGAAAGAGGGAGAGAAGGCAGGGAGAGAAGTAGAATGATTTAGGGAGGCAGTTCCAGAGAGTATGGCCAATGTAGCTGAAGGTTCTGCTATCAATGGTGGAGTAAATGTCAGAGTTTGAGGATCAAAGAATGTGGTGGGGAGGGGGAGGGGGAGGTGGTACGTAAGGCTGGAGGAGTTTGGATAGATTTTAAAATAAGGACAAAGAGTTGAGTGGGATGGAGATCAAGGTCTCATAGAAGAGACAAAGAGGGTGGAGGGAGATGGGAGAGACGTTACTGAGTGACCAGACAATGCATAAGGAGGGTGAGGCTGGAAGGTGGTCGGGGGCGAAGAGAAAGGGACGGGAGGCGGTGGTAGAGGCAGCTGCACAAAAAAATCTCAGTCAGAGTCAAAGCGATCCATGAGCTCTTTGCACGTGGTGTTGGCAGTGAGGGTGGGAAAAAGAGATTTGAGGATGTTGTTTGTCATGGAGAAAAGAAGCCTTGGGTGGTTGTCATTGCCTTCCAGGATAATCCTGGAGTAATAGTACGATTTGACTGAGGAAAGTGAGGCATGGTAGAGCTTAATGTAGTAAAGCCAGATATGGCAATGAATGACAAGACCACATTGTGTACCAGATACACTCAAGTTGTGTCCTTCGTACTTAAGGTGGTGAAGATGAGAACTGTACCGGAGAATGGCAGGAGTGGGAAATGATGAGTGATTTGGTGGAAACAAGGGTGTTGAAAGGAGAGACAAGATCAGCACTGACAGGGTTGTAATGGGTGGAAATCCAGAGGAGATGGAATTGAGAGTTTGAGAATTAATTTGTGAAGGAGCAGTGCTTCATCCAAGGGCAGAGATTAGGGGTAGTGGAGTTGGAGGAAGGCTGGCGGAGATGGGTGATAAAGGAAAAGAGAATGTGGTCAGAAATAGCCCCATCGATGATTAAGATCTTGGAGGTGGACTGTGTGGGTGAGATGGTGAGGTTGAAGGAGTAGCCATCATTATGGTTGGGAGAGCTTATGTGAAAGGTAAGATTTAGTGAGGACAGGTGGGCAGAAAAGTTAGACAGGGGCATATGGCAGCTGGAATCATAGTGGATGGGTTGTGTGGTGCAGATGCTAAGGGAGGAGACTTTACATACTTTCTTAATGCATGAAAAATTTTATAGACCAGTGAAATCTCTTCATCTAGTTTTGTACGTTATATATCTTATTAATATGGAAAAGTTTACAGTTTTCACTATTTGGAAGATATTTATTGATTGAGACTGATTGTTTTAATTGCAGACACCACTCATGAGGGCCTTTAAGTCAAAATAGTCAAGAGCCTATTCTTTTTAATAGTATTATTTATTAAATTGCTTTTAGTTATTAAAAGAAATAGAACAACTAAGTTTGAAAGCAATAGATGAGCAATGTCTGATAGTTCCATTTTACATAGGATTACATACATAGGATTACATAGGATATATGGCACAGAAACAGGCCACTTGGCCCAACCAGTCCATGCCGGCGTTTCTGCTCCACTCGAGCCTCCTCCCGTCTTTCCTCATCTAAATCTATCAGCATAACCCTCTATTCCCTTCTCCCTCATATGCTTGTCTAACCTCCCCTTAAATGTATCTATACTATTCGCTTCAACCACTCCCTGTGGTAGCGAGTTCCACATTCTTACCACTCTCTCTGGGTAAAGAAGTTTCTTCTGAATTCCCTTTTGGATTTCTTGGTGACTATCTTATATTGATGGCCTCTAGTTTTGCTGTTCCCCACAAGTGGAAACACTCTCGTTGTATCCACTCTATCAAAACCTTTCATAATTTTAAAGACCTCTATTAGGTCACCCCTCAGCCTTTTTTCAAGAGAAAAGAGACCCAGCCTGTTCATCCTTTCCTGATATGTATACCCTCGCATTTCTGGTATCATCCTTGTAAATCTTCTCTGCACCCTCTCCAGTGCCTCTATATCCTTTTTATAATATGGCGACCAGAACTGCACGCAGTACTCTAAGTGTGGTCTAACCAAGGCTCGATACAGGTTTAGCATAACTTCCCTACTTTTCAATTCTATCCCTCTAGAAATATACCCTAGTGCTTAGTTTGCTTTTTTTATGATGCGGAGATGCCGGTGTTGGACTGGGGTGGACAAAAATGAGAAGTCGCACAACACTTCACCTGACGAAGGAGCAGCGCTCCGAAAGCTCGTGATTTCAAATAAAACTGTTGGACTATAACCTGGTGTTGTGCGACTTCTCATTTTTGCTTTTTTTATGGCCTTGTTAACCTGTGTCGCAACTTTTAGTGATTTGTGTATTTGTACTCCGAGATCCCTTTGTTCCTCTACCCCACCCAGACTCGCACCTTCCAAGTAATAAGTGACCTCCCTATTCTTCCTACCAAAATGTAATACCTCAAATTTGTCTGTGTTGAACTTCATTTGCCAATTATATGCCCATTCTGCAAGTTTATTTGAACTCATTAAGAACTAAGCATCTGTCTAATTTTGATTTAAAAGCTTCTAGGATGCATTAAGATGAAGATTCTGCTACCAATTGACATTTACAATAAATCTTCATATATTACCAGATGCTACTATATTTTCTAAATGGGCAACTCATCGTGTCTGAACTAAACATAATTCTGCAGGGGTTCCTCCGATCTCCACCGTTTCTGGAGTTGCCTTACTACCTTATAAGGAACTTCTGTCTGCTCCTTGCAAGACACATGACAGGGTGGGGATGGAGGTGGAGCCAGGAGCGATACTTCCTGAGTCAAGGACTCCTCCTCAGTTGCAACCAGGCATTTATGTGGCGGCTGGTGCACCGAGTGAATGGAGGCATACTGGCTTCTATAAGAACACATGGGTACCCCACCGCTGAAGTCCTGGCTAGGCATCCTTTAAAAAAAAATGTTTAAATTAAAAGAATTAAAAAAAAGTTTCTTCTTAAAATTTGGCTCCAAGCGCATGGGAGCGATCGGGACATTAGTTGGGTCACCTTGGACGTGTGAGAAAATCCACCCCCACCTCCCAAGGCAGGAAGATCATGGAAGTTTCTGTGGCCATGGGGCAGATAGGCCCCATACTGCAAATACTGACACACTCCCGGGAACCCTCTGTAAATACTGACACACTCCCGGGAACCCTCTGCAAATACTGACACACTCCCGGGAACCCTCTGTAAATACTGACACACTCCCGGGAACCCTCTGCAAATACTGACACACTACCGGGAACCCTCTACAAATACTGACACACTCCCGGGAACCCTCTGTAAATACTGACACACTCCCGGGAACCCTCTGTAAATACTGACACACTCCCGGGAACCCTCTGTAAATACTGACACACTACCGGGAACCCTCTGCAAATACTGACACACTACCGGAGACCCCCAGTAAATACTGACACACTCCCGGGAACCCTCTGCAAATACTGACACACTCCCGGGAATCCTCTGTAAATACTGACACACTCCCGGGAACCCTCTGTAAATACTGACACACTCCCGGGAACCCTCTGCAAATACTGACACACTCCCGGGAACCCTCTGCAAATACTGACACACTCCCGGGAACCCTCTGCAAATACTGACACACTACCGGGAACCCTCTGCAAATACTGACACACTCTCGGGAACCCTCTGCAGATACTGACACACTCTCAGGAACCCTCTGCAAATACTGACACACTACCGGAGACCCCCAGTAAATACTGACACACTACCGGGAACCCTCTGCAAATACTGACACACTCCCGGTTACGTCTGCCTGCCCCGTGCAACTAAACTGCTTTCCCGCTGATCTCACAAACTCCGACAGAGTCAACGCTGGAGTGCACCATCGGGCACGATCTGAGGAAATTCAGGGCCAGTTATTTATGTTTTGGTTTGGTAGGTCCGGTACATCAGAATAATATTTGTGCCAAATTAATAGCTGACAAGCAGCCCATCAGTTTTACCATTAAGAACATAATTTATGTTGCTTACGTATCCATGTTGATTTTGATAAATTAGGTCTAATCAATAATAAACGGCTTCATGAAGTTTTCCCACAGTTGTGCTCGTTACCTCTGCAAACATTTTTCTGAATGATTCACCCGAAAAGTAGCTGTAATTTGAAATCCACTCAATCTTGAAAGTTCTGTCTGAGAAGCTGGTGTTCTCTATTTTTTTTAAACATGGTTTGCTACTCAAGACTCTGAAATAAGCCCAGTAATCTTTTTCTGAGTGGAACTAGTTTTGACAGAAGATTTAAAATTGCAATGAATGACTTTTCCTTTAAATAGTACCTTTTGTAAAAGGCAGCCTTTAGGCTCTGTTTGCCCAGCCTAAACTATCTGTGATTGTGGTAGAGTATACAGCACTGCCACATGAATGATCATACTATCTGGCACTGTGTCCTAACATACTGATACTACTTGATGGGGTAGAAGGGAGGCACTGGAATTCTACTGCTTATTTTTCCAGTTGACCAACATTCAGTATTTATTACTTGTCATTTACTGTTGGTTGAATACAGTAAAATGTTACACAATAATCTGTGCTACCCTTGACATGAGTTAAACTGGTTACAATAGCGCACTATTCCCGTTGATTGAATTAGTACTGCTTACGAGTGAAAGCAGCATTAGTCGTGTTAAGTTGAAACATTTAACCACTATGAAATAAACAAATTACCTTCTGCACGGTAAATGTTCTAATTCATCCACATTTCTCTTGTAATTGGATAATTTTTTTTGTTTGTTTGGGATATAATTTAAAATTACGTTATGGGTTCAAAAATAGCTTTGAAGTTGTGAATAAGGAAAGGAGCTTTTGCTAATGAGTATCACAATTAATTGCTAGTTGTTAAAAGTACTCCAAACCTCATGGAAGTAAATTCATAAAATGTTTCATAAAGTCAGGAAAAGTTGAAAATTATTGAAATAACACAGTTAAATGGCGTCATGGAATTTATAGTTGTTGGATTGAAATTCTGGTAAAAGATAGGCAGAGATTTAAATCATTACTATCCAGAACTGGATGAGCGAAATTTCCTCCAGCTAAATATTGGGAAGACCGAAGCCATTGTCTTCGGGCCCCGCCACAAACTCCGTTCCCTAGCCACCGACTCCATCCCTCTCCCTGGCAACTGTCTGAGGCTGAACCAGACTGTTCGCAACCTTGGTGTCCTATTTAACCCCGAGATGAGCTTCCGACCACATATCCGCGCCATCACTAAGACCGCCTATTTCCACCTCTGTAACATCACCCGACTCAGCCCCTGCCTCAGCTCATCTGCTGCTGAAACCCTCATCCATGTCTTTGTTACCTCCAGAATCGACTATTCCAATGCTCTCCTGGCCGGCCTCCCATCTTCCACCCTCCGTAAAGTTGAGGTCATCCAAAACTCTGCTGCCCCGTGTCCTAACTTGCACCAAGTCCCGTTCATCATCATTGGCTGTGCTCGCTGGCCTACATTGGCTCCTGGTTAAGCAACGCCTCGATTTTAAAATTATCCTTGTTTTCAAATCCTTCCATGGTCTCACCCCTCCCTATCCTCCAGCCCTACAACCCTCCGCGATATCTACGCTCCTCCAATTCTGGCCTCTTGAGCATCCCCGATTTTAATCTCGCCACCATTGGCAGCTCTGCCTTCAGCTGTGGAATTCCCTCCCTAAACCTTTCCGCATCTCTACCTCTCTCTCCTCCTTTAAGACGCCCCTTAAAACCTACCTCTTTGACCAAGCTTTTGGTCATCTCCCCTAACATGTCCTTATGTGGCTCGGTGTTAAATTTTGTTTGATAACACTCCTGTGAAGCACCTTGGGATGTTTTACTACTTTAAAGGTGCTATATAAATACAAATTGTTGATGTTGTAGTTAACTGAAAAATGTTTTGTTAACTACAGCACGTGTTGCCGAAGCTGGTTTTGATTTATTGCAGTAGCATGCTGATGTCTGCGTACAGTGGGGTGTCATTTATCCAAACAATTCAGTTTGGACAAGTAAATCATTTCTATAATTGATAGCATATTAATTTCAATCTTGTACTTTGTAACATGTTAGTAATTCAGCATGGAAACTGACATATCATTTGATAAAATAATTATACATTCAGTGTATGCCGGCAAATCTACTACTTTGGCTACTTGATCAATTTAATAAATATCTTCAAACTACTGTACGGGCAGGTACATCATAATTGAATCAGCTATGTGTATTTTCAAAATTTCTTTTTTTTAAAGTAACAACATACTGCAACCCCTACCTACTCCAAGCAGCATTTTTTGGTTCTTTTGATTTTTAGAGAAAATATGTTGGTGTCAACTGCTGCTGGCTTTAAAGGAAGGAAACAAAAACTATCTCAATGGGTGAGAAGGCCGAGGCATGCTGTGTAAATATTGGCTTAATTTTTCAAGACTTTGTTACCATATGTTGGATTTATTTTCTGTATCATGTTAAGGATGAAACCATCAAACGTTTAGGTGTTGGTCCTAGTAAAATGGAACAAGAGATCTTTGCTCGACAGTTGGAGAAACAAAGAAGTGGGATCGTCCATAAACCAGTAGCAGCTGGTCGGGAATTCAAAGGCTGCCCTTTCTACAGCAAGCCAGATATTATCCACTTCGAGGTTGGTATTATATAGTCCATGCAAACAGTTGCAGGTCCTTTTAAAATGTGTTAATACCAATGTTGAAAGTAAGATTATTCTTCATTAGCTTCCTACACAACACTGAAGAGAAGAATGTAGTGAACTGTGGGTGGGACGACTTTGTTTAAAAGCTGAATGCATTCAGTGATGGTAAGGAAGCTGCTGCCTAAACGAACCACCACCTCCTTTAATCGCTTTAAAATTACAAAGGTGGGTCAATTCCATTATACATCCATTGATATTCATCAACTTGAACCTGGGGCAAATACATGGCATATTCTTCCCTTTCATCCTATCCTGAAATTTCAAATGTTTTTTAAATAAATTCCTAACCCTAACCTCCTGGTACTCCTGACCCTCTTGCCCCTATACATAAGAACATAAGAAATAGGAGCAGGATTAAGCCATTTGGCCCTTCGAGCCTGCTCCGCCATTCAATAAGATCGTGGCTGATCTTCTACCTCAACTCCACCTTCCTGCACTATCCCCATATCCCTTGATTCCCTTAGTATCCAAAAATTTATCAATTTCTGTCTTGACTATACTCAACAACTGAGCCTCCACAGCCCTCTGGGGTAGAGAATTCCAAAGATTCACCACCCTCTGAGTGAAGAAATTCCTCCTCGCCTCAGTCCTAAATGGCCGACCCCTTATCCTGAGACTGTGACCCCTGGTTCGAGACTCTCCAGCCAAGGGATACATCCACCCAGCATCTACCCTGTCAAGCCCTTTACGGCACCCCTCACCCACAGTAGAAAATCACGCAGCCCTTTACTGGCTGTTGGTGCCCGACACTGGGGCCTGGTATACTTGGCGCATCGTGAGTGAATTATGTAAATGAGCTGACCTTGAATTACTTGCCAAGATCAACTCGGTTCTGTGCAGGCATGCACAATGCCATGGTAGATAAATTATTTTAATCTGGAGGCGGCTTTTTTTAGGAAGCCTCTAATAATGATAATAGTATTTTTGTGTCTAAAAATTACTTACATTTCAGTGGGTTTAGCGCGATAGAAATCTAAGGAAAATCGATTAGTAGCAAATAAAAAAATATATTGTGATGAGTTTAACTCCGCATCCACTCAGTGAATATTGGCCTTCTTTCCCATCTCCTGTTCCTTTTGTTTTTTTCCTGTTTGTGTTGGCTGCCTTCTCTCGACTCCCTGCTACTTTTGTTTATCTCTCCTCGCTGCTGGTAATTTTGTTCCTGTCTGTGTCCTCCTGCTGATTTTCCCTTTTTCTAATTTCAATTCTCAGGCATTCCTGTTTCTCTCTGGTGATTTGACTGGTTCAGCGAATTTCACAGCCTTTTCCTTTGCATCTCATCCTCATAGATAATGTAGACGCAGGCAGGTTACTTAACTTGGAATCTGAGTGCAGAACTAGAGAACATCAGTATAAAATTAATGACCCTGAGGAAATACTTTCGATTAAAAGAATGTTTTCCCCTACAGACTAGTGAATATGCGGAATAGGCTCCCAGTGAAAACAGTTCACGCAGTATCAATTAATACCTCAACATATAAGGGCTGTGTAAACATCATGGTTCCTGAGCTGTTGGGGCTATTGGAAACGTTATGCCAAGGAGGGCAACAGTCAGGGATGTATAAAGATATAATAAAAGTCATAGATCAGCAAAGCCTATTCAACCTATCAAGGTTTATCCCTGCAGCACAATTAATTCTCTCATCATGATGACAACAACAACAACTTGTATTTGTGTAGCACCTTTAACGTAGTAAAACGTCCCAAGGCGCTTCACAGGAGTGTTATAAGATAAAAAATTTGACACCGAGCCACATAAGGAGAAATTAGGGCAGGTGACCAAAAGCTTGGTAAAAGAGGTAGGTTTTAAGGAGCATCTTAAAGAAGGAGAGAGAGGTTGCGAAGCGTAGAGGTTTGACATCGAATTGTATTTAGAATAACCCCAATATTTGCCTGTATTATGTTGCTTGGTAGACTAGTCCAAACATTTATCACTCCTTGAGTAGGTTTCTTTCTGATACCTGTTCTAAATGTTCACTCATTTTCATTTATATCCTGTGGTCTTTGCTCCTTGGTGTATTATACAGTAATAACCTGGGTTTATGAGTGTAATGTAGCACACATCTATCACACTTCACATCACATTTCAGTGTCAGAAGTTTAAAAAAAAAAGAAAAAAGACAATCATTTCATGCTGGTTTCTTCTGACATACAGCCAGAAATTTACAGACATCTGTTTATCTCCAAACTTCCTCACCAAAAGCAGCTAATCTCAAATTGGCCTCAGAATGAACCTCTAATTGCCTAAGGATATAAAGAAAGACTTGCATTTATATAGCGTCTTTCACGACCCCCGGATGTCCCAAAGCGCTTTACAACAAATGAAGTACTTTTTGAAGTGTAGTCACTGTTGTAATGTGGGAAATGCAGCAGCCAATTTGCGCACAGCAAGCTCCCACAAACAGCAATGTGATAATGACCAGATAATCTGCGATGTTGATTGAGGGATAAATATTGGCCGGGACACCGGGGATAACTCCCCTGTTCTTCTTCGAAATAGCGCCATGAGATCTTTTACGTCCACCTCAGAGGGCAAACTGGGCCTCGGTTTAATGTCTCATCCGAAAGACGGTACCTACAACAGTGCAGCACTCCCTCAGTACTGCCCCTCCGACAGTGCAGCGCTCCCTCAGTACTGCCCCTCCGACAGTGCAGCGCTCACTCAGTACTGCCCCTCCGACAGTGCAGCGCTCCCTCAGTACTGCCCCTCCGACAGTGCGGCGCTCCCTCAGTACTGCCCCTCCGACAGTGCGGCACTCCCTCAGTACTGCCCATCCGACAGTGCGGCATTCCCTCAGTACTGCCCCTCCGACAGTGCGGCACTCCCTCAGTACTGCCCCTCCGACAGTGCGGCACTCCCTCAGTACTGCCCCTCCGACAGTGCGGCGCTCCCTCAGTACTGCCCCTCCGACAGTGCGGCGCTCCCTCAGTACTGCCCCTCCGACAGTGCGGCGCTCCCTCAGTACTGCCCCTCCGACAGTGCGGCACTCCCTCAGTACTGCCCCTCCGACAGTGCGGCACTCCCTCAGTACTGCCCCTCCGACAGTGCGGCACTCCCTCAGTACTGCACTGGAGTGTCAGTCTAGATTTTGTGCTCAAGTTTCTGGAGTGGGACTTGAACCCACAACCTTCTGACTCAAGCGAGACTGCTATATATGCCTATATTTAGACAGTGCAGCCTTAAAGGGACAAGCTGGATTAAGCACAATTTCATTTTAACAGCAGAATAAGAGATTGGGCTTGAAATTTGTCGACGCCCAGTTTCAGACACGAACGTGGCGATGCCACCGCACGCATGTCTGAACCGGGACGCCTCAAAATGGGCACGCAAAGTTTAGCCATGTTCCCAATGCCTGCGCAGATTGGGCGCAGACCGCCCCAGTGCTAAATTGGTATGCTTTGCGCTTGTTTTACACTTGAGAAACAAGTGCAATGCATAACAATTTCTCCCACAGTATCTCACTTTCCTATTTAGCACCCTGCAGCCCTTTGTTCTGAATATTTGGTATAGCAACATCAGACCTTAGCTAGTTCCCACATTTTCCTCGAACCCCCAGGGGATGTTGAGGATGGACGGTGCATCGGCATCTGGGAGTAAGAGAGATGTGTTGATGCTTTCGGTTTGGACACAATTTTGGCAGGAGCCTACACACACTGTGTTGGCCTTTTCTTTATTTTCTGGTCCTGACAGGCTTGCTGTGTGCTTCCAGCATTTTCTATTTCTATTTCAGAAGTCCTGCATTGGCAGGTTTCTTTCTCCTTTTTTATTTCTCTTTTTTTAGTGCTTTTGTGTGTATTTTCCTATGCCTTTTCACTGCCTTTTTAGCTATTTTCTGCCCTTTGTTCTTTTACTGCCTATTTATTACCTCACTGAGATGATCTTTGTATAGCATGAACCAGTTTCCACTTCTTTCCAGCTTCTCAAACACCCTGTTTGTTGGCTGTTTAACCTCTTTGACAGATGCCCGTGTCAGCATTCCTGATTCTTGACTTCCACCTGTTGTCTCTTCCTGCTCCCTCTCATTTTCTTCAATCCTAGCAAGGGGCTCCCTTAGCTTCTTTCCCATTTCTGATGAAGGAATTGCATCCAGAATGTTAACCTGTCTTTTTGCTTTACAGCTGCAGACAGGCCTACTGTGTATTTCCAGCATCTTGTGTTTTTAGTTCAGATTTCCAGCATTTGTAGGTTTTTATTATGCCAGGTTTGCCCCTTTCCCTGTTCTACTGATGCTCTGGCAGTGCACAGCATTTTGGGAGTCACTACTTTGTTCTAGTTTGTCACCGCTCACTGTACAGAATGAATTGATGTAAAATGGTAACGGTCATGTTATACTGTAAACTGTTTGTGTTTTTAGAACTTTGATGTTGGGAAAACATACAAGAAAAAGGTGATGCTGATAAATGCTTCATACGGGATCACGTTCTGCAGGCTGATTGACATCAGTGATTACCTGAAAGACTTCATTGAGATTGAGTGAGTATAGTGTGAAAACTAGGAGAATGTTTTATCACCATGAAACAAACATATTTGAAATGAAACAATTAGGTTATATAGAGATAAAATTGTAATAGGTCTTATTTTTCTTTTGTCACCTATTACATTTACTTATGCCAAACAAAGGAGCAAACGTTTTTATTTCGAGTGCATTTACTTTAATCAATAATATAAATAGAGCATAAATGGCAAGGAGCTGTGTGATACATCCTGATAATTCATAAGGCGCAAAGTTATGAGTGAACTATGGTCAGCTCAATTAGTTGTATAAGTCATATCACACATCTAGCCGGCACGGGCTCGATGGGCCGAATGGCCTCCTTCTGCACTGTAACCATTCTATGATTCTATGATTTCTGATTAATTTATTCTGCTTATACAATTCAATTCAATAGATAAATAATTAAGATGAAAATTTCAGTGGTACTTTTAATTCTTCCTCATCACTCAATGTCTACATAAAATTAACAGGGCATTATCCAAACACTGGGAAAATCAAGGTCCTTTGAATGGTAGATCTGTAGTTTGTAAATTTAGAATGGTACTCCCCATGTGGAATAGAAATACAGAGACTTTAGGCCCGATTTTAACTCGGGGCAGAAGTTGGCACGCGAGGGCTGAGGCCAGCGGCAAACTGTCCAGACCTCAGCTTCTTTTAATGGAAGAGTTAATTCATGAAAATATGAATAATTCCCATGGTGTATCTTGTGCTGCATGTTCTTACGGACCACTATTGATTCTGTCGCTAAGATGCAAAGTTCCATCTATACATGTGCAAGAGTAATGGCTATTTGAAAGCAAGTCTTTTCTTTAATCATTTAGTTATTTACTGAAGTCCCTCTCCTGGTCAAGAGAAGTTCCGGTCTCCATCAGCTGGCAACTTTTAAAATTTCCAGCTCAATACTGTGCCTCTGAAATAATCACTAATATCGCAGTAATAAAAATATTGAAATGCCATGACTAATTTTAATACTGTAACACTAACTCCATACAGTCCCGGCGAGCGAAGCAAAGATTTCTGGTCTCTTAAATAATGGGATGACATCCAGTGCAGTGGAGTGGCGGCTCCATCGCATTTAGCCGGTTCTCCTGGTGGTCAGGGACTTTGTTACGAAAACAATCCACAGCACGATCTGCTGGATGCAAAGCAGTCAAAGAAATAGGATGCTCATGAGTCATTAGGCACAGAAGAGAAGTAGAAGAAGAACTCTATCTAATTAAACCAAATACTTAGAATAGAATTTGGGGTAAAAAAAATAAATTAAATATTCCTAGTTGCCTTACCCATCCGTTACCCTGATTACTCTTAAAGTTATTTGGCTCAGTTATTTCAATGATCTCAAAGATAGCTACCCCTGACCAAGCACAAGATTACTTATAACCTTCTCAAACACTAACTCGCTACTATAAACCAGCACACTCAAAGACAACTCAAAACACTCCATTTTTATATCGCATTCAGCTTGTCTGTGACAATTAGTGAGTTTTTCCTGGGGATTTGTTGGGTTGTAGTGGTTAGCGAATAAATGTAGCTCTATTGGTGTAGGGAATATAGGGGGTGAAATTGGTCTTGGGTGCTGGCACAGAGTGAGCGATAGTGACTCACCAGCCCGTTTTACACCCTGCCTGATTTCCCTTGAAGTCAATGGAAAGGAAAATCGGGCGCGGTGTAAAGCCGGCCGCCGATTTGCTATTACCCGCTCTAAGCTTCCACCCAATGCCAATTTCACCCCACTATCTTTGGGATAATTTGTAGAACTGATTTTTGTACATCATTACATCAGTGGTAATATTGCTTTGCATTGTTCTTGCCATGATCACAGTGGAAAGTGTTTGATTGGAGGCGGAGTGAAAGTTAACAGCTTGAAGAGCAGTTGGCTTTTTCTGAAAGCCAATAAATGAATATTCCAGGTGACTGCTGGTTTTAAACTGGTCATGTTAATCTTTGTCCTGAACATACGTTCTGTCCCATTATGTGATCATATTTATTGGATTAACCTCTTCTAGTTACTTGAATGTAACAGCAGATTTGGAGTATGATGGATGTCTTATAAAGCTTCTTGTTACCTTGTGTTTTACTGTATTTAATCCTAGATTCAAGCCTCCAGGTCAAATTTCAGCTGGTATGTCTTGTGACATGACCGTGATTTTCAAACCTATGGTAAGAAGAAATGTATGCATGATCAGAGATGTGTTGTGCCATAAGTATCCACTGTTGGTAGTAAAAACAGCTACTGACCATTACCTTCTCTCTCTTCAGTCAAGAAGTCCTGTTTGTTTTTATGGTATGCTGATAGCTGTGCCTCTTACAACGCAGTTCCCAATCCTTTCTCTTGAAAAGGGCCAATTAAAAACGTTGTACATAAATTACCAGACACTGTTTACATGCATAATGTTGACTTCAGCGGTTCAAGAAGGCGGCTCACCACCAACCTCTCGAGGGCAATTAGGGATGGGCAATAAATGCTGCCCTTGCCAGCGACGCCCACATCTTGTGAATGAATTTTTTTTAAATGTCAGCCTAGATTATGTGCTCAAGTCCTAGAGTGGAGCTTGAGCTCACAACCTTCTGACCCAGAAGTTGCGAGTGTTACTAACTGAGCCAGCTTGATGCTAGAAATCTGAAATAATAACAAGCTAATCAGCATCTGAAAAAGGTTAGCATTTTAGGTATGACCCTAGACCTACAGTTTCGAAGAAAACAAAAACTAAAGGCAGAATAACTCTCTCTTTCTGCCCCCGAAAATCCATCAGTTTTCCCGGTGTAACAGATCCCAACAGTTACACCGGGATCACACTCACCAGTGTCCTATGTTGATCCTGCTAAAGTTTGCATCTTGGGCGCCTCCTTGTTCTGAGGAACTCCTGTGCCCGGCCAATATCAGGGGTGGGGGGTGGGAAATCCCAGAGCCATGTTAAAAGGGGCTGATCCAAATACATATATTTTTTAAATGTTGCTTAATCTTGGTGAATCCAGGTCGCTTTCCTGCCTGGATCCCTTGATGGGATCCACTTCTGGAGGCCGGTGTACCTCTCAGCATGGAGCCTTGCTAAATGAAAGTGTGGATTGGATAATTGGATGCAGAAGTCGGTGTGCCCAATTTCTAATCCACAACACAGTTGGGTGTGGCTGAGCACCGGGAGCCTTCCCTCGCAAAGGTTATCCTTATATTCCTGGCTGATTTTTGAAATCCAGCTTTCTTCACACTGATGTCTTCATACAAGTATCTGAAGAACTGAAGTCTGTGAAGGGTCAGGAATAATCCTCGGTGCACTATTTGTGTGAGCCGCGTGTATTTGATATTTGTGCTGGTGAAAATTGGCATTGAAATAGGAAAAAAAAAGTATGTTGGAAACAGACAATGGAAGGTAATGTGAAATTGTGGAAGATACTTAACGATGTTGAAGGGCTGAGATCAGGAAGACATTGAAGGCAGAGGTTAACATTGATCAAATAGGAGAGTCATATAGGTAGTGACATAATTTAGCAGAAAAATATGCCGGGTGATTTTAAGTTAAAGAGAAAACTAGAGGCAGAAAATACAGGAAACTCTTTGGTATCCGGCACCGACGGGACCGGCGTGGTGCCGGTTGATCGAAAGTTCTGGATAACAGAGAGTTATATCTACCGAGGCTATTTTTAACAAAGAAAAATAAAAAAATCAAGAAATGTGCAGTATGTTGTGTTAAATGGATGGTGGAAGATGCTTGATTAAGTACAGTACTGCCAGTTGAGGGTAATCCATAACTCTTTAATTAATTCGCGGGAGACTCAGACTCGGACTCGGCAACATTGCCGGTTATTTGAGAGGAGTTTTCGGAATACTCGGCGTTCGCGGGAGACTCGGACTCGGACTCGGCAACATTGCCGGTTATTTGAGAGGAGTTTTCGGAGGATGATTTTTGCCGGTTAAGAGAGAATTCTGGATATTTAGGTGCCGGTTAAACAAGAGTTTCCTGTATACAGCAAAACAATTTAAAAAGAAACAAAAGTTTAAAGAGAGGAATGGATAAATATAATTTTTAGAGTAGTTATTGTTGGAGGAAAGAGTTTGATAATGGTGACAATTAATGTATAAATCCATGAAGATTCTTTTTATGTTTGTACTCAGGTTAATGAAGATATTAAAGGAGAGATAATGTTACAGGCTCAAATTGGTTCCTTTACTATTCCGCTTAAATGTACAACTAAAAAATGTGATGTAAGTCTTGGCACAAAATATGTGCACCTTTGTCATTTTTGTGTTTGTTGTTTGAATTGTGTCTACGTATAAAGATAAAGTAACTCTTCACACATTCTGTTATAGTACCTGGGCTGTTGTAATGCATCCCCCTGTGGATTTCAATATCCAGAAACCCATGTAGTTTAGTCCCTGGGCACCAATTTGAGAAGCTCTAAGGCAGAGCCTCAAAGCTTGCAAGGACAGCACTGTAGTTGTCTACCTCCTATAACATTCACAAGGACATCTACTGTGTCTTATTGAAGACTTGTTTCAGGATATTAAGAGTGAAAAGACCAATATTTTATCGGAGCCTCAGTTGTTAAACTCCTGAGACCTCAGCAGAGCAGGTCATGTCATGCCCATTTCTTGACGGCCACCAGTGCAGCACAGACTCGTAGGAAGAGCATAACTTCTTCAGAGGCATGCAGAAGGGGTCGGCCATTTAGGACTGAGATGAGGAGAATTTTCTTCACTCAGATGGTTGTGAATCTTTGGAATTCTCTACCCCTGAGGGCTGTGGATGCTCCGTCGTTGAGTATATTCAAGACTGAGATAGATAGATAGATTTTTGGATACTAGGTGAATCAAGGGTGATTCTAAAGAAAGAAAAACTTGCATTTCTACAGCGCTTTTCACGACCTCAGGATGTCCCAAAACGCTTTGCAGCCAATGAAGTACTTTAGCAGCATAGTCACTGTTGTAGGAAATGCAGCAGCCAATTTGCACACAGCAAGCTCCCACAAACAGCAATGTGATAATGACCAGATAGTCTGTTTTTGTGATGTTGATTGAGGGATAAATATTGGCCAGGACACCAGGGAGAATTCCCCTGCTCTTCTTTGAAATAGTGCCATGGGATCTTTTACGTCCGCCCGAGAAAGCAGACGGGGCCTCGGTTTAACGTCTCATCCGAAAAACGGCCCCTCCGACAGTGCAGCACTCCCTCAGCGCTGCACTGGAGGTGTCAGCCTAGATTTTTGTGCTCGAGTCTTTGGAGTGGGTCTCGACCCCACGCCCTTTTAGATGTGTAAAAGAAACACTTCTGGTTCTAAGTCATATAGATTAGCAGTGTTCCCGGTTAAATCCTGGGTTTGATTCCCCGTGTTGAGTTACTTATTTTCAGGCAGGGTGGCAGTAGGATTACTACAATTGATCACAATGTCCTGAAGCTAAGGAATGGAAAGATCAGGTCCTGATCACTATCCGTTGTCCCTTGTGGATGTTGGATTTGGACATTGACGTATTGATGCAGATAATGGAAAAATAGCCACTAAACACTTGCATGAAGAATGTCCACTTGAATAAGGTATCCGAGTGCTGCTGGAACCAGTAGACTATGGTCTAGATATTAGCACTTGCAATATTAGTGTACAAATGCTTAATGTTTTCAAATGCTATTTTAATGGGGTAATTAATCCATTTGAAATAATTAATAGTACTGCTGTTAAATTAGCAGATAAAGAAATATCATACAAATGAGTCAAGCACTCATACGCCACTGTCACCAACCAAAATTTCTAGGTTTATATCGCAAAATGAGTCAGGCCTTCAGAAGTGGAAGAAAGAACAATGGGAGAAAATAGAGATAGTGTACCTGTGCTGGTATTTATAATTGTTTCAAAGTCCAAAAGACACTCATTCCTTGTATCGATGGACACACTTTGATAAATTGTTTTAAACTTTCTGCATATACTGGGTGTTTAGAATGGAATCTTAAGCCTCTAGTTAATAAGAAAGACTAAACTTGTATATACTTTGGAAAGTGTTATCCAAACAAACACCAGTTCGCTATGAGTACCTGTAATAACTTTTTATTGGTTCCTGTAGCTCTTTGTAGATCTAGAAGTTGTTAATTTTGGCACCCATGTTGTTGGTGAAACAATTACACGGACCATAACTCTGACCAACCGTGGAGCACTGGGCACGTTTTTTGAGTTTCTGCAATTACTTTCCAAACCACAGCCGATTCGAGAGGTAAGCATGCTCAGATGGTATCAAGCTTCCTTTTAAGGAAACCATCATTGATAGTAAATGTGTTTGGACGTAGTGCAAAATTCCAAGAGTGGTGGGGTTTATTTGAATCAATTTGTTTACATCGCTTTTGAAAATATGTAAACAGATACTTCTTATTCCAAATTAGAAACTTGATTATACAACTCCTTTAATGGTACAGATTTAAAGCATTGTAGGGAGATGATGGATGTTGAAGGATATGATGGAGGGGAGGGAATTGTTGAGAGTGGTGGGGGAGGGGGGTAAAAGGAATGTTGGCCGGTATTGTTGAGAGATGAAGGGCTGTAGTTACCTTTTCTGCTCTTGTGAGGTCATTGAACCTCTTCCCCAGGACCTGGCTTTAGTGTAGGGTAATGCTCCGAACTGACCTTCTCACCCAGGCCTGCTCATCGCCCTGGGAATGCATCTGCGGGTGCTGGGGTACAGTGCCTCCACCAGGACCTCCAGGGAGGCATCTGAAAACCTGGGGGGGAAACTCTGCCTCTCGTTTCAGATTATCCTACTTGCTATGTGTAACAGCGAAATGTGAAAGCAGCGAATGTAACCTCGCTTTAAGAGGTGCATTCCCGCTTTAAATAGGCCTGGAGAGGCCGGCCAGAAATTGCGCAGAGACGATGGGCTGGCTGTCTATTTCCCAACGTGATCAGGTGGGCAGCCCGTCAATCATATTAAAATAAGGCCTGGCCATTAAAATCGCTCGGGCCTCATGCTGGCGATGCCACTAGGGATTTGTCGCTCGCCCCATCCCTCGCTTGTCCGATTCCTGCCCTGAGTTAAAATCGGGGCTAATGCCTTGGAATTGTTTATATTTAGGTTAACTGTCATTATACCGTATGCCATATCATTTGCTTTTATTATTTTTCTAGGGAAAAGATGAAACAACTGTTTCATCAGAAACTTCACCAGAGGAAGGTAACTTGCTATTTTCAGAAGTTGAATTTACAAAATCAGCCGATCCTTCATAAACAGCAGCACGTTCCCAACTTGACTTTGATAGCACAAAGCCTGGAGAGCTGAAGCAGACAAGTTCCGACAGAACAATATTCTTACACTATAGTTTATTTTGTAGAATAGTTTTTATAAAACATAATTGAGTGTCGTGACTGGAACTACAATGACACATAGAAACATAATTTGTCGATCCTTACTCAGAATCACCAGAGCAATAAACTTTCTGGCGGAGGAATTCAGCTCACGGCCGTCCATTAAAAAAAAAAGGGTGGCCAGGAGTTGAAAATCAGCAGGTGGGGGTGTCGTGGTGAGGAAGGGGTGTGTGGCACACCGGCCACCCTATTAATGCCCTAGGACTGCCTGATGCCATATTCAGGCAGACCTGTAAATGGGCAAGCATGCATAAGAATGCCAATCGGGGTCCTAAGCTGGTTGTAGGACCCTGATGCAAAGTTCAGGTACGAATGGGCAGAGCATGCTCAGGGCAAGCTCCGCCTCGTTGTGCCACGTCTTGAAAGGACCGCCGGAGGCCGCTGAAAAAGCAGCCACAAAACTCTTTCAAAAGTCATATTGCCTTGCTTCTCTCTCCCTGCCCCCCCCAACAAGTCCTACCTGCGGGTCAGCTTGGCGACAAAGCCAGCCGGAATTCATCAGGGCCCGGGGCACCTATTTAGTGCCTGCAGCTCGCTGCTCCCGTTCAAATGAGGCCCAGTATCGTGTTTGGCTCAGGCCTCGGGCCCGCACAGACTGGCCTGTGGAGCAACTGTGCCGCTGACTTGTTGCCTATTTTGGGCGCAAGATAAAAGGTAAAGCTTCGATAGCACTACCACAAAACTATGAGCACAACTGTTATCATTACTGTCAATTATTGAAAAGCTACTACAACCATATAACAGCATATTATAAATTATATTTTAAGATTGATAGATGGCTTCCTGAAGATGCCGACGTTTCCCAAATTTACACTTGATGACCCAGTATTGCCCTCCTCTTCTTTTCATGTACTGCCTAGGCCTAAATTGCAACGTCACCAGCCGAGGGCCACCTGATATTACTCACTTTGCCTTCTGCAGAATGTAGCCCTTATCCTGGCCAACCACAGATGAAATAGCCACAGAGGGAAAGCTTATTTCACACACTTTTAGTACCAAAAATAAAGTAACACAGCAATAGAGCCCAATGGTTTCTTTACTGCCATTGATAATTTTTTGGTATGAAGAGAACAATTTAAACAGCAATCTCCGAGGTTACAGACGATAAAGCAGCAGGTAGGCTGAAGTGTAACTAGATAACGACACCAATAGAGGGCAAAGGCAATTCAGTGGGGAAAAATAATTAGTCAGGGAGCAAGGAAACAGAAGAGGAAATAGTACAATGTGGTGATAAAGAAATATATCTAAGCAGAATCATAACACATTTTAATTTTGTTTTTGCTAGAATTATGGAGCAGTGGAAATCTTTTCAAGCGCATTTATGATGTCGCTACACATAGGGGAGAGTAAGACATCCACTGACCGCTATGTTCTCAGGGATACCTTTCCAAAAATAGATTCATTGTATGGGATTAAGGGGGAAAGATTCGGTTGGTTAGCGCCTCTGGGGGGTGCTAACGGGGCGCTAGGAACTTAGCGCCCGAGCGCGGCGATTTTAGCGCCGCTCGCGAAATTGACCAGTCGTTTTGCGGCGGCGCTAAACACTACTGCCACCATCTCCTGCGCCCGCAGATCGCGACGTCAGTCAAGCATGCAATGCCCCGGTAGCGCCCCAGACCGGATATTGAGTCGCGCCCCCTGCCTTAGCACCTGCCGCTAGGACCGACAGGTAGAGGGGGAACGTTTTCAAGTCGGGAAGGGGCTGGGGGAACGCTATTTAAAGGTGGGCGCTTCCTGCCTTTTCTTGTCGGCAACATTTTTGGTTTTAACGCTGTCCTAAGGAGTTTTGGCCCTCAGCACCACTCTTGAGGTTCCTAAGTGCCGAGCTCTTTCCCTGGGCCTATCCATTAGTGCTTCCAACACAATTGCTTTTGAGGTCTCTCCAGGCCGAGATTCAAGGCTGCAATGAGCAGGGTGTGGCTGGCCAGCAAGATGGCCCCTCCCCTTTAAGAACTGGACAGCGCCAGTCTGTCGGGCTTCCATGGTAACAGACATCGCCTGAGCTTCAGTAGCGTTCTGAGGTAGCGCCTCGCTCCCTGACATTTGCGCCTCAAGAGAGGTGTGTAGCGCCTGATTTAGCGCTCAATTCACCTCCAGGGGCGATGGAGGCAAATTTTGCAGTCGGAGGAGATAATTAGCGGCGGGTGCTAAACTTTGTGCCCGGCTGATATTAGCGCCCCAAAATGGGTGATACTGAATTTTTCCCCCGGACTTTTACTAGTGTTCTGGGGATCACATTACATGATACCGCCCATTTGCAATAGAGCCACTGGTGATAAAATCGGAAATTGATTTATTTAAATATTCAAGATTTTTATTCCATGTTTTGAGTGTTCTATTCTGTGATTCCATCCATTGTTCTATTAAAACACATCAATGGCCTTGTCGATAACATATGAGGCTCCAGATTTGCAGAAGTTGGGAAGCATGTATAGTTTGGGTGTTCCATGATAAATGGCAACCACAGCTATTGCAAAGTTTAATCTTAATCAGATTTTGCAACTTGTAAAAAAAAAAGTACTACACTTAGTCTAGTAGAAGAATTATTCTCCTTATCTGTTTATAAAACATCCTGCCATTTATGTGAATACATATTCTAGTACAGACAGTTTCAGCCTGCATATGCATACAGTTTCATCCAACGGGCAGGGAGGATGAACAGCATTTCAATCTGCATTTGAGTTACATCGAATTTACAGCACAGAAACAGGCCATTCAGTCCAACTGGTCCGTGCCGCTGTTTATGCTCCACACGAGTCTCCTCCCACCCCTCTTCATCTCACCCTATCAGCATATCCTTCTATTCCTTCCTCACTCATGTGTTTATTTAGCTTCCCCTTAAATGCATCTATGCTATTTGCCTCGACCACTCCCTGTGGGAGCGAGTTCCACATTCTCACCACTCCCTGTGGGAGCGAGTTCCACATTCTCACCACTCCCTGTGGTAGCGAGTTCCACATTCTCACCACTCTTTGGATAAAGAAGTTTCTCCTGAATTCCCTATTAGATTTATTAGTGACTATTTTATATTGATGGCCTCTAGTTTTGGACTCCCCCACAAGTGGAAACATCTTCTCTACATCCACCCTGTCAAACCCTTTCATAATTTTAAAGACCTCGATCAGGTCACCCCTCAGTCTTCTCTCTTCTAGAGAAAAGAGCCCCAGCCTGTTCAGCCTTTCCTGATAAGTATATCCTCTTAGTTCTGGTATCATCCTTGTGAATCTTTTTTGCACCTTCTCCAGTGCCTCTATATCCTTTTTATAATATGGAGACCGGAACGGTGCACAGTACTCCAAGTGTGGTCTAACCAAGGTTCTATACAAGTTTAATATAACTTCTCTGCTTTTCAATTCTGTCCCTCTAGAAATGAACCCCTGTGCTTGGTTTGCTTTTTTTATGGCCTTATTAACCTGTGTCGCTACTTTAGTGATTTATGTAACTGTACCCCTAGATTCCTTTGCTTTTCTACCCCATTTAGACTCTTATTATCCAAGCATTATGTGGCCTCCTTACCAAGATGCACCACCTCACACACATCTATATTGAAATTAATTTGCCAATTACACACCCATTCTGCAAGTTTATTAATGTCGTCTTGTATTTATTTGAATTTCCAGAGTATTTTCCAGATTTTTTTGATCTTGAACAACAGATTTACAATGAAATCAAAGTTGGCCAGGTAGGAATAATGGAAGCGATGGTGAGAAAAACTGAATTCTCAAATATTTGTACATTAATGTACTGTTTTGATTTTCACTACAGTTTTGACAATCAGAAAATAGCTTTCGCTTGTCGCTTGTTTCTTAATAGATCAGGTTAGGAGAATTGCTCCATGATTTGCTACACTATGTCCTGCCCTCCCTCCCCCCCCACCCCCATTTTCTGGCAGGCAGCCCTGACAACACAAGATATGTCATTACCCCCAAACTGGGGCAGTCTGCAACGCCTGCCGAGGGACTACTTTCCATCCCAATTTTTCCATGTGTGGTAGTGACTGTCTAGTCGGAAACTCAACCAGGATCAAGGAGGCATCTCCATGGCTGGTGGAAGTCCTGTCCAGATAGGAATATGCCCAGTTGGAAAATCTAAGCCTTTCTTAATTTCTTTAAATATTTTCTTTTTTTTTTTGAAGAGTTATGTAGTATTCACAAACTTGAAAACAAATGGGTAATATTTTCCAGCATTATCTGGTAATGTCTTACCGTTTATTCTAGGCATTCAATGACCAAGGAAGGGCTGCTTTCTGACAAGCCAAGAGTACCCCAAAGTCTGAGCATTAATTCATGCTGGGACTCTTGCCTGGGGGAATTCCCATGAAGAATGCCAGTAACGACCACTTAAGCTAAGGGTGGGGAGAACCAAGTCACTGATGACGGGGGTGCTGGGAATTACGAGGGAGGCAAACAGTATCCATGTTTTGATCTGGTTTTTTAAATTCATTCACGAGATGTGGGCGTCGCTGGCAAGGCCAGCATTGATTGCCCATCCCTAATTGCCCTTGTGAAGTATGGTTGGTTTGACTGTGCTGCTTTGTGGAGAGGATTTGAGTCAGTAATGGAAGTCTAGTGCCCCTTTCCCACCATTATTAGATTCATGGGCTAAACCCAGTGGGTTCTGGGGAGAATAATAGAGGTAAATGAATCTGGCTGACTAGATGTATTCGTGACATCAATAGAAACTAAAGGATTTTTTTTTAAGTGTATGACATATTTGGAACATTGAATGAAACAGATGATTTACATAGAATTATATAGAATATACAGCAGAGAAACAGGCCATTCGGCCCAACCAGTCCATGCCAGAGTTTATGCTCCACTCGAGCCTCCTCCCATCCTTCCCAATCTAAATCTATCAGCATAACTCTCTATTCCCTTCTCCCTCATGTGCTTATCTAGTCTCCCCTTAAATGCATCTATACTATTTGCCTCAACTACTCCCTGTGGCAGCGAGTTCCACATTCTCGTCACTTGTCTGGCTATCAAGCTATGCATTAGCCTGTGCCCTAAGGTAATAAAACAGTGAAGACAAGGAAATGACTTTCAGTGGAATCAATACTAGCTGGGTCATAAAATATAGCGTTACTGTAACCATGTGCTGTGGGATTGAATAGTAGAATGTGTCGTGTGCACCACCCCAGTTTATGAGACCTATCTGTTTGAAAGGGAATTATAACATGTTATAAAGCTAAAGTGAGAGACTAAATTATTGAGTTGCAAACTTATTGAAAGATAGTATAGACATGTTATCATATCCCAGAACAAATGGCATAGTGGTAATTAACAAGCAAGGTGTATCTATTTACTTGATTCATTTTAGATCAATTGAAAACGTGTGGTGATTATTTCATGGTCTCGTGCCACAAAGGCACTGATCCTGAGAGTATGCCTAGGATTTTAGCATACAAATATTGAATGCATTTATTTTGAAATTGCTGTCTCCGCCATTTTAGTGGAGGCATTAAACTATTTAAAACGAATGGGTTAGCGCCTCCACTAAAGTTAATTAGCAAGTATGGCATTTTGTTTAAGTTTTAAATTAGATCATCTAGCTTCTCCCAAACATTTCATTAGTAATTTGCTTATTTTTTCAGAATGTGAAAATACCCCTGACTACCATTCCCATCAAAATATTAGTTATGGAATCAATAATACTGATACCGTTCCAAACTTACTGTTTGCTGCATTTACCATTAGACACCTGTTAGCCAGTCTGCAAGCCTGTATATTGAGGTTATAAACAGCTTGCACCTCATCTACCATGGATAGGGATATGTGGCCATTAAGATATACAAAGTGCTATTCAAAGAATCTACCCCAAACACTCATTGCAGCATCTAATGAGGTTGCAACCATTTTGCAAAGCTGTAAGTCCAATTTACAATCAGTTTTGCTGTCCTTTTTCCACGCCTACCTACATGATACAGGTCATACTGTTTATCGTTCATTTTTTTTTTTAAACAGTAAACGATGGAGTGCATTACAAAGCTGTGCACTGGCAAAGACATCCCAGACCCTTGAGAAAGACAGATTGCTATTTACTGGAAGGATGGGAAAGGATTTGCTATCGGCCAAGCACAATTTAAAGCATAGTAAGGGCATTTATCGAAAAGCCCAATTAAAGAGAATGAGCTGTGTAGCAACCAATAAAAATTACCATTCGTAGAGGAACAGAGAGATTTAGGGGTTCAAATTGTGAACCATAAATAGGGGTATAGAGTATAAATGCAAAGAGGTAATGCTAAATCTATAGAAATCATTGGTTAACCACAATTCGAATACTGCATCCATTGTGGGTGCCTTACTTCAGGAAAGATGTCAAGACCATGGCCGTGGAGAGAGTGCAGAAGAGATTCGCTAAGCTGATACCAAGGCTGAGAGGCTTTAGTTATGTGTACAGATTAGAGAAACTAGGATAAAAACAGAAAATGCTGGAAATACTCAGCAGGTCAGGCAGCATCTGTGGAGAGAGAAACAGAGTTAACGTTTCAGGTCGATGACCAGAGCCCTGATAGAACAAGCCATTGGCATCCCAAAGCAACCAATCCGTTAGCTGGATAGATTTGGAGGCGTCCTGCAGTACAACCACCAGCGAGTCTCCAGAATCAGCATTGTGTGTTTCACGCTCCACAACCTTGCCTGCAAAGTGGAAAACCTGTGGAGGAAGATGTGGAGGTGGAGGAGCATGAGGACACAGAGGATGCTGAGGAAGAGCAAGCCCCCCCCTCCCCCCAAGAGCTCTTTGGCAGCTGGTCATCAAGAAGCACTTTGGCTAAATCATCCCTATTGCCCTACACCAACAGTGTTGCCCAACATCAATCCCACTTCTTCCACACGCAAGAGGACTGCACTCAACCTAAGCCCCAGCATGGGTAGTTCGATAAAATCACATTGCCTGGTCAACAAATACTCACCAAACAAACTCTTCATGCCCAGAATTATGTAAATAACTGCAGCATCTCTGCACCTACCAGGGCAGTCTGGCCCAGCTGGCTTTCTGGCAGCTGCGCGGGCACTGGTTGAGGGGTTGGCAGCGGAGTAGACACTCTGCCATCCTGGGAGAGGGCAGCATATGCCTCTCTTATGGCGTCACTGCCACTCGCATCGATCTGCGGGAGAGCAGACTGCAGGAGGGCTGTGACTCTGTTGAAGCCCCTATCCATGCTTTCCTGCAAGCTTGGGGAGACGGTGGAGCCCAGATCCTGAATGATGCCAGTCTACAGGTTGATCAAAGCTGCCAGTACTGGTACCACAGGCTCCTGAACTGAGGGCCCCCCCCCCCTGCTACAAAGTGATCCATATTCCATAAATAAAAGCTCGAGACCCTGGAGTCCGATCACCTTGGCAGATTTTATTAAACAGCACACATGGGTAATAGAAGCAAGCTATATGTCTATACACTCACCTGTAGGAGACTCATGGGGGCTCGGAGCAGCAGCAATCCAGGCTGTTCTTAACACTGAGTTCACCAAACAGAGGGTTTCATTCCATATTTATACCTTTCTTAAAACACACCTACTTGTATTGCTTCTTTGTCTGCAACTGTCATTCATACTGACTCAGCAGGTGTCACGTGACTGGGTTTGATGTAAAATTGTGTTCCAGGTGCCTGAATTCTTATCTATAGCAGTTCTCAAGGTTGCTGAATTTTGCATTCCTTACATTGTTGCACTGAACTCCTCTCAGTATTCTTCTATATAATATTGTATTTACTTTGACCACTTTAACTCTGGCACTAACTCTTCACCTGGTTCATTTTATGATTATCTAAACCTAATTCTAAGATTATATATGCGGAGATGCCGGTGTTGGATGGGGTGGACAAAAATGAGAAGTCGCACAACACCAGGTTATAGTCCAACAGTTTTATTTGAAATCACGAGCTTTCGGAGCGCTGCTCCTTCGTCAGGTAAAGATTATATAACACTCATTCTAGCCCTATCTAACACTTATTCAAGTAAGTTATACTTGAGCACTTAGTTGCACATTACATTGGCTGTTTTTGTTCTGTTTTATCTCTGTCTCCCTGTCACCCGAATTCAGCGAATTCTCCGTGCTGCACTGCATGTATGCAATTGTTCCTTCACATTATATGCTAGCAATCCCATCATGCTCTATGCTTATGCCAAGCCATTTAGCCTGTCACGGTACACTATTCTTTACCCCGTGCCGTGTGCGTAGAGTTGAACACATGCTCCGTGGTTGACTGCATTGCTTCGATGGATTTGAAATGAGGGGAGAGGGACAAATGTTAGCAATTAGTGGCAAGGGAAAACAGTAGCAGATGACTGGCAGCTCTAAGCAGCACCAGGTTGTCATGCAGCGTGTGTGAGGGAGAGAGTTCAGTGCCAAGAGAAAAGGAGGGGTAGATGGCCAAACACTCTGCGTGACATATCCTCCGGCCTCACCATCTGCTTCTTACCCTCTCTCTGCCCACAACGTCTATGGCGGCCTCCTCCATTGGCATGACGACTTGGGAGATGGCGGCTCTCCTCTGGTTCAAGTCATACACCAGCTTGTCCTGCAAGAAGAGCGGGAGCCTGTTCTTCAAGCGAAAGTGGGACCTGTTTGTGGCTGGGTCGGACATCACCTCATAACACATCAGGGCCAGAGTGAACTCCTGGACTAATTTTGATCACCTAAAGAGGTCAGAGAGGAATTTTCCAGATTTTTTCCCCCTCAAATTGGCCTGGGTTTGTAATCTGGTTTTTCACCTATCCCAGGAGATCATATGGTTTCACATGGGGTAAGGAATGTATATATTGTGATACACAAAGTATCATAAATTGTGTGGGATGGACCAGAGGGTCTTTTCCTGTCCGTCATTCTTCATATGTGTTAATGTGTGGCCTGTTGAAGGCCTTGTGAAGATGTGTGTGACAACTTAGCATAGTTTATATGGGGAGAGAAAGATGCAGCAGGCGTGAGGAAGAGAGTACAGTGAATGTGAGGGTAGTATCTGGTGCAGAGTGTGCAAGTGGAAGCAGAAGGAGGTGTAGGCAACTGTACTGCTCTGATTGGAGGAGAGGGCTGCGAAGCGGGGGAGGGAAAGCTTGTTGGTGCTGGGCTACAGTAAAGTGGTGCAGGGCTGAGATGAGAATAAGGGAGCTGTGAATGGGAGGCTTACCTTACAGTTCTGGTCAAACCATTACATTTTTTGCGGCACCACTGTCGGGTCCTTGGAGCAGTGCTTTGGGCATTCATTTGCTCCATCACCTCAGACAGCCTATTTGGCAGGTCACTCTTCTCCTGTCAGCTGGGAAGACGATCTCTTTCCTCCTGGTCACCTCCTCCACAAGAACTTCCACAGCGCCATCTGAAAATCTGGGGACTCTTGTAGAAATCAGCCAGTCCAGCAGTAAACAAGGCAGCATAGGGAACGGTAACGTAGTGGTAATGTCACTGGGCTAGTAATCCAGAGGCCTGGACTAATGATCCAGAGACGTGAGTTCAAATCCCACCATGGCAGCTGGGGAATTTAAATTCAGTTAATTAAATAAATCTGGAATCAAAAGCTAGTATCAGTAATGGAACCCATGAAACTATCGGATTGTCTTAAAAGCCCATCTGGTTCACTAATGTCCTTTAGGAAGGAAATCTGCCGTCCTTACCCGGTCTGGCCTATATGTGACTCCAGACCCACAGCAATGTGGTTGACTCTTAACTACCCTCTGAAATGGCCTAGCAAGTCACTCAGTTGTAACTAACCATCACAAAACATAAGAATGAAACTGGACGGGCCCCTCGGCACCGGCTACGGACACGGCAACGGCACACTAGCCCAGTCAACCCTGCAAAGTCCTCCTCACCAACATCTGGGGACTTGTGCCAAAATTGGGACAGCTGTCCCACAGACTAGTCAAGCAACAGCCTGACATAGTCATACTCACAGAACTCCTAAACTCCTCCATCACCATCCCTGGGTATGTCCTGTCCCACCGCAAGGACAGACCCTCTAGGGGTGGCTGGCACAGTGGTATACAGTCGGGAAAGAGTGGCCCTGGGAGTCCTCAACATTGACTCCGGACCTCATGAAGTCTCATGGCTTCAGGTCAAGCATGGGCAAGGAAACCTCCTGCTGATTACCACCTACTGCCCTCCCTGAATCAGTACTCCTCCATGTTGAACACCACTTGGAGGAAGCACTGAGATTAGCAAGGGCACAGAATGTACCAAGAGTGGCTCGGTAGCACCACTACTGACCGAGCTGGCCGAGTCCTGAAGGACATAACTGTCCGTCTGGGCCTGCGACAGGTGGTGAGAGAACCAACACGAGGGGAAAAACCTACTTGACCTCGTCCTCACCAATCTACCTGTCGCAGATGCATCTGTCCATGACAGCATTGGTAGCAGTGACCACCGCACAGTTATTGTGTAGATGAAGTCCCGTCTTCACACTGAGGACACCCTCCATCATGTTGTGTGGCACTACCACTGTGCTAAATGGGATAGATTCAGAACAGATCTAGCAGCTCAAAACTGGGCATCCATGAGTCGCTGTGGGCCATCAGCAGCAGCAGAATTGTATTTCACTGCAATCTGTAACCTCATGGCCCGACATATCACTCACTCTACCATTACCACCAGGCCAGGGGACCACCCTGGTTCAATAAGGAGTGTAGAAGAGCATGCTGGGAGCAGCACCAGGCGTACCAAAAAATGAGGTGCCAACCTGGGGAAGCTGCAACACAGGACTACATGCATGCTAAAAAGCGGAACCAGCATGCTATAGACAGGGCTAAGTGATCCCACAATCAACGCATCAGATCAAAGCTCTGCAGTCCTGCCACATCCAGTCGTGAATGGTGGTGGACCATTAAACAACTAACAGGAGGAGGAGGCTCCATGAATATCCCCATCCTTAATGATGGTGGATCCCAGCACGTGAGTGCAAAAGACAAGGCTGAAGCGTTTGCAACCATCTTCAGCCAGAAGTGCCGAGTGGATGATCCATATCGGCTGACCAAAGGTCAATCATCACAGCCTCAGGACATCGCTGCAGGAGTTCCTCAGGGCAGTGTCCTAGGCCCATCCATCTTCAGCTGCTTCATCAATGACCTTCCCGCCAACACAAGGTCAGAAATGGGGATGTTCGCTGATGACTGCAGTGTTCAGCGCCATTCACAACTCCTCAGATAATGAAGCAGTCCATGCCCGCATGCAACAAGACCTGGACGATGTTCAGGCTTGGGCTGATAAGTGGCAGGTAACATTCGCGCCACAGAAGTGCCAGGCAATGACTATCTCCAACAAGCGAGAGTCTAACCACCTCCCCTTGACATTCAATGGCATTACCATCGCCGAATCCCCCATCATCAACATCCTGGGGGTCACCATTGACCAGAAACTTAACTGGACCAGCCACATAAATACTGTGGCAACAAGAGCAGGTCAGAGGCTAGGTATTCTGCGGCGAGTGTCTCACCTCCTGACTCCCCAAAGCCTTTCCACCATCTACAAGGCACAAGTAAGGAGTGTGATGGAATACTCTCCACTTGCCTGGATGAGTGCAGCTCCAACAACACTCCAGAAGCTCGACACCATCCAGGACAAAGCAGCCCATTTGATTGGCACCCCATCCACCACCTTAAACATTCACTCCCTCCACCACCGGCGTACCGTGGCTACAGTGTGTACCATCTACAAGATACACTGCAGCAACTCGCCAAGGCTTCTTCGGCAGCACCTCCCAAACCTGCGACCTCTTCCAACTAGAAGGACAAGGGCAGCAGACTCATGGGAACACCACCACCTCCAAGTTCCCCTACAAGTCACATACCATCCTGACTTGGAAGTATATCGCCGATCCTTCATCGTCACTGAGTCAAAATCCTGGAACTCCCTCCCTAACAGCACTGTGGGAGCACCTTCACCACATGGACTGCAGCGGTTCAAGAAGGCGGCTCACCACCACCTTCTCAAGAGCACTTAGGAATGGGCAATAAATGCTGGCCTTACCTGCGACGCCCAGATCCCATAAGCGAATAAAAAAAATAGGCAAAGTGCTCCTCCCCTTAAAGTGGTGCCGGCTTCCTTTAAATCGCAGGAGTACCGCTGGATTTCCTGCCCCCTTAATGGGCAAGCTGCCAATATCTAATGCAAATAGCACTGACAGCTTGCCCTTCATGTTATAAGGAGCTACAAACCTCAAAATGGTTTGCACCTCTTAAGGCCCATGTCATTGAGCAAATGCAGATGCCGGCCTGCTTCACACCCATCTTGGATGCAAGTTGAAATTGCTTCTAATGTTTCTTAAATGATTCCAAGGTTTTCGCCACCACCACTTTGCCCGAAAGTCTGTTCCAAGTGTGCTCACTTTCAGCATGAAGGAGGACCGTCTAAAGTTACTTTTACTAGTTTGAATCTCTGTCCCCTTTTCCTCCTCCCACTGTTTATTTTAAAGCAGTATTCCAGATTAACCTTTTCCATTACTAACTCCCACACCTCTCTATAAGATCACCTCTCAGACGACTCCTTTCCAGGCTGAAAACCCAAGTCTCTCCAGTGTTTCCTCATAATCCCCAGGGCTCAGAATTGGGACGACGGCTGTTTGGAATTTACATCAATAGAAATAAGAAGCTCAGTACAAATTAGTCAAATTTGCAGATGATACCAAACTCGGAAGGGCAATTGAATCGAAAGAGGCAGCCCAGAAAATATATAAGTGGGCCAAACAACGGCAGGTGAAATTTAATGCAGACAGGTATAAAGTATTGCACATTGGGAGGAAAAATGGGTGGCACACATACTCTTACCTTATTTACATCAAGGTCATGAATTTTGCCTTGGGAGACTTTTTTTTTTGTTCCTGTTTCCCTTGGAGGAAGTAATCGTTCGGAATTTTTACTATCTTTTGGTCATCCTCAATTTCAAGACTATTTGCATGTTTTAATGTTCTCGCCTCTTCTCTGGCAGTCTTGTTACTGTAATATTGAAAGACTTTTTTAATGTTATGTTTTGCCTCTGCAGCTATACTGTTTTTTAGATCTTTGCCTCTCTGATCATCTCTTGAATTTTGTTTTGGATGTTCTTGTTTTCATCCCAGTGAGCCTCTTCTCTTTTCTCCCTGAAGGATTAGTTGTGCTCATTTTTCCCATTTATTTCACTTTTAATTTGTTTGTTAACCCTTTGAGGGTCATACTAGTTCAGTCTGAGCTTGCTAATCTCAGGTATGTACTTGGCTTGCGTGCCCAGCATTATTCTTTGAAAAGGTGTTCCATTTATTTTGAATCTTCCCTCATCGCATTGAATTTAAAATTATAAACCTTGCTCCTGGTCTTGGGTTTAATTGTGTCCCAGTTCATGTTAATCTTGATCATTCTGTGGTCACTGTTCCCTGGAGTGCTAGCACTTCCATTTTCTTTACATTTATCAGATCAAAATGAGCACTGCTTCCCTTATGTACTGAGTCACGAAGCAGCCAGGCAGTGCATTTACCAATTCTGAATCTAGACCACTTGGGGTTTCCCAATTTATATGAGGTTGATTGAAATCACCCATCAGCATAACGTTCTTGTTCTCACACACCCTTCTATGTCTTCATAGAGCAAACTCTCCTCTGTTTACCGGGTGGTCTGTAGCATACCCCTAGTGCTAGCTTTGGTTTTTTTTTCACATTAGCTATTTCTATCCAAAATAGTTATTTTTCTGTAGCTTATCCCCCTCCCACAAGATTAATTTCATTTAACTCCCAGTTGTCCCTGACATATATGACTACTGCACCTAACTTTCTGTCCTTTCTGAATGCTCTATAATCCTGGCTATTAAATTCATTTCCATCCTCTGGTTTAGCTATGTTTCTGTTCCTGATATTCCCAGTAGATTGTAGTTGCCTACTACCGCAGTAGCTCCAGTTGAGTCATCCTACCTTTTTTTTATTCATTCAAGGGATGTGGGTGTTGGTGGCAAGACCAGCATTTATTACCCATCCCTAGTTGCCCTTCAGTAGGTGGTGGTGGTGAGCCGCCGCCTTGAACCGCTGCAGTCCGTGTGGTGAAGGTGCTCCCACAGTGCTGTTAGGTAGGGAGTTCCAGGATTTTGACCCAGCGACGATGAAGGAACAGCCGATATATTTCCAAGTCAGGATGGTGTGTGACTTGGAGGGAATATATGCCAAAACATTGTTGGCCTTTTTGAGCGCAGTATGGTTAAAGGTAGCATTAAATCATCTCTGCAGCATCATGCTAAAAGATGGAGAATGCCTTCAAGATGTGGTTTAGTTCCTGAGAACACATTCTGTCACCTTTCTTGGCCCAGCTATTCACTAGGGTTCAACCTGAAATGACTGACCGGGTCACGTGGAGAACGTGGCAATGTCATCACCTTTGTTTCCGTAAGCTGAGGCCGTCCCACTCGGGAGCATTCGTTACTAGTTGTGCAATTCTTTATAAAATGACACTTCAGTTCCTTCTCCAGCACGAGTCAGTGACTTCAGTAGAGAGAAGGTAAGAGAAATTAAAAAAACATCATTGGCAATGTTGCAAGAGCTGCTGACGTGCTAACACAACAGGGGAAGCCTGGAAACCTGTTACGCTGATTTTTTAATCAGTAAATTAATCTTTACCCGTCTCTGAACTCTAGTCTTTTTTCATATATGTAATGAGGGGGGGTCTCTGCATCACAAAACAGAATAAAAACACTATAAAGGTTCAGCTGACGAAGGGTCATCGACCTGAAACGTTAACTCTGTTTGCTCTCTCCACAGATGCTGCCTGACCTGCTGAGTATTTCCAGCATTTTCTGTTTTTATTTCAGATTTCCAGCATCCGCAGTATTTTGCTTTTTATAAAGGTTCAGCTGTTCATCTGCGTTGTCACTGGTGCTGGCCGCCACGTAATACATATGTGGAAGTTAGCACTGACCTGACTGAAATTTTAGCTCTATAAATTATGTGACAACATTTATAGCAAAGTCAAAATGAAGTGTTACTTTCATTATTTAGAAAGGGTATGATCATTACATTGGGGAGTCATTAAAGGCACCTCTATCTACAAAGCGGGTGAAGTGTCTTGATGATTTAACACGGTAATAATGCTGCATTAATTTTTGTCAGTTTTACAGTTCAGCTAATACAGTTCAATGTTAGGGATGCTTGCCACACACTTTTACATGCTTTTGAGGTGTAAAGCAACAACAATCATGTCCGTGGCAGTAAATGCTTTGTAGTGCTCCATTAATTTTTTTGTTATACTTGAATATAATTAATTTTTATTACTTCAGTAATTCACAAATATGTTGCAAATCTGCAAAAAAAAATTCTGTGCTCTTTCTTTCGAGCAGCCTCATCTAAGATAAATGCCCATAACTGGTTTTGAAATAACATTTATCCTGAAAATTCCATCTCACCCCAGGTAGTTCTGAGCTGGATTCACTGAGAGAAATGTATTGTCCAAATGATGCGGCAATACAGCCCCTGGAGTAAAGCTTGCATGGAACATTGCCTTTGTGGCAATAGGTTTCCTAAGTAAAATCAGTAAATGCTAGAAACACACAACAAATCCATTAACATCTGTGAAGAGAAAACACAGATCAGCTTATCGGGTGCGGACCCTTCTGCATCCTGAGGAAGGATCAACACCCAAAACGTGAACCTGTCTTTTTTCTTTACAGATCCTGATTGCCCTGCTGTGTATTTTGAAATTCTCTTTTTTTCTTTAATTTCAGATTTACACTACCTAGAGTTTTGTTTCTTTTTCTTTGTTTGGGTTTGGGTTTCTTGGTGTGCAGAATTTGACAGCCGGGACCACCTGCCAAGGATTGAAAACTAATCATTGGTTTAAAATTGTGACCTTGATATATTTCAGTCATGAAAATAAAGCAGCTCATATATTTAAATGGTGAATTGACAGCTTCTTATAAAGTAATACATGAAAACTGCAAATTATTGCCTTGCAGCTGGCTTTTATTGAGGTACGGGTATTGAGTTGCTCTCTGCGCAAGTTTGACAGCCAGGGACACCGAGCCAGGAATTAAAACTAGGCAAAAGCAAAATACTGCAGCTGCGGGAAATCTGAAATAAAAACAGGAAATGCTGGAAGTACTCAGCAGGTCAGGCATTGCACCATCATCCCTTTTGCCATTTAATCTCTCCTGCCTTCTAGCCTATCACAGACCTTCCCTTTTATTCTTTCCTCCCCTCCCCCCTTGCCCTGCCACTGCACTTGCTTAAAAACCTGTTATGTCTCTAACTTTTTCCAGTTCTGATGAAAGGTCATCGACCTGAAACGTTAACTCTGTCTCTCTCCCCCCAGATGCTGCCTGACCTGCTGAGTATTTCCAGCTTTTTCTGTTTTTATTATTAATGAAAACTAGGCACTGGTTTAAAAATGTGACCTACTGTGATGTACTAAACAGAACTGAGTCAGACCAGTATGATTGGCTACTGCTGAATCCATGCCATACAAAGGTCTTGTGGTTGTTTAGTAGCAAAAACATTAATGGTATGGTAAAACCAGCTTAATAATTACATGCATATTTTAAAGCTGTATAGACATAGTTCACCTCTTGGAACAAACTTTTTTTATGAGATGGAGTATAAACATGGCAGTTCCAGCTGTCACCTGGAAAGAGATTTAACCTAGTTGCTCTCAATACAAAGCTAATACAGTATTGGTAAATTGACAGCTTCCTATGAAGTAATACATGAAAACTGTAAACTGCAAATCATTGCCTTTGCAGCTGGCTTTTATTGCCTTACGTCATCAAGTGTCCTCTTGTTTACTGAAGCTTTTTTATTTTAGGTCACAGTGGATGAAATTAGCCCATTTGCTTCTATGAAGTTACCAATCATCTTTGCACCTACAATCCCTGGCGAAGTACAGACACATCTTGAGATAATATTTTCTGATCCAACATCCAAAAATGTAAGTACCATATCTAGTCAGTTGATTTTATATATGTATATAATATATTTTGGAAAAATAATCAAATCATAAATTTGGAACGATTTAAGTGTCTACGTGGCTCAGTTGGTAGAGTGCTTGCCTCGGAGTTAGAATATAGTGCGTTCAAGTTCCACTGTGGACTTGAGCACATAATCTAGGCTCATACCTCAGTGTGGTTGGGAGACTATGCTGCACTGTCACAGGAGCAATCCTTCAGATGAGGAATTGTAGACCCACAAGACGTTACTTGCTATGTGAAAGCAGAAAACTGATGTAGGTATGTTCCAGAAGGGCTATATAATGGAGGGGGGCGGGAAAGCTGACCAATAACGTCTTTAGCTGCAGTACATTATGGTTCCTCCAGCAAAAAAATATTAATTAAATAAAACGATTCTTGATTAACACTCCAGTGAAACAAATGTGACAATTCACATAGAACACTGGATTGGTGGAAATCTATGGAAACATAAAATTCTAACAGGTCTAGACAGACTAGATGCAGGAAGGATGTTCCCGATGGCGGGGGAGCCCAGAACCAGGGGTCACAGTCTAAGGATAAGGGGTAAGCCATTTAGGACTGAGATGAGGAGGAATTTCTTCACCCAGAGAGTGGTGAACCTGTGGAATTCTCTACCACAGAAGGCAGTTGAGGCCAATTCATTAAATATATTCAAGAAGGAGTTAGATATATTTCTTAAGGCTAAAGGGATCAAGGGATATGGGGAGAAAGCAGGGACAGGGTACTGAATTTGGATGATCAGTCATGATCGCATTGAATGGCGGAGCAGGCTCGAGGGGCCGAATGGCCTACTCCTGCTCCTATCTTCTATGTTTCTATTATTCCTAAACAATTAGTCTCCAATTGTACCATTTCCACACAAGGAGTAACCAAGCAGTGGCTTTAAACAGAGATACCAGATAAACATGGCTTCATTTTAGTAGCTAAATATCACAACACGCTACCTGTAAGCAATGCCACAAGAAATGAGCTCATACACACGGGGGTAAATTTTTGTCTCTAGCTCTCCTGGTGCACTGCACTGGGAGGATGTATTGGAAAATCACACACATGTGGTACTCAATATTCCCTCCATCATGGGCAGCGGCCCCTGATTTTCCAATGTACGCTGCTGCTATATGAGGCTTAAAAATGAAAATTTACCCCATATAATATATTTTTTGTTGTCTTCCTGCATGTTTTCACAAACAAAACCTTGGTATTAAAAATGTCCTGTTACCCATGTAAAAACATTCACCAATATTTGAACGACACTTCGGGATACATTCCACTTCTATTTAAGTGAACAAAGCTCCAAATGTACGAGTTTAGGGGGTGGATTTTTTGGGGGCTTCTCCCGCTGCCATTCCGTAATCTTGGAGGAAGTTCAATGGAAATTTACGGCAGAGGAGTCAATTAACCCCCCAGGTTCATTTATTCATTATCTATTACCTAGAGCTAAAGCGATCACCAAACTGTCCTTTGCATCGTTTTCTCTATTATAAACTTCAAGGCATTTAAGTCACTTTAGTCAAGAGGATGGTACAGTCACAGAAATCAACCACCCTCATTTTGTGCTGGCCTGCAAAAAAAACAGCACATTAAGAATTTCTACAAATAGAAAAAAGTTAACTTTCTTCAATCAGAATATTTTAATAAGTTACAACATGCACAGAAAGTTTCATCTGTGGCAGTTTTAAAATCTAGAAACAAAGATTGTATTCAGAAAATTGTGTACTTTAACATGCTGTCATTGAATAATTCTCTTAGGCAGTACGGTTGAAAAAAAGTAAAGCAGCTCTTGTATGGAATAGTTCACCTATCATGGATTGTAGTTCAGTTACTTACTACATCATTAAACAGAAATCATTAAACTTGTCTTCACGGAATATATTCAGAATAAATGCTGTTCTATTTTATAAGTTGAAATCAAGATTTTGATTTTAGTTTTAAGGTTGTTCCGTAGTAGGAGAAATATAAGGCATTTACTTGTAACAGTGTGCTTATGTTATAAAGTGTAAAACAAGATTCAAGTGTCTTTATCTCATATTATGAAGAAACGCTAACGGCAGACTAAAATAAACATTAGATACTGCAAAGAGTCAGATTCCTAAGGTGCTCTCTTTACAGTTGATTAATGACATCATTGCTCCATTGTTTTATATAATTGACAGCACTGACTTGATCGTAAAGAAACGTAGGCTCTCTCACTCGTGTTTTGCTTGCAGATTATGAGCTTGCATTGCTCACACAACCAGTATTTGTATAACCGTAGCTTTAATTAGAAGGGCACAGGAATCTTTTATGGTGTTGCTGTTTCTATCATTTATATCTCCTTTATAAACCACTCGGCTTTGTGTGATGTGATTTCCCTCTAGCTGGTACAATGGATCCGTAGGCTAAAGAGTCACTTCCTATGTTGATGCTAGTCCAACACCAGCTGTCAGAAGGTGCACAATATGTACCAGGATCACCAGACAACCCTTCATTGTCACAGAAAGAGAATATATAAGAAAAATGGCTTTTTAAATGTATTTAAATATTTATGTAACAAATTCATTCCGAGGTTTCCATGATACTATGATATGAGCTTGTACTATTCCAGTTTCTATTCCACTACAAAGCAATAACATTCTTGGAATTGTTGCAATTTTTTAATTAAACACAGCAGGCTATGCAGATTAGCCCTGACGATTTATTTTTTTCCACTCCTAAAATTAGATACCCATTAAGGTTCTAGCAGAGGCCATTGACGTACCAGTCTGGGTATCAAATCCTAATATAGACCTGAAAATCTGCATGTATGACCGGCTTTACCAAGATTCCATTCGCGCTCACAACAGGTAAGCTGATCAGAAGAAAGTGACCCTTTATGGTGGAGTGCATTTGACGTAAAGAGAATGGAGGTCAAATCCATAGTGAGTCTGCAAAGGATGGCAGCACAGAGGCATTTCTCATTCAGATATAACAGACACATTTTCAGAAAATGATGCCTTGTGAAGGTCATTTTAAGCTCTGTGGCTTTCCCAAGAACATTACATAAATGGGATTCAGTTTTTACTTTTCCTCCCACATTGCTGATGCTTCCCTTAGCAATACATTTACTTGCCCCAATTCTTAGAAAAAGACATTTTAAACAAAGAAATAACCGTTTGATTTTGTTCATTCAAGATCTTAAGTCTAGTAATTTATTCATTTTGCTTTGCTGAAAAAAGCTCATAGTAGAATTATGAAGCAGTATGCAGACATATCCTATGGGTGCTGCATTGTCATTACTTATTCTATTATGCAGTTGCACAAAATGACACTGTGTAACTATGCTCATCTAATACATTGCCTGCAGGTTATAAAATATCTGAGTAATATCTTAAAAGTTGCAAATTTTATGCTGTTGTCCAATCTCCATAAACCCAGTACCTTCCAATCTCTTCCTCCTACAAAGATCTGCAAAACCTTGCTGATGCAAAATTAATAATGGTTCAGGGGTTCATTACCAGTTCCATGATGTGTCCCTTGATTATATGCGCATTTTGCCTTTAAATACAAGAGCTATGTATTTGTAAAGTTCTTACTACATTCTATTGTCTCTCTCATTATGGTGTGTACATATAAAGTAATTTGCCTACTGGTAGCCCTGCTACTTTATAGTAGTATTTATGTCTTATGCTGTGTTGTTATTTAAGTCATGCAGCTTCTATTTTGCTTCCTGCCAGTTCCTTCTAATGTTAACATCATGTTCATCATGCTTGCCTCCTCTTTTGCACATTTGGGGGCCATCCTCCCCTACCAGAAATGTCCTTGTAAAGGCTCCATTACAGAGGTCACCAGGACTTGCAGGAGCTGATGAGGAAACATTATTTATTTTTTTTGCTGGTATTTATACTGTATTTGCACACTTCACAGTTGGGTTAACAGACTGTCCAACATTGATAGTAGTTCAGTGGTTTGTTAGCTGCTGGAGAAGCAGTAAAAGATCATTATTACAGAGATGTCATGACTGCCTGCTATTTTTTCATTATGACTAACAAAATTGGATTCTCAGGAATCACACGCTACAAACCATGAGTTCCCACAATTTCATTAAAGGATCCTTAATCTTTACATTAATCAGGTATTTCTTCAATTTCTCAAAAAAAGTAGAATGTCAACTCCTTATTTCCCATAATTCAAGATAGGCATATTGTAAACCACATTTATTGAGCACTATTATTATTACTTCAGTAAAAAGTTCAAGAAATGGCAGTTTCTCCCTTTCATGCAAAGGAACATTGAAATGTACAAGACTGGAAAAAAAACTTTGCTTTCCATTGCAGGCTGGTGCCAAAATTCTTGCTCAGAAATTCTGTTGGAAGGATTTTGGGAATGGATCTGGGGCAGGGCAGAACTTCAAGTGTCCATGGGAAACACACCTCTGGTGGGGTTGGCAATGTAATGCAGCATTGGGCCCAGGCACACGATGGAACTGAATTAAAAAACTTAACAATGCCGCCACTTTCATTGGAGGCCAGTTTCTGTGATTGATTGCTTTTAGAAAACTTTTTAAAAATTTTAAATGCCCTCCAACATCCTCAGCAACCCTGGATGCCAGGGCGACACAGGTGTGTCCCTTTCATCCAGTGTTACTAGAGCACAAGTTACAGGAAGTGTTGTGTCACATATTACCCTCATTTGAATGGCATCATAAAATGCTCAGAATTTTTGATGGCAATGAAAGTGGCAGGGACTTGGTATAACCAGGTCCTGCACTGTATTCTGCCCCCGCCTGCCCGCATTACCTTGCTTTTGCAGCCCACAGCTGCCAATTTTGGGTCCTTAGTCTCTTCCTCATTGTTTCTTTCTCAAAAAATTAACATATTCTCTTTTGAATTCACCATCAGTATCCACTTGCACACATTCACCGGTGTCTGTGTGAAGTTGTTAAATCTGAACTCTCAGTTCACTTTTCCTTTTCCGAGCGGGAGTCTATGCCCCCATTTCAGAGTTTGTGATTATGTCAAGTACTGTCAATTATTAGGGTTCAGTTCACCTTTTTTTAAACATTTGTTTTTATGGGATGTGGGCGTCGCTGGCAAGGCCAGCATTTATTGCCCATCCCTAATTGCCCTTGAGAAGGTGGTGGTGAGCCGCTTTCTTAAACCGCTGCAGTCTGTGTGGTGAAGGTACTCCCACAGTGCTGTTAGGTAGGGAGTTCCAGGATTTTGACTCAGCGACGATGAAGGATCGGCGATATACTTCTAAGTCAGGATGGTGTGTGACTTGGAGTGGAACTTGCAGGTGGTGGTGCTCCCATGCGTCTGCTGCCCTTGTCCTTCTAGTTGGAAGAGGTCGCAGGTTTGGGAGGTGCTGCCGAAGAAGCCTTGGCGAGTTGCTGCAGTGCATCTTGTAGATGGTACACACTGCAGCCACGGTACGCCGGTGGTGGAGGGAGTGGATGTTTAAGGTGGTAGAGGGGATGCCAATCAAGTGGGCTGCTTTGTCTGGATGGTGTCGAGCTTCTTGAGTGTTGTTGGAGCTGCACTCATCCAGGCAAGTGGAGAGTATTCCATCACACTCCTTACTTGTGCCTTGTAGATGGTAGAAAGGCTTTGGGGAGTCAGGCGGTGAGACACTCGCCACAGAATACCTAGCCTCTGACCTGCTCTTGTTGCCACAGTATTTATGTGGCTAGGTCCAGTTAAGTTTCTGGTCAGTGGTGACCCCCAGGATGTTGATGGTTGGGGATTCGGTGATGGTAATGCCATTGAATGTCAAGGGGCGATGTTTAGACTCTCGCTTGTTGGAGATAGTCATTGCCTGGCACTTCTGTGGTGCGAATGTTACCTGCCACTTATCAGCCCAAGCCTGAATGTCGTCCAGGTCTTGTTGCATGCGGGCATGGACTGCTTCATTATCTGAGGAGTTGTAAATGGCACTGAACACTGTGCAGTCATCAGCGAACATCCCCATTTCTGACCTTATGTTGGAGGGAAGGTCATTGATGAAGCAGCTGAAGATGGTTGGGCCTCGGACACTGCCCTGAGGAACTTCTGCAGCGATGTCCTGGGGCTGTGATGATTGACCTTCGATCACCACAACCATCTTCCTTTGTGCTGGGTATGACTCCAGCCTGTGGAGAGTTTTCCCCCCGATTCCCATTGACTTCAGTTTTACTAGGGCTCCTTCATGCCACACTCGGTCAAATGCTGCCTTGATGTCAAGGACAGTCACTCTCACCTCCCCTCTGGAATTCAGCTCATTTGTCCATGTTTAGACTAAGGCTGTAATGAGGTCGGCAGCCGAGTGGAACCCAAACTGAGCCTCAGTGAGCAGGTGCCGCTTGATAGCACTGTCGATGACACCTTCCATCACTTTGCCGATGATTGAGAGTAGACTGATGGGGCGGTAATTGGCCGGATTGGATTTGTCCTGCTTTTTGTGGACAGGACACGCCTGGGCAGTTTTCCACGTTGTCGGATAGATGGCAGTGTTGTAGCTGTACTGGAACAGCTTGGCTAGAGGTGCGGCTAGTTCTGGAGCACAAGTCTTCAGCACGATAGCTGGGATGTTGTCAGGGCCCATAGACTTTGCTGTATCCAGTGCGCTCAGCTGTTTCTTGATATCACGTGGAGTGAATCGAATTGGCTGAAGACTGGCTTCTGTGATGGTGGGGACCGCAGGAGGAGGCCGATATGGATCATCCACTCGGCACTTCTGGCTGAAGATGGTTGCAAACGCTTCAGCCTTGTCTTTTGCACTCACGTGCTGGGCTCCACCATCATTGAGGATGGGGATATTAATGAAGCCTCCTCCTCCCATTAGTTGTTCAATGGTCCACCACCATTCACGACTGGATAGCTTTGATCTGATCCGTTGATTGTGGGATCACTTAGCCCTGTCTATAACATGCTGCTTCTGCTTTTTAGCATGCATGTAGTCCTGTGTTGCAGCTTCTCAGGTTGGCGCCTCATTTTTAGGTACGCCTGGTGCTGCTCCTGGCATGCTCTTCTACACTCCTTATTGAACCAGGGTTGGTCCCCTGGCGTGGTGGTAATGGTAGAGTGAGGGATATGCCGGGCCATGAGGTTACATAGAAACATAGAATCTAGGAGCAGGAGTAGGCCATTCGGCCCGTCGAGCCTGCTCCACCATTCAATACGATCATGGCTGATCATCCAAATCCAGTACCCTGTCGCCTGCTTTAATCCCCACAGTACACATATCCCACCCTACCCCCGTAACCCCACGTATTTAATTCCCCCTAACATATCCCATCCTATCCCCACCTTGTGTTGGAATACAATTCTGCTGCTGTTGATGGCCCACAGCGCCTCATGGATGCCCAGTTTTGAGCTGCTAGATCTGTTCTGAATCTATCCCATTTAGCACGGTGGTAGTGCCACACAACACAATGGAGGGTGTCCTCAGCGTGCAGACGGGACTTTGTCTCCACAATGACTGTGCGGTGGTCACTGCTACCAATACTGTCATGGACAGATGCATCTGCGACAGGTAGATTGGTGAGGACGAGGTCAAGTAGGTTTTTCCCTCGTGTTGGTTCTCTTACCACCTGTCGCAGGCCCAGACTGGCAAGTATGTCCTTCAGGACTCGGCCAGTAGTGGTGCTACCGAGCCACTCTTGGTGATGGACATTGAAGTCCCCCACCCAGCCATTGCTACTCAGTGCTTCCTCCAAGTGGTGTTCAACATAGAGGAGTACTGATTCATCAGCTAAGGGAGGGTGGTAGGTGGTAATCAGCAGGAGGTTTCCTTGCCCAGGAGACTTCATGAGGTCTGGAGTCAATGTTGAGGACTCCCAGGGCCACTCCTTCCCGACTGTATACCACTGTGCCGCCACCCCTGGTGGTCTGTCCTGCCGGTGGGACATGACATACCCAGGGATGGTGATGGAGGAGTTATGGACATTGGCTGAAAGGTATGATTCTGTGAGTATGACTATGTCAGGCTGTTGCTTGACTATAGTCTGTGCGATAGCTCTCCCAATTTTGGCACAAGTCCCCAGATGTTGGTGAGGTGGACTTTGCAGGCTTGACTGGGCTGGGTGTGCCACTGCGTGTCCACAGCCAGTGCTGAGGTCGATGCCAGGTGGTCCGTCCGGTTTCATTTTTATTATTTTGTTTCGTAGCGGTTTGTTACAACAGAGTGGCTTGCTAGGCCATTTCAGAGTCAACCACATTGCTGTGGGTCTGGAGTCACATATAGGCCAGACCAGCAGATTTCCTTTCCTAAAGTGAACCAGATGGGCTTTTACGACAATCCCATAGTTTCATGGTTACCATTACTGATACTAGCTTTTTATACCAGATTTATTTAATTAACTGAATTTAAATTCCCCAACTGTCGTGGTGGGATTTGAACTCCCGCCTCTGGATTACTAGCCCAGTGACATTACCACTACACTACCGTTCCCCTACACCCGTTTAAAATCTTGAAAACTTTGATAAGGTCGCCCTGATACTCCAGTGTATATATTTACAGTTTCTTCAATCTCTCCTTGTAGTTGGGTTATTAACCTCCAGAGTTAGGATAGTTATCCTCCTTTGATTCCTCTCTAAAGCCAAGATGTCCTCACAATTGTATGGTAACCAGAACTGTACACAAGATTTTGGGTGGGCCCAAACCAGAATTTGCAGGGCTTTGGTCTTTATAAGTTCCCTATTACCTCCCTGGACTTGCGTTCGATCCCTCTGGTTATATGCCCTAAGACCTTGTTTGACTTTGTTTACTGCTGTGCCATATGTGTTGATGGTTTCACAAGCTATCTGCCGGTACCCCCAGATTCCTCTGCTCCTATTGTACTTTGTAATCGAGTACTGTTCATTTTATATTTCCCTTTTCCAGTCTCATCATTTTATATTTATCCACATTAAACACCACCTGCCACTTGGCAACCAAATCACTTATTCTATTCAGATTTCCTTGTATTTGGTTCGCTTGTCACCTGTTATTTGTAGCTCCTCCCCCCCCCCATTTTGTATCATCACTGAATTTGAGCATCCCCAATATTAATCGCTCCACCATTGGTGGCCGTGCCTTCAGCTCTGGAATTCCCTCCCTAAACCTTTTCGCCTCTCTACCTCTCTTTCCTCCTTTAAGACGCTCCTTAAAACCTACCTCATCTGCCCTAATATCTCCTTATGTGGCTCGGTGTCAAATTTTGTTTGATAATCGCTCCTGTGGAGCACCTTGGGACGTTTTACTACGTTAAAGGTGTTATATAAATACAAGTTGTTGTTAAGGCATTCCAAATCTTTAATGTACACTGTAAACAATAATGGTCCCAGCAATTTGCAGTTTAATTTCTTCATGAATGTAATTTTCAATTACATGGTTGGGCAAGTCTTTAGCCAGTGTCAGGACACTGAAGCGGGCTGTTTTATGTTCATGGTGCTCTACCTCAATTGCATACATTTGCTTCTTATCAATCTGTAGCTTAATACCTCTCCTCATCATTAGATTATGTAACCTGTAGTACAGAGCAAAGACTGCATGTCAAGTGGCATAATGAGGCCAACTGATCTATTCAGATCTATCTCTGGTTCAGTGTTCCAGATGCAGACCCCACAACTGATATTTTGCTCATATGTGTTTTTCTTTCATTTATTCTACATAGTTTGCGCCAGCATCAGCAAGGGTTTAACACCACAACCTTCTTACCCGTGGGGCGTATTTGCACATGAATCATTTTTGATTTATAATGATAATCTGTGCTCCTCCCCCCCCCCCCCCGCCAAGATTACCTGCATGTCGAGGGAGTGGAAGGTAGGTCAAATACACTCTGCTTTTGGAAATCCTGAACTAAAAACATGGGTAGGATTTGGAATGAGCTGTCTGATAGGGTGATGGATACAGATTCAGTAGTAGCCTTCAAAAGGGAATTGGATAAATACTTGAAGGAGAAAAATTGCAGGGCAATGGGGGAAAGAGCGGGGGGAGTGAGACTAACTGGGTCGCTCTTCGAAAGAGCCGGTGCAGACTCGATGGGCCGAATGGCCTCCTTCGGTGCTGTGCTATTCTATGATTCTATGATTACAGAACTTCAGCTGCTTTCATAATTGTTACCTTTTCGGAGCCATCAGTGAAACAAGAACACACCAAAGGCTTTATCATCTCCTAACTACAATTGGACATTGTGCCGTGAGAAATGACAGTGTAATTTCTGTAGAAGCTTTGAAGGGCCCTGCGGCAGAAAAGCATTTCAAGGCAGCTGTTACCTTCTGTGACAAAACTGAAGCATGTTTGTCACTGGCATAGTATTCCTTTTCCTTAGTTCCTGGTGCACATAGGGTTAAAATTGGGTACTGCTAGCTGATTTTTTTTAAGCTGCAGAGAATATACATAAAATGATCTTTTATGCCAAAGTCATTAATATTCATCTGTACGATAGCAAAATACTGCGGATGCTGGAAATCCGAAATAACAACAGAAAACGCGGAAAAACTCAGCAGGTCAGGCAGCATCCGTGGAGAGAGAAACAGAGTCAACGTTTCAGGTCGAAGACCCTTCGTCAGAACTGGAAAAAAGCAGGAAAGCATCTGTAGTTTGTTTGTGATGAACAAAAGGAGGGTTAATATGTTGAATGCAGAGCCATTAATGTTATTATGTGCAGCAGTGTCCCTGAAAGCTGTCGGGTCAAGTGGTAATTTCCTGCAATTATGGATTGATCAAAGTATTTGGAACTGATCAATGACTAAAACCATTCAATTCAGACATATACCGTGTGATTGACATCAGTGGGCATCTTTTTTAAACAATAGGTTTGATTGACAGCTCTCTCTGAGGTGAGGACATGGGTCAAGGGGCAGGGTCATAATTTCTTGTACTGTAGTTGCTTTGATGAAGCCAGGAGTTTCTCACTGTGGTCTTATATTCGACTGCCTGTGCTCAGTTTGCCAATCAGATTCCAGTCAGCAGAAGTACAGGGCTAGTCGGAGAACTCTCTGTAGTAATGGATAACCGTGTAAGAAGGAAATTAACTTTTTCTCCTCCAACTGCTCCCTTTCCTGTGGAGTTTATTTGTACTGTTCTCGCCATTCTCCCAATCTTCAACAAACGCAGACATTAACACCACAAACAATAAAGCCTCATCACTGCAAACACAGCCATAGAACCGTAACACAACAAAAACACACAAAAGCAATAAATAGCTCCTTGGTGCAGCGTCCTAGACCCAACTATCTTCAGCTGCTTCATTAATGACCTTCCCTCCATCATAAGGTCAGAAGTGAGGCTGTTCGCTGATGATTGCACAGTGTTCAGCTGCATTCACAATTCCTCAAATAATGAAGCTGTCCATGCCCGCTTGTAGCAACACCTGGACAACATCAGGCTTGGGCTGATGTGTGGCATGAATGTTGCTTGCCACTTAAGTGTCAGGCAATGACCATCCCCAACAAGAGAGAGCATAACCACCTCCCCTTGACACAGAGTCCCCCACCATCAACATCCTGAAGGTCACCATTGACCAGAAACTGGACCAGCCACATATCTGCTGTGGCTACTAGGTACGTCAGGCGTGTTTCTAGTTCCCAGGAGATGGCATACTCTCCACTTGCCTGAATGGGTGCAACTGCAACAACACTCAAGAGGATCAACACTCTCCAGGACAAAGCAGTCTGCTTGATCAAAACCCAGTCCACAGACTTAAACATCTACTCCCTTCACCGTCGGCGTATCGTGGCTGCAGTGTGTACTATCTACAGGATGCAGGATGCACTGCAGCAACTCACCAAGGCTTCTTCGGCAGCAACTCCCAAACCTGCAACCTCCACCACCTAGAAGGACATGGGCAGCAGGTCCATAGGAACACCATCACCTCCCAAGTACCCCTCCAAGTCACACACTATCCTGACTTCGACATATATCGCCATTCCCTCATTGTCACTGAGTCAATATCGTGATACTCCCTACCTAATGGAATTGTAGGAGCACCTTCACCACACGGACTGCAGCAGTTCAAGAAGAAGGCCTACCACCACCTTCTCAAGGGTGGCTAGGGTTGGACAATAAATGCCGGCCTTGCCAACGACGCGCACATCCCAAGAATGAATAAATAAAAATAAAAACCACCTCACTTGACCTGTGCACCCCTTCCCTTTACATTTTTACTAAATTTGAGGTTCAGATGATACTCATAAATTTATTCTTGGGGCCGTCTGAATGTCAGGTTACTACTTTAATACTATTCAGGCACCCATTCTATACAGACATTTACAGCACATTAAGAGTCATTACAGTGGTGGCCGGTGATCTTTTTGGCAGGTGAGGCACCCATTATATATGCCTAACCAAGCCAGCTTGTCATCATTGCAAGTTTGACAATTCTAGGTGAGGCTTGACGTGGGCCAGCAGTAATTGGCAACACTTTGTGGCATGCATACCGGGGCCATCTACCTGCTAAATGGTGTGGGTAGGTATTCTTATCTTGGCAACTTCCTCAGGGTTGTCATCTCCCAGTCTGATTTCCAGGTCCTGTGAGTAGTGTACACAATATTTGGCATTGCACCACCACCTCCTACCAGGAAAGCTGCACTGCTGTCCGCTGCAGAGGGCAGTCTGCAGTGCCAGGCAGGACAACCCTCCTCACACACAATTGATCCAGCTGCATCTCCATTTCACCAACCATCAAACAGGAAGCTTAGGTGTTACATTGCTATATCACTTGCCCGCATTTGTTTTACCATTCATTGCTTTTCCCTAGCCACTTTTTTTTTTGCCCATACAGCCTTTGGACAAGGCAAAGAGAGAATGTAAAAGTCTCTGTCACCTTTGCAAAGGCAGAAATTCTACCATGCAGCACTTTAAGAGCTGATGATGTGCATTATTTCCTGCCCTCCTCTGCCCTTTGGCAAGCTCCTTCTTGCAGAGCCAATCCAGACTGGGAGCTTAGTATGCACACCAAATAAGGGCAACCACGGAAGATCTAGTGATTCAACCCTTCTTGACGCAGGCATTGGAAAAGGTTGCAGTTGCACTGGTTCCATGCCAGGAACGGAAAACAGACTCGAATACATGGGTAGTTCACAAGATCTTGAAATAATCAACAGTGTGTGTGGTATAGATTTTTCTTCCAAATATCTTTTAAGAAGCAAATGTAATGCTCTTAAATCGTTGTTTTAATGTTGCACAAGATTTTTTTTCAGAATTCACTAACCCCCCCCCCAGCATCGCTTCTATTAAATCATGCGTGAGTTAAACAGCAATGTTTCATATAATGTGGAACATCTGGAGTAAGCAGTTACAACTCATTCTCATCACAGTAAGGGTGTGCAGCAGCTTTTCCTAAAATGGGTCATGGAAGCCGATGGCTGGAGCATCCACTTCGTATCCATTTGTGTTTCTCTTTAATTTCTAATCATTAAGGACATTATAAAAATAGCATTATCCATTTTGGGATTTTTGTACTCTAATGTCCGCACTTATTACTATCAAAATGCACTGTAAACGTAAAGATTCAGGGCTATGATGGTAATCATTGCCTGGGGTTATTAGCAAAGAAAGTGAAGATTCATACACTTATTCCATTCGTAATTTGTACGCGTGTGTGTGTTTCATCTTGAGGAAAGCATGCTTTTGCTGCTTCTCAACTTTTGGAAAAGCAATCTAATGAAATCTGTGTAAAATGCAATAACAGTATATTCAAAAACGTTGCAAGCTAATGAATGTACGACAATTTCAATTAATTTTGTAGTCCTGCTTAATAATGATGAGAGTTCCTAACCCGTTTAGACAAGTAAGGGGGGAAATTGTCTTGGGCAGCTGTGCAAACGGGCGACAGCTAATCGGCCGCCTGATTTACACTCAGCCCGACTTCCTTTTCCATTGTGGATACTTTTCGCTGCAAATATTGACACACTCCTGTGGAACCTCTGTCTTAACTCCCAAAAAAACAATCTCAGTAACCCAAATGGAAACCATTGTAGAAATGTAGCAACAGAAGAAAAAATTGTAAGTCAACAAATACTGAAATGTTTAGAAATCTGATGACCTTAGGACATCCAGTCACCCCAATTTAAAAACTAGGTTTTCCTGATTACAGTAATAGTTGTGATTTCTGGCCTCTTGAGCATCCCCGATTTTAATCGCTCCACCATTGGAGGCCGAGCCTTCAGCTGCTGAGGCCCTAAGCTCTGGAATTCCCTCCCTAAAGCTCTCCGCCTCTTTACCTCTCTCCCTTCCTTTAAGACGCTCCTTAAAACCTACTCTTTGGCCAAGCTTTTGGTCACCTGTCCTAATATTTCCTTATGTGGCTCAGTATCGAATATTGTTTTATAACGCTCCTGTGAAGTGCCTTGGGATGTTTTACTACATTGAAGATGCTATATAAATACAAGTTGTTGTTGTTGAAATTATGAAAAAAATCTTACAGGCATTGATCATATTTAATATATTTACAACTATGTGTATCAAAATTGTAAACCTTTTTAATAAAGAACACGGAGGAGATGTTCCCCCTTTATTTTCCCCCATGGACTGAACCGATCTTGCACTCTGCCTCTGTTCTGCCTACTGTCTCCCAGCGACTGTTCCCAGCTTCTCCTGTCCTGCCCCGACTCTCTGCTCCTCCGTCAGTTTGTCGAGTCAAGCTGTTGGTGCGACACTTTGATTCCATTACAGATATTGCCATTAGGCAGCCTGGGTCTTTACTTGAGCCTCTGGTGTTGCCTTTCCCTCCCAGACTCTGAGGATTTGTGTGAGACACAAATTGATGGGACAGAATGAAACAGAGGAAATGCAGTATGACAGAAAGTTCAAGTAACTTGATTGGTCACAAACTCTAAAATCATGGAAACAGTACACGACAGAGAAGGTTGGTGTGCGGAAAGGAGCAGTGAAAGGCAGACTGAAAAATAGCAAGGATATTCCACTTTGTAAGCTCCTAGCAAAATGTTAATGAAGTCTCAAAATCAAAGTCTCAGATTTTTATATTTATTTTCTTAAAAGGAAAGTTTGGAAACTACAAAGAACTTTTGCATTGATCAGTAAATAAGGATTTGTTTTTGAGATTAACTTATTTGAAATCATTAATTACCTGAGAGCAGTGTGTAAATTATAGAATAATTCATTATCTGAGAGACTGAGTGTAAATATCGAATTATTCGTTAACTGTGAGCAAATTGTATATGTGGAATAATTCATTTTGTAACTGACCAATTGTAAATTTGGAATTAGACCAAACAATTTGTCATGTTGCAACATTCCATTTACCATACATTGCAAGGTATGTATGTTTCTGCTATTTTGCATTAAAAGTCCTGCAGGAATTGAGAATGTCCATCTCTGAGTGGATATCTGTAGCCACAACATTTGCCGTGCTCATTACCTTACTGTGCATGAGGTCGGTGGGAGACACAGAAATAAAAAGGGAGAGAAACCGAGAGAGAGGGGATGCACAGAAAGAGAGAAAAAGAGAACAGATAAGCAGCCGTGCAGGAGGAGGAGGAAATGGAAAATTATGAGAAAAAGAGTGACAGGCAAACAGAGATAATAGTGAGAGAGAGCGGCAGAGTTGAGGATGGAAAGAGTGAGACAGAAAGATTTCAAGAGTGGGAGACAAGCAGACAGAGGGTTTTTTCTGTCTTTTAGCCCTCCTGCCTGGAGTTAGTATTGCTAGTGTCTGGGAAGAGAGGGACAGAAGTTGCATTATTTAATGGAAAGGGGGAACGTTAATGGGCCTGAAGCGCTTTTCTCTCCTTTTTCCATATGTACCCTTGTGTGAACAAAATGTACATTTATTGAACCAAATGTTGACTGCTACGTAAAGCTTTGAAAACAGAACAGTAAAAAAAAATGAAGTTTGTCAAACCTTGTAATTGATGCTTCCTGTGGTCAAAAGAACTGAATCAGGCTCCCCATTGGCTTAGTTGATAAGGGTACTGCATGGAGAGGATCTAAGCCCCATACACCAGGAAGGTCCCAAGTTCTTTAAATGTGTTGTTCTAAACCTGTACATTTTGGCTGTGAAAAGCACCAAGGGAGATCAACTAGTACATTATATATTACCCTACTTGATAGTTTGATGTTTCATTAAGGAAGCAGTAGCAGGGCATTTAGAAAAACATACTGCAGTCAAACAGAGTCAGCATGGTTTTAGGAAAGGGAAATCATGTTTAACAAATTTGCTGGAGTTCTTTGAGGATGTAACAAGCAGGGTGGACCACAAGGGTGAGCCAGTGGATGTGGTGTATTTGGATTTCCAGAAGGCATTCAATAAGGTGCCACATAAAAGGTTACTGCACAAGATAAGAGCTCACGGAGTTGGGGGTAATATATTAGCATGGATAGAGAATTGGCTAACTAACAGAAAGCAGAGAGTCGGGATAAATGGGTCATTTTCTGGTTGGCAAACAGTAACTAGTGGGGTGCCACAAGGATCGGTGCTGGGGCCCCAACTATTTACAATCTACATTAATGACTTGGATGAAGGGATCGAGTGTAATGTAGCCAAGTTTGCGGATGATACAAAGATGGGTGGGAAAGCAAGTTGTGCAGAGGACTCAAAGAATCTGCAAAGGGACATAGACAGGCTAGGTGAGTGGGCAAACATTTAGCAGATGGAGTATAATGTGGGAAAGTGCGAAGTTATCCATTTTGGCAGGAAAAATAAAAAAGCAAACTATTATTTAAATGGAGAGAGATTACAAAATGCTACAGTTCAGAGGGACCTGGGGGTCCTTGTGCATGAAACACAAAAAGTTAGCATGCAAGTAATCAAAAAGGCAAATGGAATGTTGGCCTTTATTTCAAGGGGGTTGGAGTATAAAAACAGGGAAGTCCTACTACAACTGTACAAGGTATTGGTGAGACCACACCTTGAGTACTGCGTACAGTTTTGGTCTCCTTATTTAAGGAAGGATATACTTGCATTGGAGGCAGTTCAGAGACGATTCACTAGGTTAATTCCAGAGATGAGGAGTTTGACTTATGAGGAAAAGTTGAGCAGGCTGGGCCTATACTCATTGGAATTTAGAAGAATGAGAGGTGATCTTATCGAAACATATAAGATACTGAGGGGGCTTGACAGGGTAGATGCAGAGAGGATGTTTCCCCTCGTGGGGAAATCTAGAACTCGGGCACAGTCTCAGAATAAAGGGTTGCCCTTTTAGAACTGAGATGAGGAGGAACTTCTTCTCTCAAAGGGTCGTAAATTTGTGGAATTCTCTGCCCCAGAGAGCTGTGGAGGCTGGGTCATTAAATACATTTAAAGTGGCGATAGACAAATTTTTGCAAGATAAGGGAGTGAAGGGTTATGGGGAGCGGGCTGGGAAGTGGCTTTGAGCCCAAGATCAGCCATGATCTTATTGAATGGCGGAGCAGGCTCGAGGGGCCAAGTGGCCTATTCCTGCTCCTATTTCTTATGTTCTTATGTAACTGTTCCCATGACGTTTAGTACCAAAATGCAATACTACAAAATAACTTTATACTTTTTTTTCAATTAATGTGTTTTTTCCCCTCGTATTCATTTCTCTTTTCCTCTTTGTGTCCTTTTGCCAATGCACCATTCCCTGGCTAAGAAGTCAAACAAATAACCTGCTGCCTGGGCCACTGTGTAACTGGCCCACGAAGGTGCAAGAGTACAACCCAACTTAGCTCAGATCATTATTTTTCCTTTCTCTCTGTGGTGAAGCACCTACCCACTACTTAGTTACCCTCCTTTGCTGATATTTCTGTGATCAGAAACTCCTAACATTGTGGCTCAGAAGCAGACATTATTTCTCAGCTGATTTATCAAGTACACGGCAATACTTCGTTGCATTTATTTAATTTGGCTACAGTTTTATTTGATTTGTGTTTTGTTTCATCAGGGCAACCACAGCACTCCAGTTAAAGTTTGAAGTGTGCAAAGAGTTGAAAAATCACCTGGAACTTCTACCTAAAACTGGTTACATCCAAGCGCGCTCCAGTTTTAGTTTTCAACTCAAATTCCTGCCCAGGTAAGTTCTTCATTATCACATCGATGGACACAAAGCCAGAAAAACAGATGGTTAAAAACAACCATACCTAGGGATTTGCAGAATCAACACTGACAACATATTGGGAGAAGTGCAACAACTTGCATTCGTACAGTTCTTTGAACATAGAAAACCTCCCAGGGCATTTCACAGAGAGAAAGAGAAAAAAAAGTGCATCAAAGAATGAAGAAGTGGACGATGAGAGTCATGGTGCAAGAGTTAGGAGCTGTGGCCAAAGGCCCGGCCAGGATGATGGATTTAGAAAGAAACGGTGGAGACAAGAGTGGGGAGAAGGAGAGGTTTAGGGAGGAATAGCAGGGGGAATGCCCTGCTCCCTGTGATGAGGCCAGAGGTGGGGGAGGAGGGGGGCGGTGGGTAGAAAGCCAAAGTCAGAGGACTGGAGGGTACAAAAGAGGACATAACATGTAAAGAGATAGGGTTGAGTGAGATCATAAAATGTAAAAGTACCTCTTGTAAATGTAAATCTGTGCATCCAACCACAGAAATATTGCTCCCATCAGTGCACAAGTCGTGCTCCAAGTAGTAAATTTGCATGATCACACAACTTGGGTACTGGATTTTACAGTGGTATATAATGTCCTCCATGTACCGAAGGAGAAAGTCAAAAAGGAATTAATCCCTTTAAGAAGCTTTGACATCAATGATATTGTAACTCTAAGTTGCTGCCCATTCTCATGCTGAATAAAGGCATCTTCCCGTAACTGGTCCATCAGGTTTGTTTCTTGCTTTGCTGGCAATAGCTTTCATTCCTGAACAGAAATCAATCTTTTTTCTTAGTGTTTCCTCAAAGTAACTGGCCTCTCAGTAATACTACATGTTAACGCAGAATTTCAAAGATATGCAGAAGCTTAGTGCATTTCTTAATCCATAGGGTAGAGTAAACTGAAAAAAATAACCTGTTGTGCACCTAAATGCTGGGAGGGAGGATTCATTTTTTTGGCACTCATTTTTTTTTTATTTGTTTATGGGATGTGGGTGTCGCTGGCAAGGCCAGAATTTATTGCCCATCCCTAATTACCCTTGAGAAGGTGGTGGTGAGCCGCCTTCTTGAACTGCTGCAGTCCGTGTGGTGAAGGTACTCCTACAGTGCTGTTAGGGAGGGTGTTCCAGGATTTTGACCCAGCGACGATGAAAGATCGGTGATATACTTCTAAGTCAGGATGGTGTGTGACTTGGAGGTGGTGGTGTTCCCATGCGTCTGCTGCCCTTGTCCTTCTAGGTGGAAAAGGTCACGGGTTTGGGAGGTGCTGCCGAAGAAGCCTTGGCGAGTTGCTGCAGTGCATCTTGTAGATGGTACACACTGCAGCCACGGTGCGCCGGTGGTGGAGGGAGTGAATGTTTAAGGTGGTGAATGGGGTGCCAATCAAGCGGGCTGCTTTGTCCTGGATGGTGTCGAGCTTCCAGGCAAGTGGAGAGTATTCCATCACACTCCTTACTTGTGCCTTTCTATTTGTTTTTCTGTGAATACTAAACTAACTCTGTTGATACCTGTAAAATGAGCTGATAATATGAAACTTTTCAACCAGGTCTCTAATTAAAACACAGCAGAGCAGGTCCTATTTCAGCAATTATAAAGCCAGGGAGGTAGAACCAATCTAATACTATTTTATTGTATTTGTGCCATCATATAAAACCTTGACCACTTGGACTGACCACTAAAAAGTACGTTCTGGAGTCCAAGTTGCAATTCACTAAATCCAACACCAAATGGTATGCAATACGTTTCTGCCTTTCCACCTACTGCTAGTTTATAATTTCATTCCCCAGAAACCTCCTTCCCTTCATATTAAGATTAGCAGACTTTTCATTCATTAATTTGAGTGCATGAGCTGTTTAAAGTTTACAAGTTTGCCACTTAATCTGGAGCAGATGGACATAAATGGCAGATGAAGTTCTAACTTTACGGGGAGAAATTCACTATCGCCCCGTTTGGGGCACTAATTTTTAAAAGTTTGAAAAGCTAATGCCAGGCGCTAACGATTTCAAACTTTTGAAAAATTCATCGTTTGCACGCCAAGAAGGAAGTGGAGCGCTAAATCAAGCGCTCCACTTCCTTCTTGGAGTGCAATCAGCAGCAGGCAGAGCGGAGACTTCAGCAGCGCTGCCCACTAGGCCGTGCAGCGCTGCTGCGTTCAAAGGCTCCTTCCCTCCTTGCAGGCTCTGCAATAGAAAAAGTGCCTACCTGGAGCACCAAGGTAGCCGTGATCCCGTGCGATCCGCAGAGTGCCGGGCTGATCGATCGCGGGCAGGAACCTGCGAAAAAAACTGCAACAAGAAAGGTACTTTTTTTTTTTTACTTGCCTCGGCCACCTCGCCTTTAATCATCGCCCTCGAAGCGGCCAGCCGCCCGACACACGCCTCCTACAGCTGACTGTGTTTTCGACTAGCGCTGCTCCAGGGGGCGGAAATCAATTTTGGGTCCGGGGCGATGCGCACGGCGATGACGTCACGATCTCCGGGCGAAGGAGATCAGGGCGCAACGCCGTAGCGCTGCCGCAAAACTCCCGCCGAATATGCCAGAAGTCAATGTCAGCGCCAGGCCCGGTCGCAAAGCCCCCTCAGTTTTTTTAATGAGGTGTTTTAAAAATAAGTAAAATTGTTACACGCTGAAATGACGGAACTCATACACTGAAACCACAAAGTGCCGCCCATATTATAGTCAGACTTTTTCTGTATTTTCTTTTTATCTATTTTCCCTGTAACAAAAAAAAGTGATTACACCAAGGGAAATGTCAGGGCACAATAAAGCTGTTTTCATGTTCCGTTGTGTGTATATGGGAACAAGCTGATTTAAGATTATAGATCAGTCTTCATAACTCACTCATTTCTCTCACTGCTTTCCTTCTCAGTCTCTTTTGCTTTTCCTTGATGTTTTTCAATTGTTTATTTCTCTCAGTCAGTCCCGAGTTCCGTCATTTCAGAATGAATCAGAATGCAAAAGTAAACAAACAAAATGCTTATTTCACATTTATAATGGAGTTATAACTAATAGAATCATAAAAATTTATGGCACAGAAGGAGGCCATTCGGCCCATTGTGTCTGTGCCGGCCGAAAAAGAGCTCTCCCAGCCTAATCCCACTTTCCAGCTCTTGGTCCGTAGCCCTGTAGGTTACAGCACTTCAGGTGCATATCCAAGTACTTTTTAAATGCGATGAGGGTCTCTGCCTCTACCACCCTTTCAGGCAGTAAGTTCCAGACCCCCCACCATCTTTAATAACTTGTATAATTTCTGTTCAGACTGTATTTGCTATGAAGATGAGAGTTTAAAAAAGCCTTTGATCAGTAATATGGTGGGAAATTATGAAGCAGCTTTAAAAGACGCACTGAATATAGCTTGCATACCTTGAGAAGAAATGGCAATGTTGTGCTTTTAAAGAAACACCAATTTATTGCACCACTGATCCATCGTTTTTGTTGCTTTCAGAATTGTGAATAGCTTCTCGGCTGGTGAAATGCTACCTGAGCCATTCAAGCAAGTTAATGCTTCAGTCAGAAATGCTTGACTTGAGCCCTTTCACTCGTGAATTTCAGAGGAAGTCTGCATGCTCCGTTGTATGAAGTCATTAAAACCTGGCCAATGTGACTGAAACAACATTGTTTAATATTTCTCACTCATATCTGGGGAGCCTAGAACCAGGGGTCACAGTCTCAGAATAAGGGGTTGGCCATTTAGGACTGAGATGAAGAGAAATTTCTTCACTCAGAGGGTGGTGAATCTTTGGAATTCTCTACCCCAGAGGGCTTGGAGGCTCAGTTGTTGAGTTTATTCAAGATAGAGATCGATAGATTTTTGAATATTAAGGGAATCAAGGGATATGGGGATAGAGTGGGAAAATGGAGTTGAGGTAGAAGATCAGCCATGATCTTATTGAATGGCAGAGCAGGCTCGAAGGGCCAAATGGCCGACTCCTGCTCCTATTTCTTATGTTCTTACGTTCTTGTATGACAAGCAATCTGTGGTATTTTATGTTGAATGTAGGGCTGAATTTTGCCAGCGCTCAGAGTGCGGGTTTGGAGGCGGGTCCGCTGTCAAAATAGCAAAGATTGACAGCGGGTAGGAAACCCGTTGTCAACCCGCCTCCACGCAAGTCTCCCAGGTGTCGGGTCTGTCTGCGCAGAACTGACCCGACACCAAGGGGAGACAATTTAGATCATTAAATGGCTTGTTAACAGCCAATTTCATGCTATTTTGAGCCTACCTTGTAATTTTACGTGCTCCCCCACAGGTTACCCGCTGCTCGGGGAACACGCCAGCTCACCTTGCCGTGAGTTGCGTCTGCTTTGATTTATCTGATAACCTGAAAGCTGCAGAAGTGGTATAAAGGATACCATGTTGCAGCTATTGGCCCAAAAATTGATCCCGGTGCGCGAGACGCGTATTCCCTCTGCAATTGCCGGTTTTCTGCATGCCCTGCGCATGCGCTGAAAACCGGCAATTGCTCTTTTGAAAAGGGAGCGGTTCCTCGGTGCATCGCGTGCGCGCTACAGGCTGCGCGCACGCTGTGCACTTCATGCTGTGGACGCGCAGGTAAGGACGGAAGATTTTAGAAATGTAAAAAGGAGGAGTAAGACCCACTTTTAACAAGGTAAGTAGTGAATTAAGTATTTTTTTGAATTTTTTTTTACAGGTATATCTTTTTTAGAGACTTTAAAGACAGGTAAGTTTATTTTTATAACTTTTTAAAAGATTTTAAATTTTTTCAAAAATTTAATTTTTTATTTAAAATGGTTAATTTATTTAACTATACTTATTTTATTAATGTGATGGTTTTTTTTTTTTAATTTATTTGAGGTTTAGCTGTTATTTTGGGGGGGTGTAAGATTCATAGATTTCACAGCCGTGCTGTGAAACTTATGAATGGAAGATGGTGTGCTGCCATTGGCTCTAACTGAGTCACGTGATCCCACAGCTCGCACGAATTCACTACGCCGGTGGGATACGCAAGCACTGCCCGGCTGATGTCTGGAACATCAAGTTTGTGCGAGCTGGATCTGAAAAAGCACAAGCGAGGTGAGAGATCGCGGGGAAGGCTTACCCCCGCGGGAACAGAGCGAGATCAATTTCTGGGCCATTCAGTTTCAGAGCTCAGGACAGTGAGATCAGTCTTGGGTTGCTCTAGAGAAGAGCTGGCACATTCTGTATGGGCCAAATGGCTTCCTTCTGTGCTGTAAACTTCAATGGTTCTACTTGAATAAAAATGTAAATGTTTATTCTGAGGGGGATTCACAGGATAGATGCTGAGAGGCTGTTTCCCCTGGCTGGAGTGTCTAGAACTAAGGGCATAGTCTCAGGATAAGAGGTAGGCCATTTAAGACTGAGATGAGGAGGAATTTCTTCACTCAGAAGGTTGTGAACCTTTGGAATTCTCTGCCCCAGAGGGCTGTGCATGCTGAGTGTTTGAGTATATTCAAGGCTGAGATCGATGGATTTTTGGACTCTATGGGAATCAAGAGATATGGAGATTGGGCGGGAAAGTGGAGTTGAGGTCAATGATCAGCCATGATCTTATTGAATGGCGGAGCAGGCTCGAGGGGCCGTATGGCTGACTCCTGTTCTTATTTCTTATGTTCTTATCTAACATTTATTGTTCACTAAAATTGCAGCATGTACAGACAGATGCTTTTTTTTATTGAGACACCATTCATTTTCATTACTGCATTTAGTTCTATTTGTTGCATTGGTAGGATTAGATTGACAATAGTTGTATAGCATTCCATTCTTTTTCTGATTTTACAATTATTAACTTGCCGACTTGTAGTAGTATTTTGGCACTAAAGTAAAGAAAAACAAAATCATAATTGTGTTAATATATTTGTGAGGCATATTGTAAATTTGGAAATATTCTTTATAGATTAGAAATTCACGGAAAATCATTTTGTAAGGATTGCCTAATATCACCCATGTGTTTTTTTAAAAGCTGCAAATTACATTCAGTATTCAAAAGGCATGTTATGTATTTCAGGCAATCTTTACCGGAAGATGCTAAAATATACTTTAATGAGGAAACTAGAATCCTGGAGGCTCCAATGAACATATGGGCAGCAAATCAGGTTACTGCATTATTTTTGTAATATGACAAAGTAGTGTCCATTTGAAACTTAAATGTTTGTTTTTGCCAGTGAAACAGTTAAGATTATCAAAATGTTTGCTCAAGTGAAGTTCTAAGATCACTTAACGGTCCACGCTACAACTGCAGCATCAGTGCAACGCGATTGCAGCTTTGCAGTGACCCTAAACACTTATAATGGCCCGGAATTTGTGGTCAGGTTGACAGTGAACTGGCAGCGTTTGGCATTATTCCGCCTTTGAAACTGACCGCAACTTTGGCGCATGCGGCGATCCTGAAGTTGCGGTCTGCCATTCACAGCTCCAACACTGGCTGCGCTGTGCCTCCCCCCTCTCCCCACCCATAACTGGCAATCTGTGTAATCTCTCAAGAGCTTACCCACTTCCTGGTCTGTGAGAATTCTGCATTTTGATTGGCTGCTTAGACAGCTTGTTGACGTCACATCAGCTCTTCGTTGGGAATCCCCATTAACTACCGTTGATTTGAATTACGTGTCGGAAAACCTGAAGTTCTCAACACAGAGATCGCGAGATCTTGGTGCGAAGTTTACTTCAGGACCAGCGGCGAACGCCTTCGCTTCGCCGCTGACCGCAAATTCCAGGCCCATGTAAAGCGGGTTTCGAGGCCTGAATTGACCCTGAAGTGAAGCAGACCTGGACTCCGTGGTCTGGCTACATTTATGCTATAACTGCAGCGTTGTTGTGAAGCAAAGCATTTTGCACCATAGAATTACATCCAGATTACCACACGGAAACAGGCCTTTTGACCCAACCAGTCTGTGTTGGTGTTTATCCTACACACAAGCAGTACTCCTACTCCCATATGCCCACCCTGTTCACATACCCCTTTATCCCCTGTCTAACCTATTCTTAAAGGTTGATATGGGGGTAGTTTTTCAACTTGTCACCCGGGTGTCAATTACCCAATGTTCATTTTCATTCATTTCAATGGACTAAATATCAGACGGGTTCTATAACAGACAGTTGATCCACTCTGCCCGTACACTGCCCAAGCAATGAGACAAAAACCACCCATGGTCTCTGCGTCAGGCAGTAATGCATTCCACAGTTTCAACCTACTGTGTAAAAAGTTTCTCCTGCTCCCTGTCCTAAATTTCTTACATTTGATCTTGTACCTTTGTCCCCTCGCTCTAAGCCCTTCAAACACTACAAACGGTCAGTTTCTATCTGCTCCGTCCCAGCCCTTCATAATCTGATAAACCTCGATCAAATTACTCCTGTTTTCTAATGGTAACATCCCCACTTTCTCACGTGTGTCTTTGTATTTGTATTTCCTCATACGAGGTAGAATCCTAGTGAATTTGCACTGTACTGCTCTACTGCCTCAAAATCCTTCCTATAGTGTGGAGTCCAAAACTGCACACAGTATGGTGACTGTGGCCTGACAAAGGTTTTATATAGATTCACTATTGCATCTCAACTATTATATTCTTGCCATAAAACTCAGTATGCTAGTGCTACAGTTGTAGAATCATTAAACTTTACAGCATAGAAGGAGGCCATTCAGCCCTGCATTGTCTCCCTGAAAGAGCTATATTTCCCCATACCCTTTTCTGTTCTTCTTTTCAAATATTTATCCCTTTTAAAATCTATCAGGAATTTTGCTTCCACCAGTGGGTCTGGTCGGGAATTCTACGTCCTAACAATTCCCTGCAAATAAAAACTCTCTCCTCATTTTTTTTTGGTGATCTTAAATTTATGCCCCATAGTTGTTGACTTACCAAACCATGCAAATAGATTTTCTCTGCTTAACTTATCAAAGCCCTTCACAGTTTTGAACTCCTCTATCAGATCTCCTCTTAACCTTCTCTATACTAATGAAAAGAGCCCCAGTTTCTCTGGTCTCTCCTCATAAGCAGAACCTCTCATCGCTGCTTTCATTGTTGTGTGAATGCACTATAATCTTCACTTACTTGCTGCAAGCAATTGTATTTTAATTCTAGCCCTTCGTAGAGGCAGCCGAACCAAGATGAGTTTCTTTTGTGCATCACACCCTTTGATATTTTAAACCGAAATAGCAAAAATTCAGTTTCTATCTTGGCATAGGGGGAAAAGTTTTTTTGAAGGATGATTTTTTTGGTAGAAATGATTAAAGTAAATAGGTCACACCTGCCCCAAGGTAACACTAGCAGAAAAGAAATCACCCATCGAATCGGTTTGATTGTATATTAACCGGTAACTGAACTCCTGGTATAAAAATGCCCAATTTATATTTCTTCCTCTCTCTCATTCTCTGGAGTTTCTTGGCCACTCATTGTTGTTTTAAAAAATACATAATTTGAAAGACTTGTAAACGCTTCTACACAATGACGTTCACCAGGTTTTGTCCTTTCTTTTAGACTAGACCAGTTACTTTCACTGTTCATGCCATTGTCACCAGCTCAGACTTAGAGATTGATCCGCAAATGATTGACTTTGGTCCATGTTCAATCTATGAGTCTGTGTGGACCACTATCAGGCTCACTAACAAATCTATCCTGAGCCAGGAATTTGGATTTATTGACATTCCGGAGGTAAGAGAGACATTATTGAATTTCTATCCTATTGAGATGATATTTATCAATAAGGAAAACAAAATATGGGATAAAATACTACCTATAGATTAAATATGGTAGTCCCTTGGCCTCTTCTGGCTCTGGTTCTTCTTGACGCCAGGTTGACCTTGTGGGGAAGTCACACTGGCTTCGCCGCACAGATCTCCCATTAAAATTACAGTCGTGCGCCATCGGAGTCTGATCTGCATATTTAGAGAAGGACCCCGCTGGCTTCTGTTGGGCATCCCTCTTGCCTGCTCAGAAGAGTAGGTTGAGATCGGAACCCGCAGGAAGGCAGTGTGTGGCCGAGACCCACGGGCCATTTTAATTTCCAGGGGTAAAATCATTGAAGGAGTCGTTGTGCCCCAAAAGATTCCAGAAGAAAAAATGGCAGTGCTGTACGGGCAGCCAAGCACCCTTCCATTGTTGCTGGCACCCAAACTTTCAGCTTCTCACTCCTGTGGCACTCCCAGCGCAACATACATTTGTGCTGCGAATGCCACCAAACTATTTAAATGACCTGACGAGGTCAATTTATTAAAGGGTAATGGTTCTGGTGGTGGTGCAATATCAGCCCCAATACCTGGGCAATAAGCACAGGTTGATTTGGCTGAAGTGCTGTGCTTGAGAAAATATTTTTCCCTGTTTGATGGCATCAAAAGGCAGAGTTCTTTAGTGACAGATATCAGGGGAGCAATAGTATGGACATTATTACCTGCTAACATCACAAGCACAGACAATAACCTGCACTTTTAATCCAGGCTGTATTTTCATGCTATAATGTAAACAATTCTTACAGGTTACAGAATAGACTTTGAGCATGCAATATTAACCTGTGTTAAGCTTCTGTTGTTATCATTTTCTTGGTTACTTCCATAAACTGTTGACCAGTAATTTACAACAGCTCTCAGTAGTGATCATTAATCTAGTACTTCACACAAGAGCTGTATTAGTAGATATACCTGTCTGTTGGTGCTTATAATCAGATATACCCTTGAGCTGCTGATTAAAGAAACCCAAAAATAAAGACTTTACATTTGTAAAGGTGCAGAGGTGCAAAATACCACAAAGTGTTGCACTTAAACTTGTCCTAGAGTGCAGCCCTCAGCTCACAACACTGAATTTAATGGCTCTTAACTTCTCCTGCCTTCTATCCTATCACAGACCTTCCCTTTTGTTCTTTCATCCCCTCCCCCCTTTCCCAGCCCCGACACTTGCTTAAAAATCTGTTCCATTTCCTGCTTTTTTCCAGTTCTGACGAAAGGTCATCGACCTGAAACGTTAACTCTGTTTCTCTCTTCACAGATGCTGCCTGACCTGCTGAGTATCTCCAGCATTTTCTATTTTTATTACTGAAATTAAAATTTGACACAGTAAAGTTCAAAGCTAGTTAACTCACTTGTTTTTTTTGTACCTTACAGTATCTGGACGTCCAACCTAATTATGGCTTTGGTGTACTCTTACCTCTGGAGACTCTGAATATTGACGTCATGTTCAAAGCCAAACATGCCAAAGAGTACGCCTTTGAGCTAATTTGCAAGACTGAAATCAACAGGTAATCTCACAAAGCACATGTGGAATATCTGCTTCTAGCTAGGATTGGGTAAAAAAAAATTGTTGGCTGCAATATGTTACATTTTTTGGCATTACTGAGATAATTATTTTGTGTTTTTTGCCAAAGATTGCTCCCGTAATAACATAAGAATTAGGAGCAGGAGTAGACCATTCGGCCCCTTGAGCCTGCTCAGCCATTCAATAAGATCATGGCTGATCTTTGACCTCAATTCCACTTTCCTACCGTATCCCCATATCCCTTGATTTCCCTAGAGTCCAAAAATCTATCTATCTCAGCCTTGAATATACTCAACGACGGAGCCTCCATAGCCCTTTGGCGCAGAGAATTCCAAAGATTCACAACCCTCTGAGTGAAGAAATTCCTCCTCATCTCAGTCTTAAATGGCCGACCCCTTATCCTGAGACTGTGACCCCTGGTTCTAGATTCCCCAGCCAGGGGGAAACAGCCTCTCAGCATCTACCCTGTCAATCCCCCTCAAAATCTTATGTTTCAATGAGATCACCTCTTATTCTTCTAAACTCCAGAGAATATAGGCCCAATCTACTCAATCTCTCCTCATAGTACAGCCCTCTCATCCCAGGGATCAATCTAGTGAACCTTTGTTGCAAGGGAGCCCTCTCTCTATGAACTGTAGTATGACTTTACAGGCACACTATCTGCTAATGTAGCATTGCCTAGGGGGTCAAACTGAAACACTTGTTACTGTATTTAGCTTACAGATTAAGACATGAGCCTTCTCATTATCTGACAGACTTTGAAAGCAGAAGAATAAACACACTCTATCAGTATATACTGGGCCAAAAATTCATCCCGGTGCGCGAGAGTACGCACTGTGTACTCTCGCGTATTCTCTCTCCAATTGCCGGTTTTCTGCATGCCCTGCGCATGCGCTGAAAACCGGCACTTGGTCTTTTGAAAAGGGGGCGGTTCCTCGGTGCATCGCGTGCGCGCTACAGGCTGCGCGCACGCTGTGCACTTCGTGCTTTGGACGCGCAGGTAAGGACGGAAGATTTTAGAAATGGAAAAAGGAGGAGTAAGACCCACTTTTAACAAGGTAAGTAGTGAATTAAGTATTTTTTTGAATTTTTTTTAACAGGTATATCTTTTTTAGAGACTTTAAAGACAGGTAAGTTTATTTTTATAACTTTTTAAAAGATTTTAAATTTTTTCAAAAATTTAATTTTTTATTTAAAATGGTTAATTTATTTAACTATACTTATTTTATTAATGTGATGGTTTTTTTTTAAATTTAATTGAGGTTTAGCTGTTATTTTGGGGGGGTGTAAGATTCATAGATTTGACAGCCGTGCTGTGAAACTTATGAATGGAAGATGGTGTGCTGCCATTGGCTCTCACTGAGTCACGTGATCCCACAGCTCGCACGAATTCACTACGCCTGTGGGATACGCAAGCACTGCCCAGCTGATGTCTGGAACATCAAGTTCGTGCGAGCTGGATCTGAAAAAGCCAACACGGAGTGAGAGATCGCGGGGAAGCCTTACCCCGCGGGAACAGAGCGAGATCAATTTCTGGGCCACTGTAAACTATGTACTAGGTTTATTAAAAGTAACCGATAAACTGTAACCAGAGAGCACACATCAGCTTGCGCTGCTTTTAGAGAATGTTTAACTCTTGCTTTCTCCTTAAATCATAGAATCATAGAAATTTACAGCACAGAAGGAGGCCATTCGGCCCGTCGTGTCTGTGCCGGCCGACAAAGAGCTCTCCAGCCTAATCCCACTTTCCAGCTCTTGGTCCGTAGCCTGTGGGTTACAGCACTTCAAGTACATATCCAAGTACTTTTAAATGGCAGAGAGTTCCAGACCCCCACCACCCTCTGGGTGAAAAGAAATTCTCCTGAACTCCCCTCTAATCCTTCAATCAATTACTTTAAATCTGTGCCCCCTGGTTATTGACCTCTCTGCTAGGGGAAATAGGTCCTTCCTATCCACTCTATCTAGGCCCCTCATAATTTTATACAGCTCAATCAAGTCTCCCCTCAGCCTCCTCTGTTTCAAAGAAAACAACCCTAGCCTATCCAATCTTTCCTCATAGCTAAAATTCTCCAGTCCCGGCAACATCCCCGTAAATCTCCTCTGCACCCCCTCTAGTGCAATCACATCCTTCCTGTAATGTGGTGACCAGAACTGTACGCAGTACTCTAGCTGCGGTGCTTGAACCCATGACCTTCTGACTCAGAAGCAACAGATCTACTACTGAGCCAAGGCTGACCGTTTACCATGCTTTCATAGATTATAAGACAAGGTCATCAGCCTGTTTGAGTGGGTTCTACTTGTTTTATAATCAAAACATATTTGCTCAGGAACAGTGCCTTTCAAGAGGCTTATTGAATATTAGACGATACTTTGCATGCTCTCCAGTGTGGGAAAAACAAGCTAGCGAAACCAAATGTAAAATGACCAGGCACCTTTCATAAAAACATGTTAAATATATTGCCTGTCTTATGATTCAAAATGTGATGAAACTCCCTATTCTTCACATTCTGAAACATTTTGAAATTGGTAAGAATTGATGGGACGATTCCACTGAATTGCGATTTTGTAGAATACAGTACTGGAATCTTTATCCCCCTTCACAAATTTAAGAACACAGTAACTGTTTTTATTCCAGGGCTTCACCAAATATTTCTGTCAGCATCCAGGGCGACTCCCATAAGCAATCCCCCAATCCCTAAGAACTGAAGTGTGGCCTTGTATGCCCAATATCTGGTAACATAGCATTTCTCAGGGATCAAACAGAATACCACGGTTACTGTAATTTGTTGACTGGAATTGACACAACCCCTCTGATGTGCTCCTAGACTTCGGAAAGCAGAAGATGTAACACACTATCAGACTGTGCAACCACAAATCAGGTTTATTGAAAGTAAAGATTAAACTTAGCAGAAGATCAATACAGCAAATTTCTCTTGATTGGACAACTTTAACTTAGATTCATAAATAATACAAGACATGACACTTCACTAACTCTCCTAATCGTGACAAACCTGGAGTAGCATCCGTAACAAAACCTATACATGAATCTTATAGTCTGTTCCCATAGTGTCTGCATGTATATCTCTAAGAAGACTACAGTGCAATGGCAGATGAAGAACTAATGAAGTGGGAGCAGACTGTCACATTTATACTGAGAATAGGCAGATCCTGGCTAATGTGCAGTTCATCAAAGTGGATTTCAAAGATACCATTTCCTCTTCCCTCAGAAACCTTTCATAAGTCCTCCTCCCTCTTTACTTTGAAGATTGGACTGAGACAAAGGAAATCAAAAGGTATCTTATACTAATAAAAGCAGTTTTCACTCATGATAAAGTTCAAAGACCTAAGGCTGGTCTCCCCAGAGCCTGTCTCTAGCTAAAGAAGATGACAACCCAATAATCTGCCAGATTTAATAGACTGCTATCTATGCAGATAGTTATTTGGACGTGCCTGTGGTAATGCTAATGACTATTTAAATAATGTTAGCGTATTATGTCTCACTTTTCACTACAGCAGTCTTGTAGCTGGCTTGTGCTTAAGACCTTAGTGAATGCACAGTTCTTAGGTTCTTTTATATAAAAAAAAGGCAATTTATTATATTCCTGAAATACCATAAAGAAAAAGCAGACCAACAGATAATGGACAAGATACTCAATTTTTGTCACCAGTCGTTCTTGCCAATAAGAACAGCGGCCAACAACAGACAAGTGCTCATCGGACCCTTGATGGTTTCAAAAATCTTTCTTTCACTCGGGTATAGTACAACACTCTAATAATCCAGTGTTAAAATACTAGCACCTCTGTGGAAGCACCATCACCGTAAGGACTGCAGTGATTCAAGGAGAAGGCCCACGAACCACCTTCTCAGGGCAGCTAGGGATGGGTAATAAATGTGGCTTTGCCAGCGTCGCCCACACCCCAGAACAATTTTTTTTTTAAATGCTGGAAATTTGAGATGAAAACAGAAATTGCTGGAAATGCAGAGCAGGTCTGTCAGCATCTAAAATAGAAAAGATTGTTTTTATTTAGGACTCTTTAAAAAAAAAAAGTGCTCCCTTAATAATGCATCTGCGAAAAACATGTGTCTTCGTAAAGAATAGTAGCCATGATGTGGAGATGCCGGTGTTGGACTGGGGTGGACAAATGTGAGAAGTCGCACAACACCAGGTTATAGTCCAACAGCTTTATTTGAAATCACAAGCTTTCGGAGCGCTGCTCCTTCGTCAGCTGAAGTCAGACTGGTGTTGTGCGGCTTCTCACATTCGTAAAGAATGGCCTCTTAGCTGTTTCAGTCTGGTACAATTGTTAAATAGAATAAGTTTATAACTAGATTTATGCGCAACATGCATGTCTATACCATAAGTATCTGTGTCTGAAGCAAATAGGGATTTGTTGAGGATTCCCCATCCCAAGAACATTCATGCCATTACCGTCTTTATATCGGATTTGCATGTGATAGAATTAGCCACCTGCTTCAGCAATTTAAACATCCTTGATTTTGGGCAAGTAATTAAAATGAATCTGTCTAGATAATAGAAGAGATACCTCTTCACTGAAGCAGAGATTTAACACATTATGCCTCTTGGTGATAATTGGATAATCAGTGAGCTCCTCCACAATGTAATATCATTCAAGTACTGCAAGATAAATCAATCTGAATTGATGACTTTCACAAAGCAGTAACTAACCTTTTGCCTTTACGTTTTTATATCAAGATGTATCGATGACCAGAACTTCTATACAGCAGTGTGTTTAAAGGTTTTACATTTTTCGCTTCTCTATTTTTACCTTCCACCTTTTGGTCCTCCTGTGTTGCTCACTGCTCCTTGACTGAGTGAATGGGCAGCCAATCTGTTCGCTTGCCTCTGCCAATAGCACTTGGACACATGTGAGAGTGGCCTTGGTTGACTTGCCTGCCATTTTTTCCCTTCCTCACTATGGAGAATTAAATAGCTGGTTCTATGCACCAATCCCAAATTTCACCAATTTTTTGACCTTCTACTGCCTGGCATATGCTGGTTCCGTAATGTGTACGACCTCAATGATAAATTTAAGAGTGTACCAGTACAAGGGTATATAAGCACCGTGTGGTCAGAAGATCCCCGCCCAGGTATATTACTTAAACATGCACCAGTTGAAAATGTAACCTCCTTCACTTTAACTCCTCATCAAAGCGCTGTGTGGAGATTTACTGTCCACATCTAGGAGTTATTAGATGTGTAAAATGTGGCTCATTCCAACTGTCTTTCATTAACCAATCCAAATTACATTAATAGTTAAGCAAACTAACACCACTATTGAAACACGTGGTACACTACTGAGTGAATGAGTTAACCTGTTCTTGCCAAATGAACAAAGAAGAAATTGAACATTTATTGCAGGTAATTTTATCTTTAAAACAAATATCGATGAACTCCCACCCACTGCTCCAAATGTCTGACTGAGCTAATGCGCTATATGATGTGGCACTGGGTCATACAGACCAGTCTGGTCTCGGGTTTGATGCCCGCTCTGTGCTGAGCTAGCCGATCTCAGTTGGGAACACGGTACTACAATTAGGGAAAATCATTGGTCAGGATTCTGACTTCTTTTCACTGTCAAGCGACCTCTGTTGCTAATATGCCACCGCGGACACGGAGCTCAGCTGCGAATCCTCCCAAGGTTTAATTACTTCCTGATCTCATTGCTGTCCAAACTCACACTCCAAGAATGGCCAATTGAGCAAGCTACTAGAAGGCCATTACTTTTGGTACCACTGTATCCCAGCACAATTCAGTGCTCTTCAGGAGGGCCAAGGGGAAAAAACTGACTGAAAAATATGAGAGAAAATCAAAATCAAAAACAAATAGTCATGATAGAATTCCATCTCTCTTTCTTTCTCTCAGATTTTCACCCCTACCTCTCCTGAAGGCATCAACTCCCTCACTGGAGTATAATTCCCCAGGCAATGGGTGCCTTGTTCCAGTTGCCAATAATCATGTGTCAGCCTTGACGGTATGAGCCAGCAGGCTATCTGACTGTGATGGACCTTAAACCTGAGTCTCATCCGTCCTCATGTATGCACACTAAAGTATCGTAAGGTGATCAATGCGGGAACCCAGACCAATTATCCCTTCCCTAACCAACAGCAACAACTTGCATTTATATAGCACCTTTAACATAGTAAAATGCCCAAGATGTGTCACAGGAGCGTTATCAAACAAAATTTGACACCAAGCCGGAGATATTCGGACAGGTAGAAGTAGGTTTTAAGGAGCGTCTTAAAGGAGGAGAGAGAGGCGGAGAGAATTGGATAGGGAATTCCAGAGCTTAGGGCCCAGGCAGCTGAAGGTACGGCCACCAATGGTCATAGAATCATAGAAAGTTACAGCACGGAAGGAGGCCATTTGGCCCATCGTGTCCACGCCGGCCATCAAAGAGCTATCCAGCCTAATCCCACTTCCCAGCTCTTGGTCCGTAGCCCTGCAGGTTACAGCATCCCAAGTGCACATCCAAGTACTTTTTAAATGTGGTTAGGGTTCCTGCCTCTACCACCCTTTCAGGCAGCGAGTTTAGACCCCCACAACCCTCTGGTGGAGCAATTAAAATCAGGGATGTGCAAGAGGCCAGAATTGGAGGGGCGCAGAGATCTTGGATGGTTGTTGAGGTAGAAGATCAGCCATGATCTCATCGAATGGCGGAGCAGGCTCGAGGGGCCGAATGGCCGACTCCTGCTCCTATCTTCTATGTTTCTATGGGACCCGCCACCGACCTCGCCTGCCACGGACCTGCTGAGCTTGGGTAAATCGCAGCTATTGTTTCCTAGGGTGCACAAATTACAACCCTTCTGAAATCACTTGATAGGCTGCTGCCTGTTTGCAGCTTTGGGCATTGTTTTGCGTGCTTTCTGCTGCAGACATTGTGACAGCAGGCTATGTAGAAACGTTGAATACGGTTGAGCAAATAAACCTCTACTCTTTGTTCAGCCTGTAATTTAATTTATTAATAAACAGATGTGAGTGTTGCGGGAACAAAACTAAATTAAATTTAATCCTGTTATCTTTGATTTGGTGCCAAATTGTTGCTGTATTCCTCAAAGGGTTAAAAAATTCAACTGTGGCTGCAGCCTTCATAAATAGAGAATCTCTCACCCGTGACCATGAGTTCTGCTATATCTTTCACTAGTATGAAAAGCCCATAATTCACAGGTGTGAATGAGTTATGATGGTCTTTCACACGAGTGAAACAACACCTGGAAGCCGCCATCACTGGTGAGAAATTATGTTGATCCAATGTGCACATGATTCCAGTCTCATAGAATAGAATTTTGAGCTGATCTTTAAATGAATTCAAGAGCACCAGGGTCTGATGACGATCATTAAGTGTTATTTCACACATGCAAATTATCACTTTTGAGTTTCACGCACATTAAATATCAATCTTTTGAGCAGAAAAATTGCTTATTGTGGCATAGAATAACATTATTTATTTTAATACTAACATATTAAGTAACAGAATTTGAAGAAAAAAATTAATTTTACGCAGCAAGAATGATTTTTGTTTCTAGTGGCAATCGAGCCTGATGGCATGACTGCAAACTGTGCCTCCGTTTATGGATTATTCAGCATTGATAGTTAGAAGTATTTCATGCCTTTCAGATGTGATTTAGTTGTTGAGCCTTATTTAAAAATAAAATAAAACAGATCGGTGAAGATGCTTCAAATAATTAACAACAACGGGAGTCCAGTAGAAAAAAGAATTGTCTATCAGACTCTTACATTTTTCACCTAGTATGTCAAATCAGTTTCATAGTTACTCACTTTTCTTCTTTTGGTTCGTTACCTTGTTGTACCCTTTGAAACATTGACATTTTGGGACAAAGCCATTTATTTTAAAATCAGTAAATGGAATTATTTTCACAGGAGCTGTATATTTTTAAATACTGATGGATTCCGACCGGTTTAAAATAGCCACTGTTATTTCAAAGACAAAACCTAAGATGTGAAGAAATAGGTCACAGTTTTGACACAGTGTTGAAGGGCAGATGTGTTGCAGCAATGATTAAATAAGATTGGTTTCAACCAAACTGGCCTCAACCCTCCAAAGCACGTGCGAAATCCAAACCACTAAAATTGCTGTCAGCATCGATGGTGCACAGGAAACCTTGGCGCAATTTCAACTTTTTTTTGGTCCGTTTGGAATTCTCATAAAACTCAAGGGATTTGACGATTTCCCAAAATCACTTGGATTTAGGTTTACGCCTAACGTGATCATTTCTTTTCAGAACTAAAGAATTGTACTTTTTTTTTAATCCCATCCCCATTTTGTAAGTTATTTTCTTCTTTTCAGGTCATCATTTGCTGACTAAGAAGAGAGAGTAGGCAACGTTTTTCCAGCCCTCTGCCAACCCTGCGGGGATTGGCCACTCTTCTCTTCTTCTTAGGCAGTCCCTCGGAACCGAGGATGACTTGCTTCCACATTAAAAATGAGTTCGCAGGTGACTGATGAGTCCAATGCGGGACCTACAGTCTCTGTCACAGGTGGGGCAGACGGTGGTTGAAGGGGCGGGTGGGTGGGGTGTTTGGGTTGACGTGCGCTGCTTGCGCTTGGCTTCCGCTTGCTCCCGACGAAGAGACTCGAGGTGTTCGGCGCCTTCCCGGATGTTTCTCCTCCACTTTGTGCGGTCTTGGGCCAGGGATTCCCAGGTGTCAGTGGGGATGTTGCACTTTTTCAAGGAGGCTTTGAGGGTGTCCTTGAAGCGTTTCCTCTGCCCACCTGGGGCTCTCTTGCTGTGTCGGAGCTCCAAGTAGAGCGCTTGTTTTGGGAGTCTCATGTCGGGCATGAGGACGATGTGACCCGTCCATCGGAGCTGATCGAGCGTGGTCAAAGCTTCAATGCTGGGGATGTTGGCCTGAGCGAGAACACTGACGTTGGTGCGCCTATCCTGCCAATGGATTTGCAGGATCTTGCGGAGGCAGCGTTGGTGGTACCTCTCCAGTGCTTTGAGGTGCCTGCTGTACATGGTCCATGTCTCTGAGGCATACAGCAGGGCGGGTATCACTACTGCTCTGTAGACCATGAGCTTAGTGCCGGGTTTGAGGTCCTGGTCTTCAAACACTCTCTTCCTCAGGCGACCGAAGGCTGCACTGGCACACTGAAGGCGGTGTTGGACTTAGTCATCAACGTCTGCCCTTGTTGGCCACTCGGTGTGAAAGAGCAGCATGGGCACCCCCTCTGTGCTTGTTCCCGTCTGCTGGAGATTTGCTCCAGTATGACAGGTTCCCCCAGATGGCCCTGTTGAGATTGGATACTCACTGTGTGGGGACCTGTGGAGGAGGATCCACATTATAACACTGTGGCACAACCCGTTACTACATCAACAGGTCGAACACCCTGGTTTCTGTGCAAATATATTTTCAAAGCTGCCATGTAACTAATGAATAGCAAAAGACCTCAATTCAAATCCAGTACACACCGATACTGAATGAAAAGATCCTAAATGAAGTGAGTTGAGGCAGTCTCAATCTTGTGGGCAAAAGTCCACAGCATAAAACTGTTCGCAATTCAACACATTGTTGAGGCAGTTTTGCTCTACATTTAGCCACTGCTATACTTGATCTAGCAGTAGTGAAGTTATGCTAAACTTGTATCAAACTTTAGTTAGACCACACTTGGAGTACTGTGTACAATCCTGGTCGCCATATTATGAAAAGGATATGGAGGCACTGGAGAGGGTGCAGAGAAGATTTACAAGGAACATACCAGAAGTGCAAGAGTATACATATCAGGAAATGATGAACAGGCTGGGTCTCTTTTCGCTTGAAAAAAAAAGGCTGAGGGGTAATCTAATAGAAGTCTTTAAAATTATGAAAGGTTTTGATAGAGTGGATACAACGAGAGTGTTTCCACTTGTGGGGAAGAGCAAAACTAGAGGCCATCAATATAAGATAGTCACCAAGAAATCCAATAGGGAATTCAGAAGAAACTTCTTTACCCAGAGAGTGGTGAGAATGTGGAACTCGCTACCACAGGGACTGGTTGAGGCGAATAGTATGGATGCATTTAGATGGCTGGACAAACATCTGAGGGAGAAGGGAACAGAGGGTTATGCTGATAGATTTAGATGAGGAAAGACAGTAGGAGGCTCGAGTGGAACATAAACGCCAGCATGGACTGGTTGGGCCGAATGGCCTGTTTCTGTGCCGTATATCCTGTGTAATCCAGGTACTCAATGTTGGTGCTCATTGTTAAAAATGGAAAAGCTGACCCTGGTGGGTGCCCAAATTCACTAGAAATAATAAAGTTGATGAGAACCACAATTGTTTTATTCTGAAGCACTGTCCAAAATAAACTGAACCTTATATTACAGGGAGTAGGTTTCTTCGATGGTTATTAAAATAAACAAGTGAAGTGACCTGTAACTGCTCTTGTCCTTGTCAAGTGAAGATGCCTCTTAATTCAGCAAGTTCAGCTGAAAGAAATCCACAGGGTTAAGAGTCAGGAATAAAAATGAATATTGGCAGAGTGTATTTCCAAGGCTGAGATGCTACAAGTACCAAGAGTACTGGGTCCTGTCTCAGAAACTGCGTGGATTGCATTGCCTTGCATTAGCTTCTGATCTGATTTATAACTTAATTGGCCTTTCTGGTCTAGCTCATATTGTTAAAACATTAGCCTTTCACACAGGCCTTTATCATATAACACATTTACAATATTGTATGTAATAGAGGGAATTAGAACTATCTTGATAGTATTAAAAGATTCTCCTTTCAACATCAGTGTTATATAAGTAAACTCAAAATATCTGCAGTACATACAGAAAACCGAGCAGTGCCATTGACCGTTCTGGTGCTTTACAAATGTGAAAGATCTAAATGTACAATATTGGACTGTCCACACTGCTAATCCAAGGCAAGAGGTGCCACCACAGAAATAACTATCCTCATATGCTGTAACCATTCTATGATCATACTCGCTGGTTAAGGAATCACTGATATATTGATGCAATTACAAAACAGTAATAAACATTTTATCAACACATATTTTGTTTTACTATTTAGGAACTTCAAGATTTCCTGTAAAGCGATTGGTGTCTTCCCTCCGCTGAAGTTATCCCATTCGGTGATTCACTTCGCTGCTACGGCTTTAAATGATATAGCTACAGTGACGCTGTACGTGGTGAATTCGCACACCAGCCAGAATGAGTTTACTCACCCGGTGCCCAGGATCGGAAAAGGAGAAATTGCTCCTGTGGGACCAACATCATTTGAATTTGTCATCCCGGAATATTCTTATTTAACCATTGCGCCTGCTGTTGGAACTGTAATGCCAGGAGAGGTCAGAGTTTGTCCACAGCGTTTTCACATAACCGAAAGTAAACTGATCACGTGCGAAAACAAAATGAAATGGAAATAGTGATGGGAAGCTTGCAACTTATTTTCCCTGTAAAACAAGATCATTGGGAGGGTAAAGATAACCCCCAACTCTTTTTTTTTCTGTACTACCAACCACCTCCTTAATCCCTTCTTCCCTCACCTCAATCAGCAAATGGAAGGAGCTTATCGATTTCATAGTCACCTATATAGAGAGACTATTGATCAGCTGCCTTTGTTTTTCTTGCACCTTCTGGTTCCCCATCAAGCCAAACCAACCCTCTATCCCTTTCTTACCCTAGCCGTGAACCCTTGGGCTGGATTTTATGAATGGAGACGTGTTGGAGGCGGGACTGCTGCTTGCCGGGTTTCAGTCCCGCCTCCATCAGCTTCTGGCCAACCAGTGGGATTTTCCCCTGATTGACCTTGTTAAGCCCGCCCAGCGGGCTCAGCAGGCCAATTAGGGGGAAGTCGGTGACTGAGCACGTCAACGTATGACGTGTCATCTGTCAAGAATTTTTGAAAGAATAAATGTCATCGTTTGACAGCTCTGTGAAGCTGTCAAACACTGACATTCTGTGTAGTTTGATGAGCCCTTATGTTCAGGACTCATCAAACTTTTCTACTTTGCAGATATCAGCTGGCTGTTGTATCAGAGGATGCAACAACCAGTCTGTGATCTCTACAATGGAGATATCGGGGACTCCGGCTCCACAGCGGCTGAAGGCTGTAGGTAGAAACAAAGGTAAGTTAACATTTTCTAACACTTTACACTCACCTCACATACTCACCACTCCACACTTGCACCCATCACTCACATCTACATCGCACTTTCAGACCCCTCCGACCCCCGCAGACCTCCTACTCGCCTCCTACACCCCGGCAGGGTTCCCCCAGGTCGGGAAGCCCGCACTTCAGGATGAAAAATGGGGATAATCCTATTTTCTACCTGTTAACAGGCAGTTAATAGGCTTTAATCCCTTCCCGCCTCCAAGGAGACGGGACCCGGGGCAGGATGGCTTCCCGCCTCCTGGCAAGAGGGCACGGAGGCGAGTTGGGAGCGGGTTTGCCACCCGCCCCCAAATTCTGCCACTTTCCCGGCAGTCCCACCTCCTCGGAGCTGGTAAAATCCAGCCCCTTAATCTCTCTCACCACAGAGTCCATCCCCATCCCGGCCATTATCTCAGGTGGAACCAATCTGTTTGAAATCTCTGCGTCCTATTCAATCTTGCTTTGTGCTTCTGACTCCATATCCTCTCCATCTGCCCTGCTTCAGCTCATCTACTGCTCATCCATGTCTTTGTCACCTCCAGGCTTGACTCTTCCAATGATCCCCCGGCCAGCCTCCCATTTTCCACCCTCCAAAAACTTCAGTTGATCCAAAACTCTGCTGTCCGTTTCCTATGCCGCACTAACTCCTGCTCACCCATCACCCCTGCGCCCTCTGACCTATATTGGCTCCTAATCCCCAAAGTTTAACATTTTAAATTCTCACCCTTGTGTTTAAATCTCTTCTTGGCCTTGCCCCTCCCTACCTGTGTAACCTGTTCTGGCCCTACAACCTCCACCATCTCTTTCCCCAAACTCTCTCTTCCTCTGACTCTGGCCTCTTGTGTATTCTTCCCTCCCTTCACTCCACCATTAATGGCTGTGCCTTCAGCCGTCTAAGCCCCACATTCTTGAACTTCCTACGCCTCTCCACCTCCCTCTCCTCCTTTAAGACCCTCTTTAAAACCCACCATTTTGACTAAGGTTTTGGTCACCCCTCCTGATCTTTCCTTCTTTGGCTCAGTGTGTGTTTTTTACACCTCTAAGAAGGACCTTGGGATGTTTTCTATATTATAGGTGCTATTTAAGTGCATGTTGCTGTTGTCGTGGTCCTATGGTCATAGATCTGTAGAAATTGACATTTGAATACAGTCATCACTAGTGATTCAAACTCAGCATATATCTGGAGAACTAGGGGGAGCAGTAGCTTTTAACGCTGTCTTCTCACCTCTGGGACCTGGATCTGAATTCAGTCCAGAGCAATGGGACCCACAATTCACAAATTAATCTAAATTTGCAATCTTACTCGGGATGCGTATAAGAATAGCTGTTCTGGGAAGAGGAAAAGTTCACACTGATACACGAAAAGGGTGTTTTTCTCAGGTTGGAGTTAGGTTAAGTCATGGAGCAGAGTGAAAGGAACATTACTGAGCATCCAGCTGGGTTACACTTGATGTTGGAGTGTTCAGTGCAGGTACCTGGTTGACCAAAGGGGAACATGTTCCCATCTCTCATCCCTTACATTAAAAAGCAGTTGTAACCGCATCACTGAGTGAGAGAGTTTACTGCTGATTAATAATTAGTGACTGCTGCTTCAGGTAAGCGTATACCTGTTTTCTTGCATATCAAACGGTCTTCTAAACAAATTACATAAATTTCAGCTTTAAACATAAAAATTCTGAGAATGTGATTCTGTTAGCATGTTGTCAATCATGGAGAGAAAGCGGCATTCTATCCTTTGTTCTTCAAACGATGAATTTTAGCCCCAGTTTTAAATATCCTTCTCTTCAGTTTCGCTTCAAAAGTTTACATAATATGGAGGAGCCTTTCTTTCAAGTTTGAAAGAAATGCTGGCCAATCATTGGACTGTTTTTCCATATCAATAAATTTCACGTTTTATTTATCATGCCAGTTTTTGTTTCCTTCCTTAAAGTGTTCTCCTTTCTGTCTGTGAACTGTAGAAGTGTATGGTGCAGTTGATGTTTAAACCAATGCTAGCAGATCTGCTGGTCCAAGAGGAAGCTGTCCGAATGTTGTGCTGGGCTGAAGAAACAAAGAGGATTTTGGAGAAACAGGAAACTGAGAACATCCTAATAACAGAGCTGGATGCATTAGTAAGAATATTTAGACATCTCGTTTTTATAATTACATTTCACTTATTCTTTTCTAGCACAGACACTAAGTATAGTGTTGACTTTTAGCTGTGGCAGCTCACCTCAAAAGATCACAAAATTGCTCTCTATATTTAATCCTTAGTGTTTTATTCTTGTTGGAAAAGTTAAACGTGAGTGACTGGAGGAACATTGCATGTGAAGTTAATCTTGACTACTGCCTGCTAATTGACATCAGCAGGGAACAGTCTTCAGTGTATGAAGCGTGTGTGCAACAGAGCAGGGAACTACTAGTACTACAAAACACAAATTATGGAATGGATAAAATAGTCCAAGCAGAAAAAAAAACTTTAAATAATAATTAATAATATTTAATCCAATTATAATGTAACAAATATTGGCAGGAATGGAACCTGTGACCAGAACCTCTGAGGCGTTTGTTAGGGATGCAATATGTAAAATATTAGACTGCATTTTGAAGCAGGGAATAATTAATGAGCTAGAAATATATGTAATGAAGGAGTCAGCATAGCCTTATGAGAGGAAGGTCATGTCTGATGAATCTATTGGACTTTTTTGAGGAATTAACAGAGCTAGTGGACAAGGGGAACTCCATTGAGATATATTTAGATTTTAACATGTTTACAGGAGATGGGTCACAAGTTAGGAAGAGATGGAATAGGGGGGCATCTTCTGGAGTGGATCATAAATAACTGTAAACTCAAGTTCAGAAGAGAGAAGGTGAACAGACAGTTCAGATGTAACCACTTCACACAGAGGGTGCTGAATGTGTGGGACCAATTGTGCAGAGGTCTAACTGGGTAGTGGATAGTATAGTTAGTAGCGGTATTAAGAGATATGAGGGTAAATCCCACACTCAGTAGCAGGGAAGCTTTGTTTGAAGGGAGCATGGGTGGGAGATAGGGCTACTTCAATGTAACCCAATTCTCCAACTCATGTTTTCTGAAAGCACAGTTCCCCACTGGGACCAAGAAAGCGCAGAATTTACTGCATGGAGGAGAGGCTCAATTGGGAATAAAAAGATGGAAGTGCCATGGCTAACAAAAGTGGTGAGCAGCTGTGATGGACCAAGTAAGTTTATTCCTGTTCATATGTTCCTAGTGTCAACATATTTAAGAGGAAGCTGAACCGTTTCTTGAGCAAAAGAAGTGATTGAGAGTTACAAGAAACTTTACAGTTCGATTTTCACTACAGTGCAGTTTACTCCTGATTAGTTAGAAATTAGTGCTTAACTCACCAGAAGTGAAGTAGGTGAGTGCGTGCAATTTTCTGTGGTCAGCTCATTATAGTTATTCCCAGCTCCTGGTGCTGGCTTGGATTTGATCAGGAGGTAATCTAGTACTGCAACTGGAAAATTGCAGTGTAGATGAGATTTGAAGGGATGCAGACAATTATAAGTGGCAGAATAGGTGGACGAAAAAACTTGCTGCCTTTGGAAAGGTTCAAAAGACATTTCAATGCATTGTAAGCCTTTGCCAAAGCTGAAGGTGGACAGACTAAGAAGTGACAGGCAAAAATGAAGTGAAAGGAAATCTGATGGTCCGGTATGAGTCTGTAGGCAAGTGACAGAGCAGCCCAGCACCCAGCCAGTCGTCTGATAGCTGGTGAAGTGGGATTTGTGCTGCAGGAGGTCATTATAAGGAGGGTAGTCGTATTTACCATTGTTGAAGCGTGCCTGGAATAAGGTGATGTTGGGCTTGAGGTCACAGCTGACAGTGACAGGCCTATGCTGTGTGTAGCTGCAGGTGTTCTTGCAGCAGATGTCACAGTTCTGCATCTGGCTCTCTGCTGACCCACTGCTTATAAATACAGTTCCCAGGGTCTTTTCCAAGTAGGCGTGCCAGGGCCTGCAGATATAGTCGGTGGCATCTTGCAGCCAATGTGCCAGCTGTCGATCACCTTGGCATTTCTTTCATGAAGTGTGACTTAAAGCGTGACATACTGTGATTGGGGTACTTTCAAAGATCCATCCAGCATTACGATTAGTCAGCCTTGACATCGTCAGCTTTTGTAGCCTCTTTTGGGAATTGGAGCTTCCCTGTGCACTAAACCTACGTCAAAGTGCTGTATGTACATCGCTGTGTGTAGATGTGGGTATGAGGGTACCCGCTGATGGGCACAGATCACCTCTGGTGCTGCCTGACTTGCCCAGCATCCCTCCATCGGTTATCCTCCTGTAAAAATCTCAGGCAGGAGGCTGCTTAAATATGCAAATCAGGATCCTACGCTGGTTGTAGGACCCCAATTGAAATTTTCAAGTACAAATGGGATGAGTGTGCACCACAAATGGGATGAGTGTGCACCAATGTACTTTCAAGGAAAGGGCGGGGGGAGTGGGACTAACTGGGTCGCTCTTCGAAAGAGCCGGCGCAGACTCGATGGGCCAAATGGCCTCCTGTGCTGTACGATTCTATGATTACAATGAACATAGCATGCTGGGATCACCTGAGTTCAGAATTAAAAGTTTGCAAAGCGAAAGAGTCACACAGAATAAGGAGATGGGACCACAAGTGACTAAAAAGCACAGCAGGAAAGACAGAAACTGAAAATCTGCTGAAAGTGATGGGCCATCTGGCACTCATTCTGAGGACACATTATAATAGCAATAGTGTATATGAATATTTACAGCTTTGAACACCGTCTCTCCCCAGTCAGTCATTCATTTACACATTAGAACAGGTGGTGATCAAACCCAACATTAAGTTGCAAAGCAGTAATTCAGTCGAGTGATCCTGACTGTATAGTAAGTCATGAGAACAAAACACGACTGGTTGGTTTATTATCACGCCTCAGACTGACTGCTATCTGTTAGTTACAGTGCATAGGTTCTGGAGTAGATTTTTGTCTGTACCACCTGGTTGTAAAGTATCTCCTAGCTGAACGCAAAGGGCAAAATCGGGTGGGGAGGAAGACACGAGCCTGCCTGATCTTATTAAATTTAAATAGAAAAAAATCAGGCAGATTCTTTTACTGGTGTGCGATTCTCCCGACCTGATTTTCCTACAGATAAAAATCTGACCCCGTGTCTTTTTCACTTATCAATATGTGAATGGATGCACTGATCAATGAAGGTGACTTGATAATAAAGTTGTTACTGCCACAATTTCATGGCATTTGATATTGAATGACTTGCAATTGTAAAACTAAACATAGCATTGTGGATGAGAAGAGTGGTAGTGCTTTTGGGGCCGAACGCACACCCCTCAGTGTCACTCTCACCCCCACCCCCCCACCCCTCAGTGTCACTCCCCCCCCCCCCCCCACCCCTCCACCCCTCAGTGTCACTCCCCCCCCACCCCTCCACCCCTCAGTGTCACTCCCCCCCACCCCTCCACCCCTCAGTGTCACTCCCCCCCACCCCTCCACCCCTCAGTGTCACTCTCCCCCCCCCACCCCTCAGTGTCACTCCCCCCCCACCCCTCCACCCCTCAGTGTCACTCCCCCCCCACCCCTCCACCCCTCAGTGTCACTCTCCCCCCCACCCCTCCACCCCTCAGTGTCACTCCCCCCCCACCCCTCCACCCCTCAGTGTCACTCCCCCCCACCCCTCCACCCCTCAGTGTCACTCTCCCCCCCACCCCTCCACCCCTCAGTGTCACTCCCCCCCACCCCTCCACCCCTCAGTGTCACTCTCCCCCCCCACCCCTCAGTGTCACTCCCCCCCCCACCCCTCCACCCCTCAGTGTCACTCCCCCCCCACCCCTCAGTGTCACTCCCCCCCCCACCGCTCCACCCCTCAGTGTCACTCCCCCCCCACCGCTCCACCCCTCAGTGTCACTCCCCCTCCACCCCTCAGTGTCACTCCCCCCCACCCCTCAGTGTCACTCCCCCCCCACCCCTCCACCCCTCAGTGTCACTCCCCCCCCCCACCGCTCCACCCCTCAGTGTCACTCCCCCCCCCACCCCTCCACCCTCAGTGTCACTCCCCCCCCCCCCCACCGCTCCACCCCTCAGTGTCACTCCTCCCCCCCCCCCACCCTCCACCCCTCATGTCACTCCCCCCCCACCGCTCCACCCCTCAGTGTCACTCCCCCCCCACCCCTCCACCCCTCAGTGTCACTCCCCCCCACCCCAGTGTCCTCCCCCCCCACCGCTCCACCCCTCAGTGTCACTCCCCCCCCCCCCCCACCCCTCCACCCCTCAGTGTCACTCCCCCCCCCCCACCGCTCCACCCCTCAGTGTCACTCCCCCCCCCACCCCCCACCCTCAGTGTCACTCCCCCCCACCACCGCTCCACCCCTCAGTGTCACTCCCCCCCCCACCGCTCCACCCCTCAGTGTCACTCCCCCCCACCCCTCCACCCCTCATGTCACTCCCCCCCCACCCCTCCACCCCTCAGTGTCACTCCCCCCCCCACCGCTCCACCCCTCAGTGTCACTCCCCCCCCCCCACCGCTCCACCCCTCAGTGTCACTCCCCCCCACCCCTCCACCCCTCAGTGTCACTCCCCCCCACCCCTCCACCCCTCAGTGTCACTCCCCCCCCACCCCTCCCCCCCTCAGTGTCACTCCCCCCCCACCCCCCCACCCCTCAGTGTCACTCCCCCCGCACCCCTCCACCCCTCAGTGTCACTCCCCCCCACCCCTCAGTGTCACTCCCCCCCCCCCACCCCTCCACCCCTCAGTGTCACTCCCCCCCCACCCCTCAGTGTCACTCCCCCCCCCACCGCTCCACCCCTCAGTGTCACTCCCCCCTCCACCCCTCAGTGTCACTCCCCCCCTCCACCCCTCAGTGTCACTCCCCCCCCCCCCCCCCCCCACCGCTCCACTCCCCTTTCCTGCTGTCTACTGCTCCAAGAATGAAACACTGCGATGGGCAGGAATTCTAGCAATAAATCTGCAAAATCAGGAACTGGTGGAGGTTGGGGACACAAGTGCCAGTGTGGAGGTTGGGGACACAAGTGCCAGTGTGGAGGTTGGGGACACGAGTGCCAGTGTGGAGGTTGGGGACACGAGTGCCAGTGTGGAGGTTGGGGACAGGAGTGCCAGTGTGGAGGTTGGGGACACGAGTGCCAGTGTGGAGGTTGGGGACACGAGTGCCAGTGTGGAGGTTGGGGACACGAGTGCCAGTGTGGAGGTTGGGGACACGAGTGCCAGTGTGGAGGTTGGGGACACGAGTGCCAGTGTGGAGGTTGGGGACACGAGTGCCAGTGTGGAGGTTGGGGACACGAGTGCCAGTGTGGAGGTTGGGGACACGAGTGCCAGTGTGGAGGTTGGCGACACGAGTGCCAGTGTGGAGGTTGGGGACACGAGTGCCAGTGTGGAGGTTGGGGACACGAGTGCCAGTGTGGAGGTTGGGGACACGAGTGCCAGTGTGGAGGTTGGGGACACGAGTGCCAGTGTGGAGGTTAGAGAGAGCACGTGCCTCTGTAAGTTGGGGGAAGGTGGGTAGAGGGAGGGGAAGTGCTTCTGTGAGTAAGGGGGAAAGTGCCTCAAAATTATGTTTATATGTGAAGCCCTCTGCAACAAACAGCCCATTGACATTCATTGTCTGACTTCACATATATAAAAAACGGGCACGGTTGATGTACTGGAAAAATCATTGCAAAAAGATCGAGAGGGGAGATGAGGAGAAATCTTTTCACTCAGAGTTATCGAGATCGGGAACACTCGACTTGACGAGGTGGTGGAAGCTGATTCCATCAATAATTTTAAAAGGGAGTGGGACGGGTTCTGGAGGATGAGCAACTGACAGAGTTACGGACAAAAAGCGGGGATGTGGGACTGAGCACGACTGCTCTTTCAAAGAGCCAGCACAGGCACGACGGGCCAAATGACCTCCTTCTGTGCTGTAAATTTTTCTATGAATCTATGAAGTACTGGAGTACAACTGATACCAGTGGAGCAGTAGCAAGGATTCGATGCTTTTGGGAGAGGAGGCAGTGAAGGGAGGAGAGAAAATTGTCAAAGAATAGAAAGAGTAAAAAAAAGTTTATATTTTAAGTTACTTAACTCTTTGTACAAAAGTTGTATGGTTTCTATTATCCTCATCAGTTTGAATAATAATCATTCCACTCAATGAAAGAGGAATGAGTCAGGAGAAATTTACTGTGTTCTTGATGTCCTTTGGTTTGTTCTGCAGAGCAAAGGCAAAATAAAGCCAAAACAAACAGATGTAACTGGACGAAGCCCAAGTCCCCCGAAACTGCCAGGTAAAGAGAGGATCAGTAAAAGTAACAGCCTCTCGTTTGAGCCTCCACATCCAACAGACATTACTCCTGAGTAAGTAAAACAGCTATCCCGCTTCTACCTCCTTCCCAAGATCCACAAACAGGACTGCCCCGGTAGACCCATCGTTTCAGCCTGCTCTTGCCCCATGGAACTGATTTCTTCCTATCTCGACTCTATTTTTTCTCCCCTTGTCCAGTCTCTTCCCACCTACATTCGCGACTCTTCCGACGCCCTCCGCCACTTTAACAGTTTCCAGTTTCCTGGCTCCAACCGTCTCCCTTTCACTATGGACGTCCAATCCCTCTACACCTCCATCCCCCACCAGGACGGCCTGAGGGTGCTCCGCTTCTTCCTTGAACAGTGGCCCAACCAGTCCCCATCCACCACCACCCTCCTCCGCCTGGCTGAACTTGTTCTCACATTGAACAACTTCTCCTTTGACTCCACTCACTTCCTCCAAATTGAAGGTGTTCCTATGGGAACCCGCATGGGCCCTAACTATGCCTGCCTTTTCGTGGGATATGTGGAACATTCTTTGTTCCAGTCCTACTCAGGTCCCCTCCCTCGCCTCTTTTTCCGGTACATTGATGACTGTATCAGTGCCGTTTCCTGCTCTCGCCCTGAATTGGAAAATTTCATTCACTTTGCTTCCAATTTCCAGCCTTCCCTCACCTTCACATGGTCCATCTCCGACTCTTCCCTTCCCTTCCTTGACTTCTCTGTCTCCATTTCTGGCGATAGGCTATCGACAAACATCCACTACAAGCCCACTGACTCCCACAGCTACCTGGACTACACTTCCTCCCACCCCGCTTCCTGTAAGGACTCTATTCCATTCTCCCAGTTTCTCTGTCTCCACCGCATCTGTTCTGACGATGCCACCTTCCATACTAGTGCTTCCGATATGTCTTCCTTTTTCCTCAACCGAGGATTCCCCTCTACCGTGGTTGGCATGGCCTTCGACCGTGTCCGTTCCATTTCCCACACTTCTGCCCTCACCCCTTCTCGCTCCCAGAACCACGATAGGGTTCCCCTTCTCCTCACCTTTCACCCCACCAGCCTCCACATTCAACGGATCATCCTCCGCCATTTCCGCCACCTCCAGCGTGATCCCACCACCAAACGCATCTTCCCCTCCCCTTTCAGCATTCTGAAGGGACTGCTCCCTCCGCAACACCCTGGTCCACTCCTCTATCACCCCCAACACCCCTTCCCCTTCACCCGGCACCTTCCCATGTAAGCGCAGGAGATGCAACACCTGCCTTTTACCTCCTCCCTTCCCACTGTCCAGGGCCCCAAACACTCCTTCCAGGTGAAACAGCAATTTACTTGTACTTCTTACAATTTAGTATACTGTATTCGCTGCTCACGATGTGGTCTCCTCTACATTGGGGAGACCAAACGCAGATTGGGTGGCCGCTCTGCGGAACACCTCCGTTCAATCCGTAAGGGTGACCCCGAGCTTCCGGTCGCCTGTCACTTTAATTCTCCGCTCCACTCCCACTCAGACCTCACCGTCCTCGGCCTCTTACACTGTTCCACTGAAGCTCAACGTAAGCTCGAGGAACAGCACCTCATCTTTCGATGAGGCACTTTACAGCCTTCTGGACTCTACATTGAGTTCAACAATTTCAGACTATAACCCCGGCCCCCATTTTTCAGGCGGCAACTGTTGATGATTCTGCCATCCCCATTTGCAACATTTAACCACTCCTGCCTTCCATTCTAGCACAGACCGTCTCTTCAGTTCCTTCCTCCCCTCCCCCCCTTTCCCTGCCGCTGCACCTGCTCAAAACCTGTTACATCTCCAACTTTTACCAGTTCTAATGAAGGGTCTTCGACCTGAAACGTTAACTCTGTTTCTCTCTCCACGGATGCTGCCTGGCCTGCGGGGTGTTTCCAGCATTTTCTGTTGTTGTTTCAGATTTCCAGCATCTGCAGTATTTTGCTATTGTGTAAGTAAAACAGCATTCACCGCTCAGTCTTTGTCACTTTGGGCAATGAAGGGTAACTTTATGAATTTTGCAATGCAGGCACAGAGATTTGGCCCTCGAGAGCTCAGATGGGGAATCCAGATGTGCACTACTCATGATAATCTGTTCATTTATTCCATGGACAGAAACTCACGGGGAGCTTGTGCCTGCACGTCCAGTGTGCACTGACGGCGAGTGCAGCTCTGTGCTCAGAACGTGAAGTTGTGAAATGACCCCGATAGCTTTCTGTTTGGGGGGAAAAAATGGCAATATTTTCTTCATAAATTATAACTTGCACCTGTAGTAAAGAGTCTATGCATTGGCCATGGACAGGGTAGGATACTCCCATAAGATTCTGTTATACAGGCTTTTAGGTTCAAACTCCAAGTGGCAATCATGGCCAGCTTCAACTTGAAGAATGGTACAAGGCAACCCTGAAGGAGGGATTCCCAGACTTCATAAATGACAGAAGCCATGGGCCCTGATGAGGAGAAGCACTAATGCACCTTCAGCAGGCTTAGTTGCGGATACAAGTCACAGACCTTCTGCATCCCCTGCAGCTCGCCGGTTGGTTGTGCAGCTAGAAGGCCTTTCTGGCATCCCGGCCTGCAGCTGCACTCTCTGATTCGGCCCCAATTCCCAGTGCAAGCAGCTGCCAAGGGCCAGGCCTACGCTGGAGGGGGTGCGGGGTGGGGGGAAGGGGTGTGACTGAGCCACGCTAATGCCCTGGCCCACCTAATTCAAGCCCATGGCACCGTGGGCACACGGAGCACGCTTCAGATGCGTTCTTCCTCTCCTACACCAGGGCAAGAAAGGGGAGGAATATCGGGGCGATCCTGTATTTGAGGACACTGCCCAACATCTACTGTTTTATATTGTATTCTGGGTAAATATGTCCCTATTCTGTTCAAAGTGGTATTGCTCTTACCAAACTTGTTTTTATATCTTCGATTTGTGACTATTTTCATAAGCAATTTCCATAATAAAAGTACTATTCATTTAAAATAAAAAAGGAACCATTACTCCCATGTATAACATTTATTAAAACTTTAATGAGGTAGTAAAAATAATAATATTTTGTAATCGCGATTTCAGTTGACTTGTATAATTTTTTTCTTTGCTATTATATATTTTCTAGACATTTTTCCAACTTCAAGCGCATAACCAAAAATGTATTGCCTTGCACGTTATGTGGTTATCCATATATGTGCACTTATAAAATCTGTAGCCTTTGGCAACACCTAATTTATACCCCAAGATTCAGAAGATACACGTTCTTTCCAAATGACCCTGTGCTGTTGTTGCAGTTCTGATGACTACAATGCAGCCCTTACTTCGTTGCTGAGGAATTTCAAGGGAGAGTTCCGTAGTTTTGTCATTCCCTGTTTTGTTGCGTATGGTGAAACAACAGACCATAAAGTGACTGGTTACCTCCCTTACAGGTAAGATAACATTAATAGTATTGCACTTTCAATAAACCTTGTCTTGGCTGAACCCTTTCAGTACTCAACTGTATTCTTTTGTCTTGAAACATGTGGCTACGTCTTCTATGATCTTGATATTCGACAAAATAGAGATAATGGATACTTGGGAGTGATAACCTGGCAGAACCTTAATTAAAGGGTTTTGAGGGCATCATGACCACCACACAAACCTTGAGATAAAAAGACATCTTTAAAATCATTCCACGGTTTCTATTTTTTAAGTAAACGATACTATACTTGTCTTTTCAGTGTTGAGGTTAGTTTCTGTGCCAACAGTAGATACCCATGTCATAGAGTCATAACGGCACAGAAGGAGGCCATTCGGCCCATCGAGTCCGTGCCGGCTCTCTGCAGAGCAATCGAGTCAGGCCCCTGCTCTATCCCCGTAGCCCTGCAAGTTTATTTCCCTCAAGTGCCTATCCAGTCTCCCCTTGAAAACATTGAGTGTCTCCGCTTCCACCACTTCCATCGGCAGCGAGTTCCAGGTCCTCACCACTCGCTGCATAAAAAAGTCTTTCCTCACATCACCCCTGTATCTCTTGCCCAAAACCTTAAATCTGTGTCCCCTAGTCATTGTACTATCAACTAGTGGGAACAGCCTTTCCCCGTCTAGCCTATCCAAACCCGTCATAATCTTTTACACCTCTATCAAATCACCCCTCAACCTCCTTTGCTCTAATGAAAACAAATCCAGCTTCTCCAACCTGTCTTTGTAGCTAAGATCCCCCATCCCCGGAACCATTCTGGTAAATCTCCTCTGCACCCTCTCGAGGGCCTTCACATCCTTCCTAAAGTGTGGTGACCAGAACTGGACGCAATACTCCAATTGTGGCCTAACCAGCGCTTTATAAAGATTCAGCATAACTTCTCTACTTTTGTACTCAATACCTGAACACTAACATTACTGTCCTCCATGCTACTGATGTGTGATGGCATTCACATTGAATCAACAGTTGTGGCAAAATTACTTCTAGCTTAAAGAGAAATAATTTGCAATTCATTGCTGAGCTTTTCTATGCCCAATATATATTCTAATACATTATCAAGTAATAGCCAATAGATAGCATTAGAGAAAGATATTTAAAATAGTGCTTTTGAGAATCCATGATTTATATTCCACAAGTAGACTAACTATAGATAGTTTGTAAACAGTCACAATTGAGTTTTGCTCAATTCCGAGAGTGAGATGCAGATTATATCCCATGGCTCGTGCATTGTGTTTATAACACAATGGATGGACCATTGCAGGCAGTGCCTGCCATTTTCCAGTAGGTACTGGCAGCAGATCAAGTTCCCTACAGCCAACACACACTTGGAAAATTATCCCATGACATTATCTCCTTTTTAAAAAAAAAAAGAAAAAATCTTATGGATAAGATATGATCCTGTGTGGAGTAATATAATTTACAGTATAAAACTTGGAGCTTTCATCTTTAGATTCGGTTCAGCAAATATCAGCATTCTTTCTGTTGAATGTATGAAAGTAACTGAAGTTACTTAAGAGGAAATGATTATATTCGGGATGAAATTACGCTCGAGGTCTTGGAACAGCATTCTCTGCTTTCCTGGCTAAAACCTGTTTCTTGAATTGTATACTTTTACATTCCTCTTCTATAAAACTCCACTTAACTCTTAAGTATTTTCCTGATGCCTGAACTTGTAGATTTTACAGCCAATTGGAAACAATTGACTTTTCTGCTAATATTTCTAATATTAACTGAATGTTGCATCAAACTGGGACAAAAGAAAAGAAAGTTGTAGTTTTGTGAATTATATGAATTTAGGAAGGTCAATAATACTAGAAGGTTTTTCAGATCTGCAGGAAAAATGGATACATCTTATAATTAGAGTTAATTGGTGATAATATTGTAAATACAGATCCTTCTTCTCACTTACCATTCATCCACTTTTGACATGCCAGTTAGAACTAGCCCTGAAATGCAATACAACATGCTGGTTAGATTGATTATGTTGTGTGCACTCTGTCATCTGGAGAGGGTACATTTCCTCTAATGCCCATCCTTCTCATAGAAATTTATGCTTCAGAGCAGTCAATAATTTATTTGGATTTGGAGCCATTCTCTGTGATCACTGAAAGTGTAGGATTCCGTGATATGTTGAACTCACTGAGATAATGGCCCCAATTCAACAAAAATTACTTCTGAACACCAGTGATGTCCCAATTGTTACATGCACTACCCATGCACTATGCCATACCGACCGAACGCCCAAATTTCTTTCCCCCTCTCTGCTCAGTTAACAGATCCTCAGGTAGGCAGTCGTAGGTCCGCTACAATTGGTTTCAGTGCTGCTGTTTTAGGAAGGAGAAAAATTAACTCGGATTCCTGGTCCTGATCGCTATTCAAGGACTATTGCTACAAAACATGTTTATGTGGAGATTGGGCAGAATTGGACGTAGTGGTGATGGTCCTAATGGTGAAGTAGCCTGCCAGTACTCTCTGTCTAGAGACATATATGAAGAATAGCTACCTGGGTGAGAACCAGACAGTAGCAACTGCCCTTGAAGCCATGCCCCATGGTCAGTCAGCACATTAAACAGAGAAGGGGAGAAAACCGGACAGGGAAAATGGCTCATAAAGGAATATATTTTATGAAGCAACATGATTGCTATTATATATGTAATAAAAAATTACTATATTTTTCTTGGCCAATTGTAATCACATGATGTCCAAATGTTTGTCATTTTCTAGTAATCTCATTGGACAGTAGTAATCGCATGACCCTTTCAACTGTTAGTATCACTTTCTTGAAATCTTTCTCCAATTGTGATCACATGTCCGTCTTGTTAGTGTCACTTTTAAACAATGGCATTTTTTTGAGCACTGTGATTAGTTCATGGGAGCAATATCACTCGAAATTGTGTTCTGCCATTGATGATAACAATGGCTTTTGGTCTCTGATAACCAAGTGACCATAATATGGAATAAGATCACAGTGACATCATGGAGCAGTGTCACCTGATATTTCTTGGACTACAAAAAACTAATTCCCTTAGAAATTGTGTTACCAATATCATAGGTAGAATCTAAATTGGGAGGGGAGTTCAACATTTTCTTCCCACTTATTCTAAAATCAATACAGATATGTAGTACAATATGTAAATAAAGTCATCTAATTTATTAATCTTATTCATAGTTGAACAAACATCTTCGCTTTATCCATTGATATTTGAAATAATAGCTTGTTACAAAGGGAATGTAATTTTTGTGAAGGATAAACTATGGGCTAGATTTTCAATTTAGAAATAAAACTCTGGTGGTTTCTATAACTGGTGCCTGATCCAAAATGCTGGATTTTTGCCCGGGCCGCAAGTTGAGAATCTGCCCCACTGTTTTTAGTAATGTTGTGTTTTAGAGCTATGCTCATGCTGATACCTACTGTGGGAATAACCATTCATATTTTGTGTATTTGTAGCATCCACAATACCCTCTATCTGGAGGTTAATTGCCCTACAATTGCCCCACCACTAGTACTCATCTCTGGTAACAAGCGGAATATGGTGGACTGTGGAGAGATTGCAGTAGGTGAGGAAATGCTTTAAATAACTGATTATAGTTTTGGTTGAATTACAGAATTCATTATAGATTTAATTGAGAATATTAGAGATATTAATTGACTCCCTGATATCTTAGTTAGTAAATAAACGACACCTTATGGAACTGAGTCACGCCATTCACAAAGGTCCCAGGTTCTTGACTTGACCTTCTCTCTGTGCTCCTGGCTAATCTCAACCAGGGTGGCAGTAGAAGTGCTGTAATTGGCTGCCATACCCAAAATGAGACGCGGAGCCTCATTATAATATTTAAAGTGCCAACTCGCCCCCCCTCCCCTGCCCCGCCTCCGTTAAAACCAGAAGGTTGACGAAGAAAGGGAAAAATCAGCCAAGGTTCCAGCTTCTGATAGTTGCCCGGTCAGTCTTGCTAGAAAATGTGGGTGTCGGGTGAGGCTATAATCGGCCTCAACTCTGATGTTCCCCACAATTGAATAACCTCGCTGGCGCATGGAAAGGGGCTGAGGTCCAGAGATTGGCCGACATCCGTAAAACATGAAACCCTCCAGCATCAGCCCGCACCTTCGGGAGAGGAGATAAATGCAAAAAATAGAATTCTTGTGAAAGAATGTTTCTTGAACACACACATGAAAATGTCACCACGGGTTTGAGTTTGACGGTCCCACATATGGGGGGGGAATTTTAACCCAAAAAAACGGGCGGGTTTGTGTCAGGTGGGAGGTTAAAGTGGTAGAAATCTGAATCCTGCTTCCAACCCACCCCCTTCTGGTTTTAACGGCAGGGGGGGCGGGGGGGGGCACAGGTTGGCACTTTAAATATTATAATGAGGCTTCGTGCCTCATTTTGAATCTCCATTTTAAATTTAACTCTGGGCAGCCATGTTTCCCGGGCCTCGGGAAACCCTTGGCAGCTAAAGGGAGGCAAGTACTGCTGGATCCAGAAGGTAAGTGCCTTTCCACATACCTGCTGGATCCAGCATCCCTGCTTCGTCAACCCCCCCGTGATCGGACCCCCCCACCCCGAACCTTCCGATCTCCCGCCGAACCCCCGCTCCCCACCACAAGGAGCAAATTCCCCCCCCCCCCCCGGCTCACTGATCCTGCCTTCCGACCCCCATCCCTCCCCGATTCCTGGCCTTCCAACTCCTCTCCCCACCCCTCACCAATCCCAGCCTCTGATTCCTCCATCACTCCTCTCTGCTCCCCGGATGCGACCTGGTGCTGCAGGCTTACCTGCATTCGGCAGGGCCTGATGGAAACCCGTTCTCCTGGGTTTCCGGACCACAATCCAGCCCTCCCTGCCTCGCTCCCTACCTGCCTCCAAGTTAAAATCCCGCCCGTGGTGTTTGAATCCAGTGTTGATTAATTGTTTTCTCCAAATAAATATTGGGAAGACTGAAGCCATTGTTTTCGGTCCCCGCCACAAACTCCATTCCCTAGCCATTGACTCCATCCCTCTCCCTAACATCTGTCTGAGGCTGAACCACACTGTTCACAACCTTGGTGTCATATTTGACCCTGAAATGAGCTTCCGACCACATATCCGCAGCATAACAAAGACCGCCTACTTCCACCTCCTTAACATCGCCCGTCTCCGCCCTTGCCTCAGCTCATCCGCTGCTGAAACCCTCATCCATGCCTTTGTTACCTCTAGACTTGACTATTCCAACGCACTCCTGGCTGGCCTCCCACATTCCACCCTACGTAAACTTGAGGTCATTCAAAACTCGGCTGCCCGTGTCCTAACTCGCACCAAGTCCCGTTCACCCATCACCCCCTGTGCTCGCTGACCTACATTGGCTCCCGGTTAAGCAGCGCCTCGATTTCAAAGTTCTCATCCTTGTTTTCAAATCCCTCCATGACCCTCGCCCCTTTCCTATCTCTGTAATCTCCTTCAGCCCCACAACCCCCCGAGATACCTGCGCTCCTCTAATTCTGCCCTCTTGAGCATCCCTGATTATAATCGCTCAACCATTGGTGGCCGTGCCTTCTCTTGCCGAGGCCCGAAGCTCTGGAATTTCCTGCCTAAACCTCTCCGCCTCGCTACCTCTCTTTCCTCCTTTAAGACGCTCCTTAAAACCTACCTCTTTGACCAAGCTTTTGGTCACCTGCCCTAATTTATCCTTATGTGGCTCGGTGTCAATTTTTTTGTCTTATAATACTCCTGTGAAGCGCCTTGGGACGTTTTACTACGTTAAAGGCACTATATAAATACAAGTTGTTGTTGTTGTATACAGCTCCAGTACCTGTGCCATTGCACCTCATCTTCCCCGCTAAATGCTCTTAGTCAGGCCTCTGGCAAAAGTTTGGGTCAAATTTCCAGTCACTCTTTAGGAGCTGATTACATTTGGCAGACGGAGATCAAACATTCTGTTCATTAATCCAAGCTGTCCAGTTTTCTTTGGTGGTTCTTCATGTTTTCCAACAGCTTTAGGTGCCGACACTGGTCAGTACCTGATGTGGAAGCTTTCGGTGCCGACACTGGTCAGTACCTGATGTGGAAGCTTTCGGTGCCGACACTGGTCAGTACCTGATGTGGAAGCTTTAGGTGCCGACGCTGGTCAGTA
>CM059440.1:3487686-3632524 GCA_030390025.1 Squalus acanthias
TGGGTGCCAAACAGGCGTCCGGATGCTGCTTGCCAGTCAGGGTCTGATGAATTCTGACCAGCTCTGACATGAAGCTGACCTGCAGGTAGGTCCTGGAGCGGGGGGAGGGTGGTGGGGACACGAAGCAATAGGGTGGGGGGGAATTTTTGTGAAACCAGGAGTTGCATTCCTGCTCCTTCTTCTGGCTTCACAAAAATATTACTTTTTTTATAACATTTTGTGAGCGTTTTTTGAATGGCCTCTAGTGCTCCCTTTAAAGGTGGCTGATTCGGCCACTCCAGACCTGGTTTTAGTAGTTGGGTACCTGTGGGTGTGGGCATTTCTTGTCCATTGCAAGCAAGCTTGAATTCCTCCTTTCATCCTGTTCTTCCTCCTCCAAATAACGCAAGAAGAGAGCAATTCCCATATCCAGATATTTAATTGTAGCTGTGAAAAATCTTCCTGCCAAAAATCATTGGAAAATTCCGCTCTCTCAAACCCAAAGTTAACGTCCAATTTCATATTTGCTCCAAATAAAAATCTAGTTGGTCCATTTTAAAGACTGATTTCCTGTCAGCCCCGGAATGTGCCTGGCCCTCATTGCCACTTTATACCAGTGAAGCACGCACACATTTCATTGTTAAAGAGGTCTAGGAACCGTGCCTCTGCTAATTTCCATCTCATTACCGTGTATTAGTGGCCCTGAATTTGCGGTCGGAGGCTTCCCGTGGGGAAATGCCTCCGATCCGCAAAGAAGATCCGTGCCTACCTGGGGCCTCGGGATCCACGGCGACGCGCGCTCCTGGGCCTCTCCGGGTACCCGCGGGTAGAGGCCCACGTATCCCGGGGGCGCAGGCGGTTTGCAAGCGCCCCTGGGATCATGTGGGCCAGCCCAACAAATGACAGAAGGGGATCCCATTGATGCTTATGGGAGTTCTGTATGTACGGAATCCCCATAAGCATGAATGGGAATACCCCAAAAAATACATGTACACATCAAATAAATTTTAACAAAGTTACATATTTAAAATTAATTAAGATGCCATTTACTTAAATATTTAAAGCAAAAATTAACCTTACCTTATTTTACAGGTTTTTTAATGTTTAAATGATTGAAAAAATTAGTTTTATGTTTAATTAAACTCTTACGCTGGTAAAAACAGGCCTTACGCCTGCTTTTACCAGGCATAAGAATTTCACGGGCATTCGCTGGGCAGAAGTTGGGCAAATAACCCAACTCACTGCCCGCAGAGGCCCTTTTCCCGCGGATGCGTTGGATCTGTCAAGAAGATTCTCAACAGATCGCAAGTTCTAGGTTTTGATGCATGCGCTTCGCGCTCGAAAACCCGGAACTTGCGCGGCCCTTATGGGCGCGTACACACCCGTAGGGGCCGCAAAATACGGGCCATTATATCAGAATGAAGCTATCATATGTTTTGTGCAAGAGCAGTTTTAGATAAGCCTAAAAGGCCTGTCAGAAATTGCATGTGCCTAACAGTGGGCAGAGACCCAACAAGAGCAAGCCCCATCCAATGTCTGAGACCCCAGTCACTGTTCCACCCTGGTGCCACCAGCCATGGCAGCCAGACATTTACCCCGAGAGCATTACCATTCCAGTTACTCAGCAGTGATTAGCCAGAGTGTAAAAAGACAGGCAGGAGGGGATGGTAGCTACAACTGTAATGTTCTGAAGAAGAAAACATTTACATTCTTGAAATGTTTAATTGCAAACTACACCAATGGTTATTCAGGACACATTCTCTTAGTTCCTAATACTCTGTCAGCAGGGTAAGCTAATGTAAAGGAACTAGGAGTATAACAATCTGCGTTATTTTATAGTTAATATCTATAAGCAGAGTATAAGTTGAATGGATCCTTGATTAGTTGTTACTAATTATGAATACCAATTTAATTTTTTTTGCCATGACCCTCTTCTGGATATCTTTCTGTCATAATATAACATTTAGCACATCCACCTTGTATAGTTATTGAGTGAATTGTCTGTACTTACTGAAATAACACAACCTCTAGTTGAAATGTCCCATCATCTGTTCACAGTTCTATGAACCTATGAAAATCCGCAATGCTGATACCAATCTTTCCCTAATTCTGACTGGGTGTGGTGTGGACCCATTAGTGACATGTTCTGTAGAAAGAGTATTGGATATGGGATATGTTCTTGCAAATCAAAGCAGAACAGTAACATTTCAGGTAAGTGACACTGGGGACATGTATTTTCTTTTTTCACTCACCGGTTTTTCCCTTTCTCTCTTTCCTTGAAGGCGTTAATTCTTTGCTGGGGTGTGGCTTTGTGATGCTTGAACCATGACAGAGAGTGGCAGCTAAGCCCAATTCTTCCCATCACCCAATGTCAATACGCCAGCACTTCAAGCAGGGCTCTGTGGATAATGATCATGAACAGGAATCCTGGCCGATTTCTCCCTCCCTAACCCAGGGCGCAGAGAATGATTGTAGCACCCTAATGCGGTCAGCCAATAGAACACAGACTGGGAGCCAAATGTGGTAGCTTCCTAGTCTGTGTGGTTCAGCTACTCACTAAATAATCTCATTGAGTCTTTGAGAGGTCAACATACATTTTGTTATTAAAGTTACTGCTAAGCATCATTTAAGTATAAGCAAATTTTATGAATGAAGACCTGACTAAGCAATATTTTTGAATTGAGATTGAAATTCTCAAACCATTTTTTGTATTCAACATTAATTATATTTATTATTGTTAACTGGATTATTTTTGCTGTTCCGCACAATCATTTTTCCCATATAACTCATTTAACCTTGTCCGCAACCCAAATTACACAAAGTCAGCTTCTCTGTAATGTGCTTTATCACTTCTGTTATTTACAAACTACAGCAAGATAAGAGTAATTGTAGTGTGAAATGTTAGGATTAATTTAATGAATCTATGTTCCCCGGCATGAAATGCAAATTCATAAAATCTACCCCGTTGTGTTTGAACACATATTCCATTACAATATAAAGTGCCTAAGACAAAAGTTCTGACTTGTGCTAATACTTGTCATTGAATTCTGTTAAGTGAGTTCAAATTTATTGGCAAAGAGATTATTGACTAATTGACAAATTGACTATACTGGCCTTTCTGGTCAGGAATGCGTGAAAAGATTGACAGACCGAGAGCAGGCATCACAGAGTGCTATACATGAGCTTGGCAGTACCACTAGGGCCATCAATTTGAGCAGGCAAATGATTGAAATGAATCCAGGGGCCATTCGTTGTAAAATATGGAAAAATCACTTGGAAATGCTGCCTGTAGAACCAATGTTTTAAATTTAGCTTGACTTTATTAATACATTATTTTGACAGCTGCAAAATGCCACAACCCTTCAGGTCATGTTCAATGTGAGGCTGGACAGTCTGTCTTACAGAAAACACAAAGACCAGCAAGTTCTACCACCATTCTTGACATCCAATGAAATATCTGGTTCATTGGTGGGTAAGTATTTTTTTAATTATCGTAATTATTAGAAGCCACTTTTAATCCTGCAATTTTCTATCCAGACAATTCAAACAGTTTCAATTCAAACAATTTTAATCCATTGTATATTTTTCTTTGCTAATTTTCTCTCCTGAAGGCAGGAACTCATTGGTGGGTTAGAGTTACAGAAGCGCGTTGTCACATGTGAAGCCTTACTCAAGTTTCCATTCTTTATGTTCAACTTGACAGTCAGTGTCTGCAGGCTATTCAATCACAGGGGTCATTACAACTAAGCTGCTCCTGTCCTCACCCAATGTCTAGATATGTGCATTCCTGGCAGTGTCACTGGATAGCAGTCAGGAGCAAAATCCCTGTTTGATGTTTCTTTCCTTAGCCAGGCATGTTGACCCCCTACCAGCACTCAAGCTCAGGTCAACTAATTCAGCACCACCAAAACATCAAACCTAGCATCTTTTCAGTCTATATGGCTCAGCTAGTCGCTGGATAATGTTCCTGCGCCATTGGAGGATGCCACTGTATTTGACCAATGCCATTGAAACAACAACTTATATAGCACCTTTAATGTAGTGAAGAACCTTGGGACATTTCACATGGTGAGGATTAGATTTAAGTAGGAGCCAGGTGAAGATTTAGAAGTGGTAGCTGAAGGTACGGTTGAAGAGGTTGATGGTTTTGAATATGGAGGGAGAAATAGAAAAGCAGAGTGGGTTTTAGAATTTGGGAGCAGATTATTGAAGCTTCTGTCAGCAATGGTGGAGCAGAGGGAGGGGGAATGCACGTTAGATCAGAGTTAGAAGAGTAGAGAGTACAAGAGCTGGAGGAGGTTCCAGAAGTAGGGTAAAACTTGGAGGGGTTTGTAAACAAGGGTGAGGATTTTGAAATTAACGTGCGCTGGGGAACCAGTGTGAGGTCAGCAATACAGAGGTGATGGGTGAGCAGAACATAGTATAGGAAAGGATGTGGGTAGCAGAGTTCTAGGTGAGTTAAAGTTCATGTAGGGTGGAGCTCAGTAGAACAGTGAGAAGGGCATTGGAGATGATAGTATGTGTGAAGATTTCAACAGTGGTGAGGTGGGGGCGACAACAGGTCATATTTCGGAAGTCGATGTAGGTGGTCTTGGTGATGTACTGGATATGAGGCTTGAATTTTAATTTAGGGTCAACATGGGAAGAGGGCTATTGGTGCCACATGCAAGCCTTGAATTTGCACATTTGTTTGTGTCACATTTCTTGCAAAGCTCAACTTTTTTTTTCAGTTTGCCAAGTTTCATCGCTTTTCAATAGAGGCAGTAAGTTCCACTGCAGGTGGGCCCTCTTAATAAATCTCACATGTTTCATATGCGCATGTCACTCCGCTTTTTAAGAATGGCGAGAGAGGGAAACCAGGGAATTATAGACCAATTAGCCTAGCATCTGTTGTCGGGAAATTGCTAGTGTCTATAATTAAGGATAGGGTGACTGAACACCTCAAATTTTCAGTTGATCAGAGAGAGCCAGCATGGATTTGTGAAAGGTAGGTCATGCCTGACAAACCTGATTGAATTTTTTGAAGAGGTGACTAAAGTAGTGGACAGGGGAATGTCTATGGATGTTATTTATATGAACTTCCAGAAGGCATTTGATAAAGTTCCACATAAGAGACTGTTATCTAAGGTAGAAGCCCACGGAATTGAGGGCAAATTATTGACCTGGTTAGGAAATTGGCTAAGCGGCAGGAGACAGAGAGTAGGGATAATGGGCAGGTACTCTAATTGGCAGGATGTGACTAGTGGTGTCCCGCAGGGATCTGTGTTGGGGCCTCAACTATTCACAATATTTATTAACGACTTAGATGACGGCATCGAAAGTCATATATCCAAATTTGCTGATGACACAAAGATAGGCAGCATTGTAGGCAGTGTAGATGAAAGCATAAAATTACAAAGGGATATTGATAGATTAAGTGAATGGGCAAAACTGTGGCAAATGGATTTCAATGTAAGCAAATGTGAGGTCATCCACTTTGGACCTAAAAAGCATAGAACAGGGTACTTTCTAAATGGTAAAAAGCTAAAAACAGTGGAGGTCCAAAGAGACTTGGGGGTCCAGGTACATAGATCATTAAAATGTCATGAACAGGTACAGAAAATAATCAAAAAGGATAATGAAATGCTGGCCTTTATATCTAGAGGACTAGAATACAAGGGGGTAGAAGTTATGCTGCTGCTGTACAAAACCCTGGAGCACTGTGAGCAGTTCTGGGCACCACACCTTAGGAAAGATATATTGTCCTTGGAGGGAGTGCAGCGTAGGTTTACCAGAATGATACCAGGACTTCAAGGGTTAAGTTACGAGGCGAGATTACACAAATTAGGGTTGTATTCCCTAGAATTTAGAAGGTTAAGGGATGATCTGATCGAAGTTTTCAAGATATTAAGGGGAACTGATAGGGTAGAGAGAGAGAAACTATTTCTGCTGGTTGGGGAGTCTAGGACTAGGGGGCATAGTCTAAAAATTAGAGCCAGACCTTTCAGGAGTGAAATTAGGAAACACTTCTACACACAAAGGGTGGCAGAAGTTTGGAACTCTCTTCCGCAAATGGCAATTGATGCTAGATCAATTAATTTTAAATCTGAGATTGACAGCTTTCTGTTAACCAAAGGTATTAAGGGATATGGGCCAAAGGCGGGTATATGGAGTTAGGTCGCAGATCAGCTATGATCTCATTAAATGGTGGAACAGGTTCGAGGAGCTGAATGGCCTTCTCCTGTTCCTATGTTCCTATTTTTAAGTTATTATCTGTGTTCCTAAGGTTCTTCCCTTCATCTGTCACTCTATAACAAGTTGCTGAAGGATCAAGGTGACTTGTCCATGATATTTCTGTCTGTAGCCTACTGCTCACGATCTCCTTAAGGTGGTGTAGTCTGAGGTCAGGAAGTTAGCATGTGAGAAATTGAAGACATAGCACATTATTACACCATCATTCTGCAGCACTGGACCCAAACATCTTTTTCTCCTTGTCGTGATCTGGTCGGCTCTTGCTGGCTAATCAGTGAGGCTGAATAACCTTTGAAAACTATGCAGGAGTCCCAGTGAGAGTATAGCATAGTTGGAGAGGGAGGGTGACATGAATCTTGTCATTCATGTGGAAATGACTTATGAAATAATACTGGGCGGCCTGCTGGTGGCGCTGTCCAGGGAGAGTATAAATACTCAGGCATGGGCCCAGCTTGCTCAGGATATTCTTTAACAGGAACTAGTGAAGGACACAACTAGATCTCCATGTTGTAAAACAGTTGATTAAAGCTTTGTTTAACGCTTAGACCAAGTGCCTAGTAGTTTTCTTACGTCAGAGGGCATCCATAAAGAAAATAACACAAACTTAAACGGAATGCAATAAGTGTAATTCCCTTTTTATTTATACATTCTGCCAGGTACTCAAAATTATGGTGGCCAAAGTGTCTTCAGTGTCTCTCCTATTAATGGTTCCATAGAAGCAATGCAGACCCAAGAATTTGAAGTCACTTTCAGTCCTGACCATGAAAGTCTGTATTACTCAGATGGCATGCAAGTGGAACTGTTTGACAAGGTAACTGGAAACCTCCTATCCCAACACCTGTATAAGGGCAAATTTGCTTTTTACAATTACCTTTACAGTATCTATGGTTACATTCTTGCATTGGGTTGCATAGTTCTTGTTTCTACAATAGAAAAATTGGCCTGGGCTCCTGCTGGGGCTTTGGTTGCCGTCCATTGACTTGTGCTAGAAAGTGATGTGGACAAACTCAGGTTCAGTTATGATGTCCCACACGCAAATAGATTGAATACACTTGACAACCAATATCCCTATTGTAAAGCTTCTGTATCATTATTGTGCAGCATCTCCCGTCTTACCTTGTGAGACAACATAAGTTCTTAAACAGAAGAGAAAGTATGGCAATAAGAGGTTCCCATTGTCCTACTTATCATAGGAAATAAATAATTATACAACATTAGTATTTAAAATGCACCCGAGTTTAAAAACAACATACTTAGTCCCTCGGATTAGTACAGATGTTACAAGGCTTGTTTTGTTGGATGTTTCCATGGCTTGAGAGAGGAACCAAGACATACATTTCAACTAAATGCGCAATGAAAGTAATGGTGTCACAGCCGCTTATTTTTGAAGTTATGAAAATCTAGCAAGTCACAGCAGCTGCTCCAGGGGTATACCAGGGTTAGCAGAGGGGAGTCGGGCTGACAATGGAACTGAGTCAAGCAGATTGAAATTGTCATAGAAAGGGATGCTGGACAAGCTGGAGAGTATATTACAAAAATATAGCTTAGCATCTCAAGGAAATAGATTGGAATACTGTAAATATGTATGTGTATATTATATTATTGTTAGTTATTCACGTGTTCATATTTTGTGAAAGAAACATGCTTAAAAATGTAAATTTAAAACGGGGTTTGAATTTGTGATGCTCTATCACAATCAAAGCCCGACCGGAGCGAGTACCTATGAAAATATAGGATAATGTTCGTCGCTCAAGATAATCAATGGAAATACAAAAGCAAAATACTGCGGATACTGGAAATCTGAAATAAAAACAGAAAATGCTGGAAATGCTCAGCCGGTCAGGCAGCATCTGTGGAGAGAGAAACAGAGTTAACGTTTCAGGTCGATGACCCTTCATCAGACCCTTAAGAGTTCTGACGAAGGTTCATCGACCTGAAACATTAACTCTGTTTCTCTCTCCACAGATGCTGCCTGACCTGCTGAGTACTTCCACCATCTGTTTTTATAATCAATGGAAAGGTTGTTTCTTATCCTGGGTCCATTATCAAATGCTTACCTAGATATCAAGGCTCATGAAGGCACTCTTGAAAATATAGTGAGTTGGGAAATTACCTATAAAACTGATCTACAATTCTAGAGTAAGAAGGTTTGAATAGACCCAAAAACATAAGTCACCTCATGATTACATGTTCTGTTACAAATGTGGTAATGTTTGCTGCAAAACTGAAATAAAAATGCATTTCAGAGTTCAAATCTCCGAGGGAAAATGGTGCCCAGTGCAGAGACCAGTGGGCAGTGCAGAGACCAGTGGGCAGTGCAGAGACCAGTGGGCAGTGCAGTGACCAGTGGGCGGTGCAGAGACCAGTGGGCGGTGCAGAGACCAGTGGGCGGTGCAGAGACCAGTGGGCGGTGCAGAGACCAGTGGGCAGTGCAGAGACCAGTGGGCAGTGCAGAGACCAGTGGGCAGTGCAGAGACCAGTGGGCAGTGCAGAGACCAGTGGGCAGTGCAGAGACCAGTGGGCAGTGCAGAGACCAGTGGGCAGTGCAGAGACCAGTGGGCAGTGCAGAGACCAGTGGGCAGTGCAGAGACCAGTGGGCAGTGCAGAGACCAGTGGGCAGTGCAGAGACCAGTGGGCAGTGCAGAGACCAGTGGGCAGTGCAGAGACCAGTGGGCAGTGCAGAGACCAGTGGGCAGTGCAGAGACCAGTGGGCAGTGCAGAGACCAGTGGGCAGTGCAGAGACCAGTGGGCAGTGCAGAGACCAGTGGGCAGTGCAGAGACCAGTGGGCAGTGCAGAGACCAGTGGGCAGTGCAGAGACCAGTGGGCAGTGCAGAGACCAGTGGGCAGTGCAGAGACCAGTGGGCAGTGCAGAGACCAGTGGGCAGTGCAGAGACCAGTGGGCAGTGCAGAGACCAGTGGGCAGTGCAGAGACCAGTGGGCAGTGCAGAGACCAGTGGGCAGTGCAGTGACCAGTGGGCAGTGCAGAGACCAGTGGGCAGTGCAGAGACCAGTGGGCAGTGCAGTGGCCAGTGACCGGTGCAGTGACTGGCCGGTGCAGTGGCCGGTGCAGTGACCAGTGGCCGGTGCAGTGACCAGTGACCGGTGCAGTGACCAGTGGCCGGTGCAGTGACAGTGGCCGGTGCAGTGACTGGCCGGTCCAGTGACCAGTGGCCAGTGCAGTGACCAGTGGCCAGTGCAGTGACCAGTGGCCAGTGCAGTGACCAGTGGCCGGTGCAGTGACAGTGGCCGGTGCAGTGACAGTGGCCGGTGCAGTGACTGGCCGGTCCAGTGGCCGGTGCAGTGACCAGTGACCGGTGCAGTGACCAGTGACCGGTGCAGTGACCAGTGACCGGTGCAGTGACCAGTGGCCGGTCCAGTGACCAGTGCAGTGACCAGTCCAGTGACCAGTGCAGTGACCGGTGCAGTGACCAGTGGCCGGTGCAGTGACCAGTGGCCAGTCCAGTGACAATGGCCAGTGCAGTGCCCAGTGGCCAGTGCCCGACTCTTTATTTAATCAGCCAGTTCAAAAACTCCCCACAGCAGCAGCAGCACTTCTTCTGTGCAGGGGAAATTCCAAATTGATTGATGATTGTCAAATAATCAACCTTTCTCCTTGCAGGTTGCTCATACGATCCAGCTGAAGGGAGCTGCAAGAGAACATTTAATGTTTGTTGAAGCAGGAGACCCAACGGATGTTCCGGTTGAATCTTTAAGCATCCTACCAAATTATGAGAAAACAGACACGCCAGGTATATATGTAACTGAATATGCTGTAAAGCCATTGCTCACAACTGGGAGGAGGAGTCTCTGGTTATTTGCCCTATACAGAAGTCTGTGTTGTCGGTTTCTAACATGCTATATGTTTCCCATGGCAGGTGACTGACAGAATTGTACTTTCTAAATCTGTCCATTCCCAGCAACCTGATGCATTTTTTATTTATAGTCAAATTAGGAAGGGAATAGGGTCATTTCTGTAGCTGTCTACTTGTGGAGTTTGTACCAGTGACTTTCTCTAACTGTTGTCCACAGAAGTTCCTCGGGCATTGAAATCAGTTCTGCTTACTCTAAAAAGCACAAAGTCTGACAACAAATGCACAACAGCTTTGAGAGAACTCCAGGTGGGATGTATCCGATCAACCCACGCTACTGGTAAAAAGGTAACGGTTTTACATTGCTTTGCGGTGTAGCTGTGTAATATAATGCATTCTTAAATAGTTAGAAAGAGGTACATTGGTCCAGAATTTGCTGGGAAAACAGCAGTGAGTTTAATGCGCGCAGAGTTATTAGTGTGTGAATGACCCAGCAGTTTGTGGGTGGGAAGAGAGAACCCCGTGAGTTGTGAATCACCACAAATTGCTGGACGATTCGCCTCGCAAAAACAGGAGCGCGCTGTCAACCTCCGCATGAGTTTCAAGAAATTGCTGCATTTGCGCTGTTAAAACAAATTAAACTCGCCGCAGAAAGTTAGAGCTGGTACTTAACAGTGTAAGGACTCTTTTAATGACCCAACAAGGGAACAATTGGCACTGTGGAGTCTCATTCCTGCAGGTAGTAAATTGTTCCTAATTTTATTTATTTTTTCTTCTTACTTTTCCTTTCTGTCTCTTTTTTTCTCTCTTAATCCAATCTTTCTATTTCTCTTTTTTGTATCTAATTTGACTGTAATTCACCCTATTTCCTTCCCTTTCGTTCCTCTGTTTCTTTCTCTATTCTTAACTCCCTCCCTAACAGCACTGTGGGAGCACCTTCACCACACGGACTGCAGCGGTTCAAGAAGGCGGCTCACCACCACCTTCTCGAGGGCAACTAGAGATGGGCAATAAATGCCGGCCTTGCCAGCGACGCCCACATCCCATGAACGAAAAAAAAAAAAAATCTCCTTGATTATGGAGATAGACTGTTGGTCCCGTCGCTCACCAAGGTCCCAGATGCCCCATTGACCTTGCACTTGCAGCAATTGGCAGCACAAAAACTTTTAGAGCTGAGGGGTGAGGGAAAACAATCAAACAAACGGGGCACACCATGAGGTGCCTTGCCCCAGCAAATTCTGGCCCATCGTTTCTGTACAATTACAAGACTAGTGTCTGCCCAGTATTGTATGTAGCATTGAAAGCCTGTATTATTGGGCCAGAATTTGCAGTGGCAGGGCATCTAACAGCGTCTGCCGTCAGTTAGACTTGCCCCAGCTCAAAATAATTTTGCCCAGCAAGTTGCTGAAAGTGCCAGCTGATAACGGCGCAGCGAGGGCAACAGGGCATCCGGGACCTGAGTGAACAGGGCAAGCGACAGGGTGTCTCCTGAACCAATCAGATTGAAGGATTGGGAAATAAACAGTGGAAGGACTGAGAAGGAGCATGAATTAAAGGAGGTGAATTCAATGTCAAATCAGGTACAGAAAGAGAAATAAAGAGTGGGAAAGAAAGATTGGATTAAGAGAGAGAGAAAAAGAGACAGATTGCAGTGTCTCCATTGGGAGGGCAGCAGTGTAATTACAAGGTGACAAGTTTCCATAGGCAGTTTTCAGTATTAATGTGAGCACTAGAATGGTAAAAGTTGTCAAGAAGTGCGCGCAGATGTAAGATTTTTAATATAAATAATATTTATATATGTATATACATATACGTCTGCATGTGAGAGAGAGAGAAATATGCAGGCGTTATCTTACCCAATGTAGCTGTCCTAAGCCATGCCTGTTGGAAACTCCTGCACCTGTCTGGTGGGGGTGGGGTTGTCGTGTTGCCCAGTTCCCCCACACACACCCCCCCCCCCCCCCCACCCCACCCTTCTCCTGATCCCAGTCATGATCTTATCGGCCCTCTGAGCAATGGGACCAATCTGGTTTTTTTTTAAATCTCTTCGGAGGGGTCCAGACCACGTACCTGGTCTGGAACCCACTGATGGGACCCCTTTACGTGTGAGGGACCAGCACGTCTCCACTCACTTGGCATAGACATAGAAGATAGGAGCAGGAGTAGGCCATTCGGCCCCTCGAGCCTGCTCCGCCATTCGATGAGATCATGGCTGATCATCCAAACTCAGTATCCTGTACCTGCCTTCTCCCCATATCCCTTGATACCTTTAGCTTTAAGAAATATATCTAACTCATTCTTGAATATATTTAATGACTTGGCCTCAACTACCTTCTGTGGTAGAGAATTCCACAGGTTCACCACTCTCTGGGTGAAGAAATTCTTCCTCATTTCTGTCCTAAATGGCTTACCCCTTATCCTTAGATTATGACCCCTGGTTCTGGACTCTCCGACCATCGGGAACATTCTTCCTTCATCTAGTTTGTCTCCGGAGCAGCACACCCGGGTGACTGCCATTCTCTCGTGGGTGTCAGTATCCTCCCACCGCAGTTACGGCAGGAGATTGGGCCATTGCGCTAGTTTTGAAACTCCAGGGCACACTGCCGCAAAACTGTAATATAAATATGGGTCAGGAGAAAGACGATGCTGGAATAAGGAAAGTGGGTTCAGGCCAATTGCAAGTGTATCAAGCATATCTAAGACGTCAGAGTGTTCTTAGAACATTCTTATTCAAAGAGATGCAAGCCATCATTTAATTTAATCTCTAGAGCAAAATTCTGTGTTCCTCCCCATCCCAAGCGTTTATAGAATCATAGAATATACAGCACAGAAGGAAACCATTCGGCCCATCGAGTCTGTGCCAGCTCTTTCAATCGGCAATCTAGTTAGTCCCACTCTTTCCCACTCCCCTCCTAATTTTAATTAATTCCTACATTTAATTAATTGATTAATTTCTGCTAATTCAAAGCTAATTTGTAAAAAGTTATATATTTTCATAATGAAGTCGAGGTATAATAAGATCATATTGTGAGATGAACAAATTCAAGAGTACAATTGCATTAAATATAACCAAACGGACCATCTCCAGTCAAATGGTTTGTAAGAATGGATTAGTACCACAAGATTAGCACGTAACAGTATTGCTCAAGTTCTCATTTACAACCCAGCTGAAAAAAGGGGTTTCCTGTGATCCTTTTTTAAACTACAATGGTTTGGTGTCATTTTTCTTGTAGAGTGTTGAGTTCACCATTGACAATCCACCGGCAGTTCATCTGAAAGGATTCTTCATCGATCCCCTCAAAGCCTCGGTGGAAGCTGGCAATACAAAGGTGATTGCTGTGAGCTGGACTCCACCTAGTGGACATGATGTAAGTCAGTGCACGGTGAAATCTGGTAACGCATTATTATCCTAGGTCCTGGATCAATTTTAGGGTTGAGAAACGAGTTCAGTACTTTTGTATGCCTTTACTTAGAGCTTTTATTATCACTTCTAAAAATGAATTATAAGTTTAACTAAGGAATTGAGAGTAATCGGTTAGTTAAAGTACCACTATGTAAGAAGCTGAAGTCTGATATTTAATTGAAACTTGTGGTAATAAGTTAGGTATTAGCCCAGGGAAATAGTTGGAAAATTTACAATGATTACATAGTTAGTTCTGAAAGAAGATGATTTTCTCTTTTAATGTAAACTGCTACTGCAAACCATTGCTCACAGCTCTAATATCACGGATTGTAGTGCTTTGAAGCACATTTTGCAACATCTTTAAAACAGTGAGAAATTAAAACAAAGAAAAGAAACAAAGTAGGCGGGACAGGGCTGAGCAAAGACTTCACCGAGTCACGGGGAGCGAGCTGATTAAATGAGAGGCTATCTGATACTATAGTTTCATTCCCAGGTCCTTTTCTGTTCATTCATTATATACTTATGTCAGTTACATTTACATGCAATGTGCAATACTTTGCATTTGTCAGTGTTAAATTTAATTTGCCATTTGTCTATCCTGTTACTTGACTGATCTAAATCATTTTTCAAATCTTTAACGGCATCTCTGACCCCAATTTTAACTCCCCCTGGCCTGGCGGAAACCTGGGGAGGGGGGGAGGGGAACAGTTACATTAAGAGCGGCGATTTACTCCTGTGACCCCGCTACCTTCCCACCGGGTCCCAATATTAACCTCTTTTGAGCAGTCAAGCAGGACACCCGCAGGAAGGCAGTGGGGTCCCTCCTTAAATATGCAAATTAGGCCCCGATGCGCCGTACCCCGCCATTAAAATCAGGGCCCCTGACTCGACTGCTCCGCTTATTTCAGTGTGGTTTTGGCATCCAGGTCATTTCTGTAGATTAGAATCAACAGGGTTCCAAGCACTGACCCTGCAGGACTCCACTCGACACCCCCCCGCCAGTTGCTATTACACATGATTCCGAGTACTCGTTAACCAAATTCTTATCGAGTTCCATAAAACATGGAACTTTCTCAAAGCTTTTTGAAAGTCCAAGTAAACTATACCATAGAAGGATATTTTTCTTGGGGAATTTCATTGTTACTGTGGCTCCATAAATTTCATAGAATCATAGAATGGTAACAGCACAGAAGGAGGCCCGTCGAGCCCGTGCCGGCTCTCTGCAAGAGCACTTCAGCTAGTCCCACGCCCCCGCCCTTTCCCCGTAGCCCTGCAAATTTCTTTCCTTCAGGTACTTATCCAATTCCCTCGTGAAAGCCATGATTGAATCTGCCTCCACCACCCTTACCATTTCTAAATTATGTTTCTTTAAAAGAAAGCTGCAGGGTATTTTAAAGTTTTGATCTAAAATGTATAACAAGAACATATTCGGGCTATACAGATATTTAAATATAACTCTTTTTTATTTTGTTTTCAAGCCACATCAAGTAATCTCAGCTACAGTTAAAATGTCTATCAAAGGAGACATCACGGAAAACTACCAAATCGTTCTGACAGGCATGGTTGTCTCAAGTTAAGACGAAGAACTTGGAGGAATTACTGAGAAGGCTTCTTGTATACAAGATGCTTACACTTGGCAGAAAAGGCTAAATCTTTTAAAACATATATTTAAGTTTTAAAAGTTGGCAATCTGACTAATATTTAACTTTGTTTACTGATTTACAACCTCTGCTGATTGCATATATTGGCTTTCTCCTGTGAAAAGAAGCTTCTGTAAGTAAAGTTTTTCTAATCTAAATGTACTCAGGAGTATATCTTCACGTTGAGTTATTTGTCTCCTTTTCTAATTTACTGCAAATCTGTTCATTCTTACAACAGACTACACAGAATATTTTTCTTGTCTTTTTATACTGCTAATGAAGGTGTCTGTTACATGGTAGGGCTCTGGGACTTGTATTCCATTGTTCTTCTTTATTGACTGCTTCCTTATCCGGCATCAACCATATATGTTCATATACAAGACCCCTTGTTAGTTTGGGGCTCATATGTGCACTTGTGATAAAGTTATTTGTACACCTATTGGTCAAAACTGACTGAGGATCAGAATTATTTTTGTAATTCACCTTAACTATTCGTTTTATATATATATATATATATGTATGTATGTATGTATGTATGTATAATATTACCAGATCTCCCATGGTATTGGTGAGTCTGCGAGGGAAGGAGGCAATCGGGAGGGGGCGCGCACGGGCCGACAGCAGCCCGAAGTTTCACATTCGGAGAAGTAAAGCAATTTTATCTTGCCTTTTCATAGAATCATAGAACCGTAGAAATTTACGGCACAGGAGGAGGCCTTTCGGCCCATCGTGTCTGTGCCGGCCGAGAAAGAGCTATCCGGCCTAATCCCACTTTCCAGCTCTTGGCCCGTCGCCCCGTAGGCTACGGCACTTTTGGGTGGCAGCCTCCAGCAGTCCCTTTAAGGGCCGATCGTTTGGCTACTGTGCGCCTAAGAAAACTGACCGCAGCATTCCCGGCGCACACTGCGGTCAGTCGCAATCCAGGTTCACAAATGAGCCTGGACGGGCGTCAGGCCCCCGATTTGCATAATCAGTGAACCTAACGCCAGTTTCAGGCGCGCGCTCTGGACAACTACAGGGCACCCTAGCCTGTATGGCGTGTGATGCACTTCTAGTGCAGACTGAGCGCACGCACGCCATATAGGGCCTTGCGCCATATAGGGCCATGGTCTTTTAGAAGGAAGTAGATCTGTTGTGCCATTCATTGCAGTGGATGAGATGATGTGGTTTATGGGAACAGGTTATTTGGTTTGTAAGGATTAGAGAGGCGTGCAGAAGCAATTAAGTGCATTTGGGAAGTAAGTTCCCGGAGTCGTGAGTATTGAGAGATTGTTGGTGTATTTTCTAATTGAGGCGTGGTACTGAAGAATGGTGAGTAGTTGGATTAAGTAATCGGGTTCAGAGTGTTTCGGCGGATTGCAGGAGCGATGAGTTGGGACATGCAGAGCGCAATACCCAGATTTTGGGTTGGTGTGTGAAGCAAAAAAGATAATTTCAAATAGGAATTGAAAAGAAGAAGCGATAATGGGGAATAGGGCTTCGGGGGGAAATTAACTAGGGAACAGGGGTTTCTGTCCAGCATTACACTTTGCTTCATGCATTAGCTGCTTTTGCTGGGTAATGTTTTTATCTGGGAATTGGATAAAACTTGAAAGGGAAAGATTTGCAGTGCTATGGGGAAAGGGCAGGATAATGAGACTAATTGGAGAGCTCTTTCAAACAGCCAGCACAGGCACGATGGGCCCAATGGCCTCCTTCTGTGCTGTATCATTCTATGATTCTATCAGTTTTTCTGCTAATACTTCTCATTATTCTTGGTTGCTGCTATCATTAAATAGCATCACACAAGTGGTGAGGACGCAATGATACCTGAGATCCTTTGTCCACACCGCTCACTACCCCAAGGCCCAGGTTTACAGGCCCCTCACATGTACGTCGACATGTCGGAGGAGACCTGTCTTTGCTACTTTTGCTTCACAAGGCAGGCTGTCACAGAATTGTAACATCTGCTGCAGGGTGACCTGCAGACAGCATTTGGAACAGAGATGGCTCTATCCGTAGAAGCGAAACGTAGCACAGCACGAAGCTTCAAGCTACCTGATCCTTCCAAGCCACCACAGAGGACATCTGCTAAATCAGGAAGTCTGACGTGCACGCCTGTAGCTCGCAAATGACAAACACTGTTTGCAAGGGCCAACAGCCTCATCGCTTTCCCTGTGGAAAGGAGGCGTAGGAGCAGAGCGGTCACTGAGTGACGGGGTTCCCGGGAGTGCACGGCATCATAGGTGACACCCATGTGAACATCAGGTCTCTTCATCAACCCCATGAACAGAGAGGTTTCCACTCAATTTAATGTTCAGGTGGTGTCTGAGTGTATGCACGTCAATGGCCAGTCTCCAAGAAGCAGCTCATCTCACTCTTTATCGCACTCTGTGGCTGTGGCTCAGTGGGCAGCGCTCTCGCCTCTGAGTCAGAAGGTTGCGGGTTCAAGTCCCACTCCAGGGACTCGAGCACACAAAGCTAGGCTGACACTCCAGTGCGGTGCTGAGGGAGTGCTGCACTGTCGGAGGTGCCGTCTTTCGGATGAGACGTTCAACCAAAGCCCCGTCTGCTCTCTCAGGTGGACGTAAAAGATCCCATGGCACTATTTCAGAGAAGAGCAGGGTAGTTATCCCCAGTGTCCTGCCCAATATTTATCCCTCAATTCACATAACAAAAACATATTATCTTGTCATTATCACATTGCTGTTTGTGGGAGCTTGCTGTGCGCAAATTGGCTGCCGCGTTTCCCACATTACAACAGTGAATCCACTTCAAAAGTACTTCATTGGCTGTAATGCGCTTTGAGACGTCCGGTGGTCGTGAAAGGCGCTATAGAAATGCAAGTCTTTCTTTTTGTGTCTTTCGTGCAGAGGCAGGCACTAACCAGATCATTCTGGTTAGAGAGCTGCATGTCAGTCACGTGCTGTATTGCATACACAACTATATCAAGCTTCCCTGATGAACTGTTGCTCCTGCAAGCTTGTAACCAAAAGCCAAAACATGAAGGGAGGGCCGAATTATACCTGAATGCGACATTCGCCTTAAAAGTGAGGGATATGAATGTGGGGCCATAAATATAAAATAGTCACCAATAAATCCAATGGGGAATTCAGGAGAAACTTCTTCACCCAGAGAGTGGTGAGAATGTGGAACTCGCTACCACAGGGAGTGGTTGAGGCGAATAGCACAGATACATTTAAGAGGAAGCTGGATAAGTACATGAGGGAGAAAGGAATAGACGGTCATGCTGATAGAGTTAGATGAAGAGGGGTGGGAGGAGGCTCATGTGGGCCGAAAGGCCTGTTTCTGTGCTGTAAATTCTGTGGAATTCTCTGCAGTGGTCTACAGCGTTCGCATTATTTGAAGGAAAAGAAACACCGATCGAGTGTCATTTTAGGAAATCAAGCCTAATCTCCACATCAACTGCTGAGTCCACTGAAAAGCTCCTAACGGCAGAGGAGCACCTCAGGATGGAACCTGAATATGTTTCCTGTTCCTCAGCCACCATCTCCATCTGCAAGAAAAGTGTGTCTTTCAGCCTTGGCATAGTAAGTGTGTATAAAAAGGGCAATGATTATGTACAATGCTTTAAGTGGTACCTCCCAGAGGGTGCAGGAGGTACTAACTTAGGCTTGTGCCATGCTTGGTAGGCCCCACAAAAAATGTGTGCAAATATGAGGAGCACACCTCCCTCCTGAGCCCAGCAAACCTCTTCCTCATTTGCAGCCAGTTACGAGGCATTGACTTGGTCGGCAACCTCCTTCCATGCAACTTGCACCTGTGCTTTTACAGCAGGCCGGCCTTCAGCCCCAAATAGGAGCGCCCTCGTTTAGTGACCCGCCTGCAGAAGGATTTACCAACTGTTCAGCATGAAAGGAAGCACATGTCCCTGCCATGTCACCGTGAGCAATTAGTCCATTTATCCCCACCACCTCAACTTACCCTTTAATGGAGAGCTGCAGCCCCCTAACAGCTGTTGCTCAATGGATTTTATGCTCGCCAGCCAAGTGTGCGACAAGCCAAGCTCTCTAGGCAAGCTTTTCATGTGCCAGTAGCAATTTGAAATGAGGGGGAGGGCCCTGGTTCCAGAGTTCAGCGTAGCTCACCCTGTGTGTTGCTGGCCGTCACGAGCCTGCGCCATTGACCAGCCGAATGCTATTTTTAACATTTTTTTGAAAATCAGGGCTTAAATATTTATCTTCCAGGAACTTGCTTTACTGTCTCTAGGCAGTGAGCTCATGAGAGACTCCTTTCCAAATTATTTCACTGGAGATGTGCACCCATTCCTTACTCCCCTTCCCCACCGCACCATTCACATGGATGGGAAAATCCAACGTACGTTATCGATGAGTGAATAGCAGGAAGGGCCCATGTCCAGTTCCTGTTCCGTGCTGGAGGTGGTCTTAGCTGAGAGTGGCAGTAAGAGTGCTACAAGTTGGCCTCAGTTCGTGGAAACAGTGCAAAAACATTAACTTTCAAATGTTTTATGGGGTTTTTTGAGGGACCGTTTTCTTCGCCTGTGTGCCCAGAGAATGCTCAGTTCAAGGACGCAAAGCAGATGTAAAAGGGAGGGTCTCCAGTTCCCCCAAGAAAGTGTGAGCTTTGACTCAGAGTGTCAGCCAGGCATTGTAACACAAGGGGGCATCACAGCCAAGCCATAATGTCCTCGACTGATGGCCACACCCGTATCCTTTCAGCAGCAGTCACTGGATAGCGATCAGGAGCAGGAACCCTCTTGCAGGTACTGGTGCCAACTGTAGCACTCCTACTATAACTCTCAGCTAAGATCACCTCCAGCACGTAACAGGAACTGGGCAATGGGCCCTTCCTGCTATTCAGTCATCGATACCATACGGTGGATTTTCCCATTCATTGAGCTTGGGAAACGCTGAGTGACTAGGCGCAGCGAAGGGGATAAAGGAGGAGCAGAGTCCTGTTATGTCGGGTCGTCCCTGCTGTGCTACGCAGAGATTTCCTGGGATCCCTCAGTAGTACTGGGCCTTGGCCTGGTGTAGATACAAGCCCAGCATAACCATTCAAATGCAATAGGTCATTCTCCGATGTCCCACCTCAGTTTCTGGCTCATCCCATCATTGGCTGCCCAGAAGGAGGGGCGCCTGAAGAAGCCAGACGTTGGAACTTGCGCCAGGACCCCCAGGGAACGGAGCATCTGTGAGGGTTCTAGAGGCTGCCAGAAGATAAATAAAGGCAGGTAAATCTTTGTTTTTTTGATTATTTCCCTTCCCGCCCCATCCTTGTAATTCTATCAATGATTCTCATTTAAAGAGTGAAGAAGGCCCTACTGAGTAGGTAATATATCTCTTTACTAGCACCATAATAATTTATTGCCTTATTGTATTCAATTATAAAGATCTGATTTCCTCAACAAGATAAATTATTAAATTTAATTGTACTTTATACTCTGGTCATTTATCTCATTGCTGTTTGTGGGAGCTTGCTGTGCGCAAATTGGCTGCCGCTTTTCCTACAACAGTGACCACACTTCAAAAGTATTTAATTGGCTGTAAAGCACTTTGGGTCCTTTCCCTCACTTCCTCTTGCAATCTGTGTCACAGGATTTTTTCTTTAATTGTAAAACATTAAAATAAAGCTAGATTAAATATCGCATGTCACGTGTTGGATGATTTAAAGATTTTGTGACCTCTACGCGAGAGCTCGTTGGAAAAACAACTCCACAAGCAATGGTGTAAATTTCCACTGGTTAAGGTTCTGCGTTCCTTTACCTTTCTGCTCCTCGTTGTTTTAACTTGCGTTCCCTCAGGTAACATTGTCCCTAGATAAGCGATCCGATTCAGATTCCAGTCAGAGCTCATGTGGCCATAGTCTGACTAATTTCCCAGCTGACTCAACTTGGAATTTTATGTGGGTTTGAGTTTTTAAAACCAGGCGGCCGGCTAGCAAGCAGCACAAGCGCTGCATTCTGTATAGAGCAGACCAAGGTTTAGCGTGAATACACTGATTCAAGCATATTTCTTAATCATTTAAAACCTTCCATCTGCCCTTGCAGTTCCACATTCTTATCTTCAGAATCCAAGGAGTGAAGAGGAAAGCAAAAAAGGGGTAAATTGCATGCGGACCTTAAACCTTGCATTCGTTGGACTGGGTGTGCAGCTGTTTTAAGATGACACATCTCATTTTGTTTCAATAGAAAACACCTACATGTTGTAACTGAGTGTTCATTTGAATGAAGCCCCCAATTAAGTGCTAGACATTGAGGAATAACATTTAATTGGTGAGTTTCGTTTTAATCGATTTCCAGCTGTTTAATATGTAATGCCATAATGCAGGTAGCACTGAGCGTCGAGCTACCCAAGGTAAGAGATTGAAGCTGATCTGTCAGACACTGTGTGCCTTTAAAGAATTCAAAAGGAACAAGATTTACTCATGAATATCTGAATGTTGCCCAGTTTGAGTTATTTAGGGGTTAAATGACCCTGCGTCATTAAAAAGTGACAGGAAGCGACCTGTCCATCATAGGTTTCCTTGCTGTGATGGAGAGAGTTAAATGTAGCTGACACCATAGCAGTAAAGACTCCATACAACACAGAACATAATTCACACTCCCATGCAGGTTATTATGACCCGGGGGGGGGCGGGGTCGGGGGTCAATCTTATGCACTGTTGTAAATAATTTTTGCTACTTGACAACACGTCAACTTGGCTCCGTGTGCCAAGCTTGGCATAATGGGTAGCGCACTGACCCTTGAGGCAGTGATTTTAAGTCTCGCTTCAGGGCCTGAGCATATGGTCTCGGCTAACACTCCCGTGCAGCACTGTCAGGGGTGCTGTCCTTTCGATGAGATATTAAACTGAGTCACCACCTGCCTCTTCCGCTGATTCGACCGGATTTTGCACCTTGCATATAGCATCTAATCAAGTCTCTCAGAAATGTCCTAAAGTGCATCACATACAATTATGTACTTTGAAATGCAGTCACTGTTGCTCTGTTAGTGAATGTGACGGGCATTTTGTCTGCTGCAAAATCCTACAAACAGCAATGAGTTGATTGACCATTTTAGGTGGTGTTAGTTGAGAAAGGAATGCCGGCCAAGTCACTGAGAGATCTCCCTGTTCTTTAAAACGTGTCCGGGTTCTTTAAAAGAAAGAAAAAAAGAAAGACTTGCATTTCTATAGCGCCTTTCACCACGACCACCAGACGTCCCAAAGCGCTTTTTAAAAATATTTGTTTATGGGATGTGGGCGTCGCTGGCAAGGTCAGCATTTATTGCCCACCCCTAATTGCCCTTGAGAAGGTGGTGGTGAGCTGCCTTCTTGAACCGCTGCAGTCCGTGTGGTGAAGGTACTCCCACAGTGCTGTTAGGGAGGGAGCTCCAGGATTTTGGCCCAGTGACGATAAAGCTTTACAGCCAATGAAGCACTTTTTTGAAGTGTAGTCACTGTTGTAATGTAGGAAACGTGGCAACCAATTTGCGCACAGCAAGCTCCCACAAACAGCAATGTGATCATGACCAGATAAAATCCAGAAGAAGCTGCCAGCAAATGTCTTTTTTCATCTTGTCCTACTGCAGCCACTGAGACACTTTCAAAGCAACCCCCAGCATTAATTTCACATTGTCTTGTTAAATGACATTGGATTTGCGGCAGCACTGGCGCTCACTGAGGTGGTGCGAAAGTTGCTGTCAACAGAGACACATTACAGATCCCCTCTTCTTTAAAGATCTTCCTGTTCCGTTGAACTCTTGGAAATACAGCTGGTTTATCTGTGACGTTAGTGACACTGACTTGTCTGCCTCTCAGTAACATTTCCACTGGCCTCATCCAACGACAAAGTGAAAATACAGGAAAAAAACCAAACTTACAGCAAAAATGATAAAAATCTAAACAAAAAAAAATCTCAATGGAATAACCTGTGTCTCTTTAACAGCTGCTTTCCATGTGCAGTTTACCTTTACTGCCTGGTGCAAATAGATGGCAGCAACGCAAAGTGGTACTTGGTGATGCCAAAAGAACATAACATAAGGATTAGGAGCAGGAGTGGGCCATACAGCCCCTCGAGCCTGCTCCGCCATTCAATAAGATCATGGCTGATCTTCCATCTCAACTCCACTCTCCCGACTGATTCCCATAACCCTTGATTCCCTTAAAGTCCAAAAGTCTAGCGATCTCAGCCTTGAATATACTCCACGACCGAGCATCCACAGCCCTCTGGGGCAGAGAATTCCAAAGATTTACAACCCTCTGAGTGAAGAAATTTCTCCTCATCTCAGTCTGAAATGGCCGACCCCTTATCCTGAGACTGTGACCCCTAGTTCTAGTCTCTCCAGCCAGGGGAAACAGCCTCTCAACATCCACCCTGTCAATCTCCCTCAGAATCTTATGGGGGAAAAATTCAGTTGGTTGCGCCTCCCGTTAGCGCCTTAAGAGGGCGCTAATGGGGCGCAAAGCATCTAGCGCCCAGGCGCGGCGAAGTTTGCGCCGCTCGCGAAATTAACTAGACATTTTGCGGCGGCGCTAAACACTACTGCCACGATCTCCTGCGCCAGCAGATCATGACGTCACTCGAGTGCGCAATGCCCCGGTATCTCCCCGGAGCGGATATTGAGTGGCGCCCCCTGCCTTACCGCCTGACGCTAGCAACGACAGGTTGAGGGGAGCGTTCTGCAGTCATGAAGGGAAAGGGGGAGCGCTATTTAAAGGTGACCGCTTCCTGCCTTTTATTGTTGGTGCCATTTTTGAACTACGCATTCTGAGAGAGGGAGAGACTTCTGGAGAGATTCAACGTTGTGTGAAGGAGTTTTGGGTACTGAGCAGCACTTTGCAGGTTCATTTTGATTTGCCATTCCTTGTATCGATTTAGCAGAGACTGTGGGGGCTGCATTCTGAGCTCTTGGCCTGGTACTCTCCATTGTTCTTTCCAGCACATTTGATGTGCAGGTCTCTCCAGGCCGAGATTCAAGGCTGCAATTAGCAGGATGTGGATGGAAAGCAGATTAACCATCCCCTTTAAGAACTGGCCGGTGCCATTGTGTGTGTGTTCCATTGCTGACTGACATTACATGAGCTTCGCCAGCGCTCTGAGTTAGCGCCTCGCTCCTCGGCCTTTGCGCCTTAAGACAGGTGTGAAGCACCTGATTTAGCGCTCCAATCACCTCCAGGGGCGATAAAAGTCAAGTTTGCAGTCAGAGGCGATAATTAGCGCCAGGCGCTAATCTTTGCGCCCGGCCGATAATTGCGCCCCAAATGGGGCGATACTGAATTTCTCCCCCTATAACTTTCCAGCCCCTCATTTCCTCGCATTACCTGATTGTAAAATTGCGAGGGGGTGTGTTCCAGCAGAAACTGGGTGAGATTGCGGAATGCATTGTTTCCCCAGTCCCTACACACCCAAATCTCACTGCAAGCCCACAGACCAGAAATTTGGCCCTACAAATATATTGTCGCTGGGTCTGCATTGTGTCGGGTATGTGAGTTTTTTTGAATGGATGCTAATGTTTCCCCTGGGGGCCATGGTACAGCCCTATCAGCTGAATGTCATTCTCGTGCTTTTGTTACAGAAAACCTAGTAATTTTCCTGGTACTTTTCCTTTCCTGTAGCTTGTCTTATGACAGCATGCTTTGTTTTGCTCATAGGCACTGAAGCAGTTGTGTTGAGGGTCCATAAATTATGTGGATTATATATAAGAAAGAAAGACTTGCATTTATATAGCGCCTTTCACTACCTCAGGGTGTCCCAAAGTGCTGTACAGCCAATGAAGTATTTTTGAAGTTCGGTCACTGTTGTAATGTAGGAAGCGTATACATAACATCAATTAACTTTCTTGCAAACCTAGTCATGTAAACCCTGTAAACCAACTGGCGTTCCCATCGCTATAGGAATTCCTGTATTTTATAGGGTTTTGACCCTGAATTCCACATGCAGAATAAAACATTTCTGCAGGACTCTTGAATTTACCTTCACGAATGCATTCATTCTCTCAGTGAAAGTCAGGAAATGTTACTCAATCCAAAGCAGGGCTATCCCAGCCTCTTTACTGTCTATAATTGGACTAACCGGCAGGGAAGGACAGAGATGCGAGAAAGGGTTTGGTTATTGGGCAATCAAAGCATATAGTAAAGGAGAAGGATCAAAAATAGAAATGTGGAATAAACTAGCAGCAAACAATTAACCTGGGCTCCAGGAATTCCGAGGCTAAGGGAAAGCAAAGGTATAGAATGAAAAGAAAGAACGAACTTCTGACAGCAACTTGAACATCCATAGAGGAAGCAAAAACTGCCCGTGGGGCCTCTGTCGCAAGGACATCAGAGCTGCTATATGCTCTCTGGTGGACTGCCGTGCTGTTCAATGCCCCTCCAATGTACTGAGCATGCTGCTGGTGCATTCCTCCACACAGTTGGGACCTGGTGGAGGACTGGGGACCAGCGTGCTGAGTGAGATGCAGTGTGCCAGCCTCCAGATGGGCATAAGTGGGCTCCATGGGAGGCTCCAGGTGCCGACCCCATTGACCCCCGCAAACTTTGGCAGGGTCAGCGCTGGATGTCACTGCCTGCTGCAATCCCTGGAGTTTATGCCGGGATCACGATGTACGGATTTTCAGTGCCAGAATCTGCTGACACACCTGCAACAAGAAGATCCACTTTCTGACAGATTCACAGTGTAGCAAAAGCCTATTACGATTATGCAGCTGAAAATCCTCAGCCCTTCCAGCGCACTGCCAGCCTCTATCCACCCCAAACATGGCCCCAGCACCAGGCGGAACATGGCTATGGGCGGGGTCTTTCAGGCGTTCTCGCTGGCCTGGAGGAAAAGCGGTAAGCTGCTATGCTGACTTCGAGGAGCCACAATGACCTACCAGCTGGTGGAAGGAAAACCCACCTGGGGCTCCCAGCCTCCGTGGTGCGAAGAAATTTTATTCCACGCGCTATTTTTGCGGCCCCCTTACAAAGGAGGCCAATATCCAACTTTGCCCAGTGCGTACCATTGTATGATGTTGGGGGGGGGGGGGGTGGTCCCTGGCATCCCCTCCCCTCCCCTCCCCCACCCACCATGAGCAACCAATCTCCACTGGAAGTACTGGCCTGCCCTTACAGGTGGGCGTCTGAGATGCACCTCTTGAGGCACCGATGTCAGGCGACAGTATTTAATGGGGTGACCCTCCCCCGGTACCACATTCTCCAGCAGAATCAGGAGTGAAGGTCACCAGAAGGTACATTGCGGCTCTTACACTGGGATGTCAGGCCTGCAGATTTTCGGCCCCTATGTGTCAACTTTTTGATAGGCTGCCGGGAACCCTCAGTGAAGTTAGTGTAGCAGGCAGTTATAATGCCTGACCTTTCACGCAGTGGATACACCTTGCCCTCCTGTATCGTACTTTTCCATTGTTGGTTTACACCATGTGTCACATCCAAACATACTGAAACAAGCCTTAATTACATCCATTTAGCACGTTTGTGGCTTAATAAGTCCACAAAAACAGCTGTTACGGACTTTTCATAAATAGTCATGAGTTTAATGGGCACTACTGTACTTTCCCCCAAGTGTGGGAAAAGTACTCGGGAAAATAACTAGGTTCAATTAAGTCCCAGCACAGCAGATATATTTCTGATGGTAATAAATTGCATTTGCTAAGCGATGGAGTTTAATGCGACCCTCGTCCGAAGGACTTTATCCTGGTTTAACGTGACAGTAACCCTGCAGGAAATGGTCATTTTAACAGATTATTTTTAAAAATCTCCAATTCTGTAGTTATTTTATCTGTAATGTTTATTAATTTTATAGCAGCATATAATATTTTCTTTAAACTTGGCAGCCAGTTTGTTAAATGTAGCACATTGTTGTTGAGCAGTTGATTCCTAAAACAACAACAGAACTTGTATTCTTAAAGCGCCTTTAACGTAATAAAACATCCCAAGGCTCTTCACAAGAGCGTTATCAAAAAAAATTGACACCGTGCGACATAAGGAGATATTGGGGCATATGACCAAAAGCTTGGTCAGAGAGAGAGGTTTTAAGGAGCATCTTAAAGGAGGAACATAAGAATTAGGAGCAGGAGTCGGCCATTCGGCCCCTCGAGCCATTCAATAAGATCATGGCTGATCTTCAACCTCAACTCCACTTTCCTGCACTATTCCCATATCCCTTGATTCCTTTTAATATCCAAAAATCTATCGATCTCTGTCTTGAATATACTCAACGGCTGAGCCTCCACAGCCCTCTGGGGTAGAGAATTCCAAAGATTCACCACCCTCTGAGTGAAGAAATTTCTCCTCATCTCAGTCCTAAATGGCTGACCCCTTATTCTGAGACTGTGACCCCTGGTTCTAGACTCCCCAGCCAGGGGAAACATCCTCCCTGCATCAACCCTGTCAAGCCCTGTAAGAATTTTGTATGTTTCAATGAGATCACCTCTCATTCTTCTAAACTCTAGAGAATATAGGCCTAGTCTACTCAATTTCTCCTCATAGGACAATCCCCCCATCCCAGGAATCAGTCTGGTGAACCTTCGTTGCACTCCCTCTATGGCAAGTATATCCTTCCTTAGGTAAGGAGACCAAAACTGTACACAGTACTCCAGGTGTGGTCTCACCAGGGCCCTATATAATTGCAGTAAGACATCTTTGCTCTTATACTCAAAGAGAGGTAGAGAAGCGGAGAGGTTTAGGGGGGGAATTCCAGAGCTTAGGGCCTTGGCAGCTGAAGGCATGGCCACCAATGATGGATCGATTATAATCGGGGATGCTCAAGAGGCCAGAACTAGAGGAGGGCAGAGATCTCAGAGGGTTGTAGGGCCGGAGGAGGTTACATAACAACTCTGGATGCCAGGAGGACGCTGGCTTTCCTAACGCCCCCAGTGTTGCTGTGGTGTGAATGATGGCAACTACATCATATTTGCAGCTGTTTTGAATATGTCCACCCATATTAGGACAGAGGTGTTCTATGTCCCCCATTAATCCTGCCCAAATATCCCCAAAATGATGGAGGTCTGCTGAGATCAGCAGAGCAGCTTCTTGCCTGGTTTTCTGCCCCCAGTGCCCGGTGAGCCAGCATAACACCAGCAGAAAATCTCACCTCACGGCCCCGATATTGGCGGGGAGGGTGCAAGGCAGCGCGGCAGCACGGGGAAAACTTGGATGTGCACCGGGCAACACGGTGGCATAGTGGTTAGCACTGTTGCCTCACAGCGCCAGGGACCCGGGTTCGAATCCGGCCTCGGGTGACTGTCTGTGTGGAGTTTGCACATTCTCCCCGTGTCTGCGTGGGTTTCCTCTGGGTGCTCCGGTTTCCTCCCACAGTCCAAAGATGTGCGGGTTAGGTTGATTTGGCTATGATAAAATTGACCCTTAGTGTTAGGGGGATTAAATAAGTGGGGTTACGGGGATAGGGTGGGATATGTGTCGGTGCAGGCTCGATGGGCCAAAATGGCCTCTATCTGCACTGTGGGGATTCTGTGATTCTGTGACTATCAGCAGGCCCTTATTTTTTTTTCCGGTTTCCTGCCAGGCAACTGGTCAAATTGACCGGTTGCCCAGATGCCGGGTGGGGAAACCAGCGGTAGGAGAGGCAGCCGGGAACCCTTGGGGACGGTCCACAGGAGATTGGGGCTTAGGGGAGGCGCGGGAGGGAGGAAGCGAGAGATTGGGGCTTGGGGGGCAGAGAGAGATTAGGGTGGTCGCCGACCGCAGTGGGGGGCGGGGAGAGGGGGAGGCCGAAGGCTTCCATGAGGGGCCGGGTGGGGGCGGGGGGGAGCACTCCTGCTCCTCCTGGCCCACAAGGAGTGCCGGTGACCATTTGGAGCCGGCAGTTCGCGCCTCCCTTTCACTGCCGGGTTTCCCAAGCCCTGGGAAACCCGCGCGGCATCCGTTACATTTAAATCAGGCTCCCAATTGCACTGTGGGAGCCCGATTTAAATATGTTAATGAAGTGCCCCGCCTCTCGATGGCAGGACTCTCGCACGCTATGAAACTCGCTGCCGTAAAAACGGCAATGGGCGCGTACGCGGTGGGGACGTGATCCCCGTTTCTAAATTTTTAAACCCCCCGTCGACCCTCTCCCGTCGACCCTCCCCCGGGGTTAATATCGAGGCCCGTGTATCTAAATTTCCCTCCCCCACCCACCACACTAGGCTTTACCAGAATAAGAATCCACATGGGTATTGAGGCTTAAAACTTGGTAAAATGCAAACAATTGAAAATCGGATGATTCAGGAAACTGAGGCAGGAGCAGGTCCAGCAATATATATCCACTTTTACACTTAATTTTTTCCTTATTGCTTGTGCCTCCGGTGGGGCACTAACGACTTTTCGCCCGGGCGTGGCGCTGCTAACGACTCTTGCTACATTCAGCGGGAGTTTAGCGGCGGCGGTGGTAACCGGTAGCGCCCCGCTCCGCTGCACAGGCGATGACGATGTCATCACCGTGCTCAGTGTCCCGTTTTCACCCCGCCTGCAGAATTGGCCCGCGCCCCCTGAAACTGCGCCGGGCGATGACAGCGACCGATTCACGGGGCGGGAACGGAGCGGCAGGAGGCTCACGGGGCGCTAACTAAAGGGGAGGTGGCGAGCGGGGGAAAAAATAATCGGCCGACTTACTTGTCGCGGCCCGTTGCCTCTTTGAACGCGGGATCCATGCCGCGATCTGGCAGCCCGGCGCTCCTCGTGTGACGGGCTGCTGGCACGGCTCCCCGCTCCCCGGGGGTCCAGGTAGGGCCCCGCAGAGCTGTGGGCTTCGGCCCTCCCCTTTAATGAGGGGAGGAGCCCTTCCATGCAGCAGCGCCACGTGGCCCAGTGCGCAGCGCTGCAGAACGCACCGCCCCGATATTCGGGGTTAGCGCTCCGAGAAGGAAGTGGAGTGCTTGAATTAGATCCACCTCCCTCTTGGGCACTAAAACTGAATTTCGCGGTCGCCGCCGCTAATTAGCATCGGGCGCTAAAGTTAGCGCCCCCAAAATGGTCGATTCAGAATTTTTCCCCCCAAGAGTACAAATATGTGAAGTTGGTTCCTTGCATTTACTCCTAAATTAATGGAAAGTATGCATTTTCCCAAAGCGCAATCCTGACAGTCCAGGTTATATGCCAGGAGTGGACTGGTGGAAAATGTGCCCTAGTGGCATTTTGTGTGTGTGTGTGAATGGTGATGTAGGGTTTGTGCTAGTTAGAGAATAGTCTGAACATTTGGCTTGTGCTCTGCACAGCTCCTGGCCATTGCTGAGTCCCAGTAGACTAGTTGCTGGAGTTTATTTTGTGATTTTTTTTTAAGTACAGTAGATAGCGTTCTTTTGTTGAACCAGTTTTGGAGATTCTTCATTTTTGTTTACACTCTACTGATATTAAAAAATTACGAATTTTGGTAATAGGGTTTCCCTGGTACATTCAGAGGGCCAGGCCAGTACTGTTGCACTAATTTATTCTGGCACGTTTTCAGTAAACTCGGTCTAAAATTTACATTATTTATTGTTATTGTTTTCAGAACTAATTTCAGCCCGTGTGACCCTGAATATCTGAATCACTGCAACAAGCCACTGACTCAAAAAATGTTTGTAATTAAAAATCTACCAACCGTGAAACGTGTTCTAAAATTAATCAGAATGGACCATTTTTAATTCCAAAGATTCCACAGGAGGACACGCTCACAGATACTCCCGACGCCTGTGCAGCATGTGGATGGAGCGGGTACTGTTTTAAAGCTACTGCCTACACCTTGCTCTCCTGCTGCTCTCTGGCACGACGGCCAGCGGCTCTTCAGCTGCTCTGTCCAGCAGACAGGGAATCGGTAAACCTGACCGGCGCACAATACTGGCCACCGAGAGGACAAATATAGGAGAGTACATTCACTGGCCATGAACATCAAGGATGTCCATTTGCAATTGGTTATATAGAAATATGACACGTGAGATCAGATGATAATGCTAACAGAAAATATGAAAAGTTAAGGAAGGAATATAAATGCCCTTTTAAAATCTTAATTTTTTTTTTGTAACTTTTTGAAATGAATTATTTGCACCACTTTTCCCTTTTACATTTGGAACCAGGTTCCTGTCTGCAGAGGTCCGTGGTTCCGCTGTGCAATCTGGAGACTTTTTTATTTGTTTATGGGATGTGGGCGTCGCTGGCAAGGCCAGCATTTATTACCCATCTCTAATTGCCCTCGAGAAGGTGGTGGTGAGCCGCCGCCTTGAACCGCTGCAGTCCGTGTGGTGAAGGTGCTCCCACAGTGCTGTTAGGGAGGGAGTTCCAGGATTTTGACCCAGCGACGATGAAGGAACGGCCGATATATTTCCAAGTCAGGATGGTGTGTGACTTGGAGGGGAACTTGGAGGTGGTGGTGTTCCCATGCGCCTGCTGCCCTTGTCCTTCTAGGTGGAAGAGGTTGCGGGTTTGGGAGGTGCTGCCGAAGAAGCCTTGGCGAGTTGCTGCAGTGCATCTTGTAGATGGTACTGACTGGGGATAATTCTATTTCTTGGCGGGCGATATCGAATTGGCCGCTGGTTATGCCTCCCGATTTTCCTTTCCATTAATCGGAAGAGGTGCGGAACGGGCAGAGAATCCGATAACAATCGTTTCGCACTATCGGCAAACATTAAACTTACCCCCGAGAGCAAATACGTGCAGCTGGTTCCTTGCCTTTGCACTGCGGGAACAGACAGCCTTAACCTGACAGCTCTACCCTGCTGTCAGTTCCCTGCAGCGGCCGCTGTTTATACTTGGGACTGTCGGCAACAGCAGGAGAGCTGTGTGACTGCAGCTGGCGGCATTCCTGTAATGCAAAAGTGCTTTTAAAGTTTGGCAGGTTATGTTTGAAGTGAAGGTGCCCAAAGTGATGGTATCTGGGTTGCTTCCCGTGTCTCCTGAGGCATGGAAAGAATGAGCAGGATAATTGACTTTAACGAGTGGTTGTTGAAAAGGTTTAGACAGGATTAGTATATTTTGCAGGAAACTGGAGAGCTTTCTCAGGTAAAAAGAACCTACACAGGACAGAGCTCTGCATCTACAGATGTAGAGGGACTAGAATCCCAGCAAGTTATGAAAGTGAATTCAATAAATCAGGTCATTTCTGGGCTGGAAAAAGAAAAGAACTTGCATTTCTATAGCGCCTTTCACGACCTCAGGACATCCCACAGCGCTTTGCAGCCAATGAAGTACTTTTTGAAGTGTAGTCACTGTTGTAATGTAGGAAACGTGGCAGTCAATTTGCGCACAGCAAGCTCCCACAAACAGAACATAAGAACATAAGAAATAGGAGCAGGAGTAGGCCATTCGGCCCTTCGAGCCTGCTCCGCCATTCAATGAGATCATGGCTGATCTTCTGCCTCAACTCCATTCACCGGCCCTATCGCTTTGATGCCCTTACTAGTCAGAAATCTATCGACTTCTGTTTTGAATATACCCAATGACTGAGCCTCCACAGCCCTCTGCGGTAGAGAATTCCAAAGATTCACCACCCTCTGTGTGAAGAAATTTCTTCTCATCTCAGTCCTGAATGGCCTACCCTTTATCCTGAGGCTGTGGCCCCTGGTTCTAGACTCCCCAGCCAAGGGAAACATTCTCCCAGCATCCATCCTGTCAAGCCCTGTAATAATTTTGTATGCTTCAATGAGATCCCCTCTCATTCTTCTGAATTCAAGAGAATACAGGCCTAGCTTACTCAATCTCTTCTCATAGGACAGTCCCGCCATCCCAGGAATCAATCTTGTGAACCTTCTTGCACTCCCTCTATGGCAAGTATATCCTTCCTTAGGTAAGGAGATCAAAATTGTACACAGTACTCCAGGTGTGGTCTCACCAAGGCCCTATATAATTGGAGTAAGACTTCTTTACTCCTGTACTCAAATCCTCGTGTAATGAAGGCCAGCATGCCATTTGCCTTCATAATGACTTGATGCACCTGCACATTCACTTTCAGTGACTCATTTACAAGGACACCCAGGTCCCTTTGAGCATCTGCATTCCCCAATCTTTCACCATTCAGGAAATACTCTGCCTTTACTGTTTTTTCTACCAAAGTGGATAACTTCACATTTATCCACATTATATTCCATCTGCCATGTTCTCGCCCACTCACTGAGCCTGTCGAGATCCCCTTGAAGCCTCTTCACATCCTCTTCGCAACTGACACTGCCACCTAGCTTTGTATCATCAGCAAATTTGGAAATGTTACATTTAGTCCCCTCATCCAAATCATTGATATAGATTGTGAATAGCTGGGGCCCAAGCACCGATCCTTGCGGTACCCCACTAGTCACAGCCTGCCATCCTGAAAAAGACCCGTTTATCCCTACTCTTTGTTTTCTGTCTGTTAACCAATTCTCAATCCATGCTAGTATATTACCCCCAATTCCATGTGCCCTAATTTTGTTCACCAAGCTCTTGTGTGGGACCTTATGGAAGGCCTTCTGAAAATCCAGATACACCACATCTACCGGTTCCCCTTTGTCTACTCCACTAGTTACATCCTCAAAGAACTCCAATAGGTTTGTCAAACAGGATTTGCCTTTCATAAATCTGCCCAATCTTACTATTAGTTTCTAAGTGCCCAGTTATTGCATCCTTTAGAATAGATTCCAGCATTTTCCCAACTACTGATGTGAGGCCTGTAGTTCCCCGTTTTCTCTCTCCCTCTTTTCTTAAATAGCGGGGTTACATTTGCTATCCTCCAATCTGCAGAAACCGTTCCAGAATCTATAGAATTTTGGAAGATGACAACCAATGCATCCACTATCCCAATGGCCAGCTCTTTCAAAATCATAGGAAGTAGGTCATCCGGTCCTTGGGATTTATCAACTTTTCGTCCCATTAATTTTGCTAGTACTGTTTTTTTACTAATAATTTCTTTAAGTTCCTCATTATCGCCACACTCTTGGTTTTCTCGTATTTCTGGGAGGTTTTTTGTGTCTTCCTCCGTGAAGACAGGACAAAGTATTTATTTAATTTCTCAGCCATTTCCTCATTCCCCATTATAAATTCTCCCGTCTCTGACTGTAAAGGACCTACATTTACCTTCGCCAGTCTTTTCCTTTTCACATACCTATAGAAGCTTTTGCAATCCGTTTTTATATTTTTCGCTAGTTTGTGCTCATATTCCATTTTCCCTTTCTTTATCAATTTCTTGGTCCCCCTTTGCTGATTTCTAAAACGATCCCAATCCTCAGGCTGAAATTGGATAATGACCAGATAATCTGTAAAATTAATTGCATTGGGAATGGGCAATAAATGGGGTCTTGCCAGTGTCGCTCTTGTACTATTCTGGCCTCTTGAGCATCCCCGATTTTAATCGCTCCACCATTGGCGGCCGTGCCTTCAGCTGCCTGGGCCCTAAGTGCTGAAACGCCCTCTCTAAACCTCTCCGCCTCTCTTTCCTCCTTTAAGACGCTCCTTAAGAACATAAGACATAAGAGCAGGAGTAGACCATACGGCCTCTCAAGCCTGCTCCGCCATTCAATAAGATCATGGCTGATCATCGACCTCAACTCCACTTTCCCGCCCGATTCCCATATCCCTCGATTCCCCTAGAGTCCAAAAATCTATCGATCTCAGCCTTGAATATACTCAATGACTCAGCATCCACAGCCCTCTGGGGCAGAGATTTCCAATGATTCACAACCCTCTGAATGAAGAAATTTCTCCTTATCTCGGTCTTAAATGTCCGACCCCTTATCCTGAGACTGTGCCCCCTAATTCTAAACACTCCAGCCAGGGGAAACAACCTCTCAGCATCTACCCTGTCAGTCCCCCTCAGAACCTACCTCTTCTGCCCTAATATCTCATGTGGCTCGGTATCAAATTTTGTTTGATTACGCTAATGTGAAGCGTCCTGCGACGTTTTACTACATTAAAGGAGCTAGATAAATACAAGTTGTTGTTCCTCTGCCACTATCTCATTTGCATTGACATACACCATTCCATTATAAAAACTTTCCTGTATTGCTCGTATCTGACATGCTCAGGGCAAAAATGAGAAATAGCGGTTTTGCTTTCCAGGCCCAGAGATAGCGCTTGTTTATGCTACATGAAAATTAGATGTAAACGATGAGGCTATTTGCATGGATCCTCAAATAGATGATTGAATAATTGCTGAGGGCTTGAGTTTTACAGAGCAGGAATGCCCCAGGTTCAATCCCTGGGTCTGCGCTGACCACAGCTAGCGTAGCATTGCGGGGCATGACCGGTGCTCTCAGCATCCCCAGACTACAGAAGGGAAAAGCCAGCCAGGGTTTCCACTCCACTGCTGCAAAAACATTCACCTTCTAGGCTCATATTTAAAATATGACCACTTGAGGGGAAAACCTGACTCCATGGAACAACATTTCTGCATGAATCACTGCTTTCTCAAGAGGAGGGGAGAAAAACTAAGATGAGAAAGTGGACCATTTTAATTTCAGTCCCATAATCATCAGGCTGCAACAAAAATTGAGACTTGAGCTTTTAAGTGGGATCTACTGCTTGGAACATCACTAACAGTAACTGCAGACTTTGAACAAAAAGTTCTCATGAGGTATCGAATGAACAAGGGTATTTTTCTAATATTTTCTTTCCTATTCTGAGGGTGTTTACTCAGTGGGGTATGGTTCCATAGACAGTAATAGTCCTGCAATACCTTGTCCATGTGGGCATTCTCTCTGGTGGGAGCCTAGATTTCGGTTTTACTCATAACGCGGCCCATGGGACATACGTGGTCCGGCTCACTACGACCAGGCCGCACCAGACTTGGCGTTCCGTGTGCGTCTGGGCCTCCATCCACTGTTGGGCACTGAGAAAAGTGGAACCATTCAGTCAGTAGTTCGGCAAGGAATTAAGAAATAATCGAACGAGAAACCTAAAATGCCATCTATTAAAGATAAGAGTTGGGGGAGAGAAATTAGTGTGCACCCTATGAAGATGCCCAAAAGTTCCATTGCTTTTGTGCATAAAATATGGCAAAAAATAAGCACTGACCAACCTGGTGTAATTACCAGAACATGCAAACTCAGGTGCCTGAGGTGGGAGAAACTTCGCTTAGAAAATGTTATATGAATGTCGCTGTAAGTCATGATGTGGAGATGCCGGTGTTGGACTGGGGTGGACAAATGTGAGAAGTTGCACAACACCAGGTTATAGTCCAACAGCTTTATTTGAAATCACAAGTTTTCGGAGCGCTGCTCCTTCGTCAGGTGAAGTGAAGAGATGCATATAGTCACAGCATATATAGTCAGAGAACACTGCCAGATGATTACAGTTAATCTTTCTAACTGCCCTTTATCACACCTTGGCAGAGAGACAATCACGGCACTCAAAGGTGTGGATGGTGTCCAAACAGGTCAGTCAGGAAAACATTACATCAAAGACAATGTGGCAGATGCTGGCGTCTGGATGGAAAACAAAAAACTTTTTTTGCTGTAAGTCAAGAGAGATTGGATACTGTCACCAGGAGCGAGCAAAACACACATACCATCTCAATTAAATGCAAGATCACGAATAAATATAATTTTTGAGCGAGGTTGCAAGAGATTACAGAAAGACCTGAACTGTAGGAGGCTAAAATAAAATCAAGCGAATACTTAGCAGCAGACGTACCCGCGAAAGGAAAGTGTGTTAACGACGTATCATATAAGGACAACGGGTACAGGTTATCGTTTTAATAGGGTTACGATATCCAGCCAATTTTAGATTCGAGTGCTTGTGTAAAACCTGACCCACTAACTACAAGGCTTGCAATACAGGCTCAAAGTAGAACAGGTTATGGGACACGAGAATAAAAGCATTTAGTTGAAGAATCGGTTTGTTTGCCAGAAGCAAATTGGACCAGGATTGATAAACAGGTTACCCCAGAAATCCCACCCGTACAAAAAGTACCTTTTGCACTGTAGAGAAAATTAAAAACAGACCTTGAAAGAATTGAGGACTTGGATGGTAAAGGTACTGCCAATGCAAGAGCTGCATTTAAAGTCCGGCTACAATCCTGAAAAAGCAGTAATCATTTGAGCTGACACATCTGAAAGAGGATTAAGGACCATCCTGAGGCAGAAGTATGATGGTTGGTGGCAACCTGTTATCGCATTCATTGACTGAAGTGGAGACAAGATAGGCACATGTCAAGAAAAAGCTAATAAAGGTTCAGATTGTGAATGGCTGCACCATTAGTGCTAAAAAAAGATTACAAGCTCTATGTGTGAACTCTTTGAATTAGCAAATACAAAATAGGACGATCAGGTGACAAAGGTAGGACGTGACGATATCATCTCTGGAAAATGGATGTACGATAGTTATCCACTATCAAGAAGAGTGGAACAAAGTGCAAGAGCCAATGAAGAAGTAAAGCAGGATATTCAGCAGCACTGTGACCACTGGTGTCGGCCGTGGCTCAGTGGGCAGCACCCTCGCCTCTGAGTCTGAAGGTTGTGGGTTCAAGTCCCACTCCAGAGACTTGACCACAAAAATCCAGCCTGACACTCCAGTGCAGTGCTGAGGGAGCGCTGCACTGTCGGAGGTGCCGTTTTTCAGATGAGACGTTAAACCGAGGCCCCGTCTACTCTCTCAGGTAGATGTAAAAGATCCCATGGCACTATTTAGAAGAAGAACCAGGGAGTTATCACCGGTGTCCTGGACAATATTTATCCCTCAATCAACATCATTAAAAAACAAAAAACATTGCTGTTTGTGGGAGCTTGCTGTGCGCAAATTGGCTGCCGTGTTTCCTACATTACAACAGTGACTACATTCAAAATTACTTCATTGGCTGTAAAGCACATTGGGATGTCCTGAGGTTGTGAAAGGCGCTGTAGAAATGCAAGTCTGTCTTTTTTTTTATTAATACGATTGTACCAGTATCAGACCAAAAAATGAAGCTAATCAGAATTGTGACAGGAAGAGAGGAGATCTTTGGGATAGTCAAACAAACCGTAATGACGGCCACAATTAAAAAAAGATTTAAAAATACAGGAACTGTAACGATGGATAAACAGCAATAGTCGGAATAATATACAAACCGAGTAAGATTCTAAAATGCTGCAAAAGATTCATGAGGGACTTGGACCTATAAAAAATGGGCAAGTATTGACGTGGAATCAATTGGGCGGTAGCAAATTGTTCATCCTGCTTAAAATAGAGATCAAACCAACAGGCAGCGCCATTGCGACCTCGGGCGGGGCCATTGTGACCTCGGGCGGGGCCATTGCGACCTCGGGCGGGGCCATTGCGACCTCGGGCGGGGCCATTGTGACCTTGGGCGGCGCCACACTGACCGTCAGCACCACTTTGATCACATGGCAAGCGAAGGTCTACTCGATAGTCAATTTAGCCAGAGGTGTAGTCAATACACAACATCGTTTAGCAAAATGGTGAAAGCTAATTTTTTTAGATGTAAATATTTACGTAAGCCTTCAGTGACAATGGGTCACAGTTTACAACTGCTACATTAAGACAATTTGCCAAAGAAAGGGATTTCATTCAAAAAGCTTCAAATCCCAATTACTCATAGTTGAATAGATTTGTGGAAAAATAGTTTTCTGGGTAACTGTTGCCAGCTGGGAGCCTCGCCCACCGCTGCTTATATCAGGAAATCACGAGTGTGCTGCCTACGGTTTCTTGTTCAGTGAAAGGTTCCTGACTGGCAGCACAGACTCAAAGAAAAAATGGCTCTACATTCTTCCAGCATTGCAAACTGCTGATAAAGTATGTCGTAGAAATTAAACACAAATACATCTGATGTGGGCATCTGTTGCTGTTCTGTCATCATTGCTGGGTCAAAATCCTGGCATTGCCCACCCAACACACCATCACCACAGAACTGCAATGGTTCAAGGAGAAGGCACGCTACCACCTTCTCAGAGGAACTAGTTCTGCCTGTATTGCCCACATCTCGAGAAAATTTTAAAAAAAATACACAAATGGGCACGAAAAATGTACCATCAAGAAGCAAGTCTATCCAAGGTCTATTCATGCAAGCAAAATAAAGTACATTATTCAGATGTAGTTATCAAAACGTCAGAGGAGCAAATGAGGAATGGATTCTTATTAAGGATCCAACAATCAAAGAAAGGTTGACCTACTTGTATTATCTTCACCATCTGACAGATTTGAGGTCAATATGGAAGGGAACTGAAGATCAAGTCCATCAGCAAGGAAGTTCCTGAAATAAGAAAATGTATAGAAACTTCTTTACCCAGAGAGTGGTGAGAATGTGGAACTCGCTACCACGGAGTAGTTGAGGTGAATAGTATAGATGCATTTAAGGGGAAGCGAGATAAACATATGATGGAGAAGGGAATAGAGGGTTATGCTGATAGAGTTAGATGAGGAAGGATGGAAGGAGGCTCGAGTGGAGCATCAACACTGGCATAGACTGGTTGGGCCAATGGCCTGTTTCTATGCTGTAAATTCGATGTAATTCTATGTAATATGTACAGATAATTATTAGTCCCAGGAGGTAAGAAGATTCTGTAGCATAATTTAGGTATGTTATAGTGCATGATGGAGGTTACAAGTAGAGGTTGAGTTTCTGAATGTTATCGGCATGTGGAGTTGTTTTCAATCGTAATAAATCCAGTTGTTTCATTATCATTTGATGTTGGATCATTACAAATCTTAACAACAACATAAATATAAGAATAACACAACCCCGTTGAGATTGGTTAACTTGGCACAGACCAGGTACAGACATTGAACCTGTAACCTTCATGGCTTGAATGATACAACCACAGACCAGGTGATGCATTTATCCACTGGTTCATTGACTGGAGCGAAGAGGAAGTAGAGTTACTGTTAAATAACTCACCCTTTCCAAAGTCAGGATGACTGGTAACTCACTTCATTGCCAGGAAATGTTGCCAGGATGAAGGCCTACATTCTCAGAATTAGAATCATAGAATGGTTACAGCACAGAAGGAGGACATTCGGCCTGTCGAGCCCGTGCCGGCTCTCTGCAAGAGCACTTCAGCTAGTCCCACTCCCCCGCCCTTTCCCCGTAGCCCTGCAAATATTTTTCCTTCAGGTACTTATCCAATTCCCTTTTGAAAGCCATGATTGAGTCTGTCTCCACCACCCTTTCAGGCAGTGCATTCCAGATCCTAACCACTCGCTGCGTAAAAGTTTTTCCTCATGTCACGTTTGGATCTTCTGGTTCTCGACCCTTCTGCCAATGGGAACAGTTTCTCTCTATCTATTCTGTCCAGACCCCTCATGATTTTGAACACCTCGATCAAAATCTCCTCTCAACCTTCTCTGCTCTCGTAAATCTTTTCTGCACCTTCTCTGAGGCCTTCACATCCTTCCTAAAGTGCAGTGCCCAAAACTCATCTCATCTTTTAAATAGCACTTCTCCTTTGTCTAAATTTCTGCTATTTATTTAACCTTCATTTAGTTTTGTATTAATTGTGTTTTTCCTACTTTATATTTTACAAACCCGCATTGACGACCAGCAGAGCCACAGCCACCAGCAGCAGTGTCTCCAGTGCCTTGTGCCAAATCAACAGGAGTGAAGGTCATTGATTATGATTGAGGCTTTACTTTGAGTAACGTGAAGAGGTAACGGAGCCTATTTTCATCTACACCACCGGGAGGGAATGGGGAAGCAGCGCGCTGAAAATCACACCGCAGCCCTTACCATCCCGTCCCTGCTGCCGGTCCGACCACTGCCATTTTACTGGGGTTGCCCGGCACCCAGCAGACGCCTCATTAGCCCATGCAAATCAGTGTCCTACGGCATCAGTGCCACCCCAGTACAGGTCTGAAGTAACAATGGGCAGAGCGGCGCGCAGTCCACCCATTGGTACTTGGCATTGAGGGGACCACCGGAGGCCACTCAAAGAACGTCTCGTTGGAGCAGAGAAGACTAAGGGGACATTTTTGATAGAGGTGTTTAAAATCATGAAGGGTTTAGATAGAGTAAATAAAGAGAAACTGTTTCCAGTGGCTGGAGGGTCGGTAACCAGAGGGCACAGATTTAAGGTGATTGGCAGAAGAACCAGAGGTGACATGAGGAAACCGTTTTTACGCAGCGAGTGGTTATGATTTGGAATGCGCTGCCTGATAGGGCGGTGGATACAGATTCAATAGGAGCCTTCAAAAGGGTATTGGATAAATACTTGAAGGAGAAAAAATTGCAGGGATTTGGGGAAAGAGTGGGACTGACTGGATTGCTCTTCGAAAGAGCCGGCGCAGACTCGATGGGCCGAATGGCCTCCTTCTGTGCTGTACTATTAGAGAATCACAGAATGGTTACAGCACGGAAGGAGGCCATTTGGCCCGTCGAGCCCGTGCCGGCTCTCTGCAAGAGCACTTCAGCTAGTCCCACTCCCCCGCCCTTTCCCCGTAGCCCTGCACATGTTTTTCCTTCAGGTACTTATCCAACTCCCTTTTGAAAGCCGTGATTGAATCTGCCTCCACCACCCTTTCAGGCAGTGCATTCCAGATCCTAACCACTCGCTGCGTAAAAAAGATTTTTCTTTTGCCAATCACCTTAAATCTGTGTCCTCTGGTTCTCGACCCTTCCGCCAATGGGAACAGTTTCTCTCTATCTACTCTGTCCGGACCCCTCATGATTTTGAACACCTCCATCAAATCTCCTCTCAACCTTATGATTGAGAGATTTCAACTCTATGAAATAATTATTGTGGGGCTTCTCCTGGGCCAACAAAAATTGTCCGCCCCCCCCCCCCCCCATCCCACTGACTGACCCTCCAAGGCCCTCCCCCAAGATCATCTCGACCGCCCCCCCCCCCCCCTCCCCTTTACTCACCATGACCGGGTCGCCTCCGCAGAGGGGCTGCCAGATTTCCCACCGCTCCGATCAGCAAGCTGCCAATCGGCGCTCATTCAGCACAGACAGCGCACCAATTCTGCTGGGCTTCCAATCACTTCCATTGGAAGCAGTCCCATGATAATCCTCCCCAGGGCTTCGACATTAGGCACTTCGTTTTAGAATGTTACAACGTTAATGTTACATTCTTACTCTATTTCTGCAACAGATTGGGAATGTTCTAACATCAGTGTTGTGTTTCAGCATCAGTGGAAATATTCTACATTTCAGCCATCCTTTTAATTTCACTGAAAGATGCTCCTGCACGGGTGCAGGCAGAGTCCTCAATCTTGTGTGGAGTCCTTGAAATCAATCTCTCAGATTTGGGGTTCGAGAAGTATTATAGAAATAGACAGAACCACAAACCAACTCTTCACTCATTGAATTATTTCAACGGCCAAAATAATCTTCCTGCTGGCACGACCTGTTGGGCTGAATGGCCTGTTTCTGTGCTGTAAATATTATGTAATAAGGAAAATTGAATCCGTAGAAAAGGAATGAAAAAAGCTATCCGAGGTCACGTGCAATTGTGCCCATTTGCACTTAAGGAGTGACGCTAGCAGCGGTAATCTAACAGATCAGCTTTAGTTGTGTATTTGTTGATGTTTGTGTTCACCAGCCTGCTCTGACTGGACCTCTATCGCAAAAACACACTTCCGATTCTCTAGATAATTGTGAAATCTCTGTTTCAAAATAAAGGCGGCAGTAGAATTGCGTCATATTTATGCACATCATGACACAGATTTGCATCATATGCGGGCAGCAATAACACTCCCCAATCTGGTATCACAAAACCACATTGACAGTCTTTTAAAACAATAAAATGTTACACTTGACTAAGCTTCTAAAATAGAAATTAGTAAATCTAAAATAGGGTAAAGCAGATGAACAATTGATGGTAAACTCTTTTGCTGATTCCATAAATTGAAACATTTTTATTTACTTTGTAAATAGAATCAAATAAATTTACGGCACAGAAGGAGGCCATTCGGCCCATCGTGTCTGCGCCGGCCGAAAAAGAGCTCTCCAGCCTAATCCCACTTTCCAGCTCTTGGTCCGTAGCCCTGTAGGTTACGGCACTTCAAGAACATATCCAAGTACTTTTTAAATGTGATGAGGGTTTCTGCCTCTACCACCCTTTCAGGCAGTGAGTTCCAGACCCCCACCACCCTCTGGGTGAAACAAGTTCTCCTCAACTCCTCTCTAAACCTTCTACCAATTACTTGAAATCTATGCCCCTTGGTTATTGACCTCTCTGCTAAGGGAAATAGGTCCCTCCTATCCACTCTATCTAGGCCCCTCATAATTTTATACACCTCAATTAAATCTGCCCTCAGCTCCTCTGTTCCAAAGAAAACAACCCCAACCGATCCAATCTTTCCTCATAGCTAAAATTCTCCAGTCCTGGCAGCACCCTCGTAAATCTCCTCTGCACCCTCTCTGGTGCGAGCACATCCTTCCTGTAAATGTCACAATAACATCCCGCCTGCAGCCATTGAACTAACCTCTGATTTCAGTGGTTGTGACTGAGCTCGTTAGTACCACATGGTAACTTTTCAATTAGTACTTAGTGCCAAACAAGTGCTACTTCATAAAACTATAGTCTACATAATTCATTCTCTCCCCCTTTGTCAGCTATCCAGATGCAGTACATTAGCCGAACTCTAATTTTAACTCAAGACTATTCAGTAGAAAATCTGTGATAATTTCAAGCATTGGAAGACATGCATGTCATTTCCCACTGAACCAAACAGAAACACTTGTGATAAAATTGGGGAATTTCTGTCTTTATTTAATTTGGTCTTTTAAATATCTAAAGTTAAAATGGAAGCCATTTTCCGACACCAAATTTCAGAATGGTGCCCAGGGGGCGAGAGGTCTGCGGGACCTCGGCCAGGTTGATTGAACTGGAAATTAGTCAGAAGGCAAGGACTTTGTTTTCACTCTGAATTGAATTATACGTGGTCAACTATTTAGCAGATATGTGAGAGCTGGGTGACATGAGAGCACCTGCTGATTGCCACGCTAGGCAATGTACGAAAGGGTGATATTTAAAGATATTTAGTAGACGAGAATCATATTTGTATAAATTCAAGTGTAGCCATTGACCAAATAATATTACCCATAACTAGTCCAGGGTAACTACAAAGCTAAGACTTGTTCAAAATGTAGCTGCAGACAGTCAAAAGCAGTTTTGACTAAGTTTTGATAACAAACAGCCACAGACTGCGAGTGAAGGTTAAATCATTAAATAACATATTATGATGCTGCATAGAACTTAGAATTCACTTAACAAAACTAATTGCAACGATATTTAAAAAATAATTAGTATAAGGACATAAAATGAGTTTGATCATGGAGATAAGGTATTTATCTGGTAGATTAAAGTGAGATAGTTTGGATACCTCAAGACTAGTGAAACAGCGCTGATATGGGCCCTCGGTATAAAGGCCTTGTACCAGGGAAGCTAGAAATGAAAGAGATAAAGTAAATTCCAATGGGGTGAAAAACTATAAACAAGATAACACTGAACATGGCAAAGTTGGTGGAAAAATACTATAAAGGCGGGATGCTACCTTAGTCTGAGTGACAACGGTATTTTGACCATTAGAACCAATTATAAAAGGTGATTTTGTTAAAGACCATATATGGACACTGGCCAAACCAACTTTTGATAAGAAAAGGGTTAAAACCTCGATACTCAAAGAACAACTTCACACAGACGTACTGCGAGGACAAAGGAACAGACTTAAGACGACGTCATCTGTGTCCGAGAGGTTCCAGAGACCTAGGGCTGCGAGCTACTCGCTAAAACTATCGCCTAATATTAAGTATTGATTACGCTGTATGCTTAATAAATCTTGATCTATTGCTCAAACATACTGGCTGCTGCCTATTGGTGTCTTGTCCAAGAACTCAGAGATCGTTAAGATCTTACAGCAATATTCCTTACCATTGAGTCTTTAAACTAGGCTCATTAAACAACTCTGACCACAGAGGTTGGGGACTTCTTAAGTACTAGAGAATTCTCTCATACCTTTAGTTCTGGCTGGAGATCTGAAGTCTGTGGGTGGACTGGAAATTCATATCATTCACATCTAACATTGCATTACAAAGATTTATGAAAGAGTGTTTCATCCAAAGGTTTTTTCAATTGTCGAACTGTGTAAGAAACAGATTGTATGAAAGGGGTATTTTAGCTTTGTGGACTGATTCTATTTTCATTGTTTTTAAGTTAGTGGGGTAGAAATTGGTCATCGTTGCGCCCATTTTCTGGCCAGGCTTATTGGTCTCTGTGTGTAAACTAATGGAAATGATTATCAGGAGCAAACTTGAGGATTATTTATACAATAATAACGTGATAAACCAAACTATTCTAACTTGTCCTGCAGCAGATGCACGCTTTAGTTCTGAGTTACTAACAGTTTGATGAAACAGAAACGCATTGGCTTGTGATCGTGAAGTAATTTTGCAACGATCAATCTTTAGGTACAAGTGCTTAAGACGCTCGTGGCAAATTCCTGCCAGCGTTATTTTAAGGTAGGCATTAACTCATTTATTTTAAATCAGTGCTACCAGCTTACCTTTTGTAGAAGACTACAATCCCAGCAATGTCTTGCTCACGGGCCACTCCCAGGAACACTGCATGACAGTGAGATGGGACCTGTGATTTCCCCGTACAGTGAACTTTTGATTTGAATCATGCCACAGTGGGCAAATGCCAGGTACTTGGCCACAGGAAGAGAGAGAAAAACCTGTAGAAGCAATAGTTCTATTTTTATAGGGCCCTTTCATCTGATCTATGGAGACTGGGATAACTCTGCCTCTCAATGACATTTCCTTGGTTTCTTTTGCTGGAAAGAGAGAAAGTCTTGCATTTCTATAGCGCCTTTCACAACCACCGGACATCCCAAAGTGCTTTACAGACAATGAAGTACTTTTTGAAGTGTAGTCACTGTTGTAATGTAGGAAATGTGGCAGCCAATTTGCGCACAGCAAGCTCCCACAAACAGCAATGTGATAATGACCAGATAATCTGTTTTAGTGATGTTGATTGAGGGATAAATATTGGTCAGGACACCGGGGAGAACTCCCCTGCTCTTCTTCAAAATAGTGCCATGGGATTTTTACATCCACCTGAGGGGGCAGACGGGGCCTCGGTTTAATGCCTCATCTGAAAGACGGCACCTCCGACAGTGCGGCGCTCCCTCAGCACGGCACTGGAGTGTCAGCCTAGATTTTTGTGCTCAAGTCTCTGGAGTGGGACTATGAACCCACGACCTTCTGACTCAGAGGCGAGGGTGCTGCCCACTGAGCCACAGCTGACAGTAAATAAAGGAGAGAAAAAACAGCACAGATTGCCGGCTGGGTCAACATGCTACAGCCAAGCAATTTGTGAATGTAAGTCCTGGAAACACAGGGTGCAGCAAGTGGTGATGATAAGGTAAAAATTTACAAATGGCCCTGGGAAGTCTGAGTATCGTTACTGTCCAAGTGGAGCTTGAGTTCCTAAGACTGCTCCCTGACTGCGTTGGCTCTGAACTTACTGCTTTTCCTCAGGGTGTTAACCTGACCTGATACCGTCTGTGTACCTGGGGACAAAAGATAAAGATCCTGCAGACTGACAGTTTCCTGCAATGAGCTATTTTTAAAATATGTGTAATTAAGATTTTCAGCCAGTGCTCTGATAAAGACTGAGCTTAACAACTGGAGGTACCAGTTTCCGTTTATCTGTGAACCGCATACCACTGCTCCCTGCAGGATAAACAACGTCGGGTTGCTATAAAAGCTTCTGAGAGAGAAAAAAATTGAGGGAAACATGTTTTGAGCCCTTTGATCCTGGAAGAACTCTTGCACGTGTTCAGGTGCGCTCTGAATCACTGCCAGCCTGCTCACAGAATTCATTTCAATCCTGTTGAATATTATTTCATTTTTCATACATCAGCCCAATTTTACACAGGAACAGGAGGAGGCCATTGAGCCCCTCGAGCCTGTTCCGCCATTCAATGAGATCATGGCTGATCTGTGACCTAACTCCATCTAACCGCCTTTGGCCCATATCCCTCAATACCTTTGGTTAACAGAAAGCCATCGATCTCCGATTTAAAATTGACAATTGATCCAGCATCAATTGCCGTTTGCGGAAGAGAGTTCCAAACTTCTACCACCCTTTGTGTGTAGAAGTGTTTCCTAATTTCACTCCTGAAAGGTCTGGCTCTAATTTTTAGACTATGCCCGGACTTCAAGGGTTAAGTTACGAGGTGAGATTACACAAATTAGGGTTGTATTCCCCAGAATTTAGAGGGTTAAGGGGTGATCTGATCGAAGTTTTCAAGATATTAAATGGAACAGATAGGGTAGATAGAGAGAAACTATTTCCGCTAGTTGGGGATTCTAGGACTGGGGGCATAGTCTAAAAATTAGAGCCAGACCTTTCAGGAGTGAAATTAGGAAACACTTCCTCCTTGTCCCCCATTTCACTTAGCAATCAACCTTGTTACCTCTTTTCCTGCTTTGAAAAGCTTATCTTTTCAACTGTATCTTTGGTCTCCAACCCTTCAAATTCCTTTACTTCCTGCACATCGTCCATCTCACCTCCTTTGTAAAGCATTGCACTGCTGTGGGAGAAGCAGTGATAGAGGCAACTCACCTTTGGATAGCTGTTGGACAGGGGATTCAGTGACCCTCCTCCACCCCTGCCCCAGTCTGAGGGTTTCCTCTCGTCCCTACACTTCAAACCCTTTTGTTATGGAGGTGGTGAATGCGCAGCAACAATATCCATGGATTTTGGGACGTGGGTTTGAATTCAAAAAGTCTCTTTTCTCTCCTGTCTGTAATGGTCCCAAGTGAAATGGGTTTGGGCAGTTTCAATTATGTCATAGCAGATACATTTCCACAGCTCAACTACCCACCATTCCATACAAGTTAGCATTAAATCCCTAACTCTGGAACCTCCTCCAGAGAGGGAAGGTTTGCTACTGCTGGGCTGTGTAGAGAGTAAGAGAGATATGAAGAGAAGTCTTAGCTTGGCAATCCTGGTCAAGTCATTAAATTTATTCCTGCACTGCAGCTAGGAACTATGCTTCTGGCATCGACCCACCTCTCGCCACTGCTGCTGGCTAAATTCCCGGGACAGGGACACTCACCTGAAGGAAAGAGGACCTCCTTCCCTGGTCCTCACTTGTTTCACGAGGACCTCCATGGCAATATCTGAAAATCGGGGTTCCCTAGCCATTGTCATTCAGCCTGCTGCCTCAGTAACATGCTGCCTACTCACTGCCAATGAAGACTCCACCAACCATTTAAGAGCTGCAGGTTGGTTTTAAGATGTGACGGTCCGGTTGGACTTCCTGCTCTCCCAAAACAGTGAGCAACCTTTGAGCAGCGCAATTAGCGCTGGCAGCTTGCCCCCCTGTATTTAAATAAGGCCCAATCATAAAAATGGATCAGGCTGAGGTCATCGGGCAAGCCCCACCCACTGCCCGCCCAACCCGCGCCACAAATGAAAATCACAAGATGTTACTGTCATTATGTCCTGAGTTACACAACAGTATTATTAGATATTGGGCGTATGGGCACATTCCTGAACGTCAGAAGCGGGGACCGTTTACGGTAATGACCAGCACTATCGAACCTGAGAGGATATTTAAGGCAGCTACATAGCTTTCCCATTGCCGGCCTGTGCCAATCTTCCCCACCCATTGTCAATCAGAAATTAAGGTGCATTTCATGACTTTTAAACAAGTGCATGCATGCAATTGGGAACATGCTCAATTGTTTGTCTATTGTCAGAGGTGCGGTGGAATCTGTCTGTGTAAGTGGGGCTGGTTCCACAGCAGCAGGAGTGCAAGGATATCCCACTTCTAATTAAGAAGATTCTGTAAAACGTAGTGAGCACAAAGTAAGCCATTCTTCTCCCTATGGACTGCAGTGGCTTTTTGCTGACGTATTTTGTTTGTAAGGTATCATATATTGGTGTGGCCCAACCTTGGGGCTGGTTCTTTATAGCTAAATGTTCCTAAATCATTATATAGCACCTTTCATGACGTCTCAAAGTGCTTTACACCCAATGAAGTACTTTTTTGAAGTGTAGTCACTGTTGTAATTTAGGAAACACAGCAGCCAATCTGCGCACAGCAAGCTCCCACAAACAGCAATGTGATCATGACCAGAAAACCTATTTCAATGATGTTGGTTGAGGGATAAATATTGGCCAGGATACTGGGGGAGAATTCCCCTGCTCGCTCTTCGAAGTAGTGCCATGGGATCTTTTACATCCCACCTGAGAGAGCAGACGGGGCCTCGGTTTAATGTTGCATTGGAAAGACGGCACCTCCGACAGTGCAGCACTCCCTCAGCACTGCACTGGAGTGTCAGCCTAGATTTTTGTGCTCAAGTCCCTAGAGTGGGGCTTGAACCCACAACCTCCTGACTCAGAAGCGAGAGTGCTGCCCACTGAGCCACGGCTGACACCTATTACATGTTATACTAGTTACGACAAATGCAAATTCAATAATGCCTTGATGCAAATTGTATCAACCTATGGAATGGAAATCTAAAAAGGCAAACTGACGCGCTGCAGAATTCATCAATGGAAAAGTATGCATTGTGTCTCACAACTACAACAATAACTTGCATTTCTAGAGCACTCCTCACGTCTCAGTGCTTAACAAGACAGAAAAAGGTCAACTGTAATGTGAAAGAAGGAGGAGAAAAGCTTGGGGAGAGGCTGAAGGTCAAAGTGAAGAGTTTTCAGGAGTGTTTCAGGGCAGAGAGCAAGGAAACAAGGTGAAGAGATTTTGGAAAAGATTCTGGAGGGCAGGGGTGTAATGACTAGAAATGGCCAGAAACGGGGGAGTGTCAGAAGAGGTGCACATGTGGGACCAGGCATTTGGAGAAGGTCGCTCATTTTAATCACAGTGGAGGAACTTGACTACAAGGATGAGGATCTTGAGGTCATTGAGATTCCGGGGTGACCTTAAATGTTTGTTGGCAATTTTCAACCTTTCCCTCTCCTCTCCTTAAGCCAATAACTCATACTGGAGTGCAGTACCTTGGACACTGGCAGCCCTCCAACACTTGGCCCATGCGGCCATTCTTCATTTGTGAGCCTAGACAGAGAAGGTTGGCAGGCTACTTTATTATGGGCAGCATTGTGCCTAGGCCCAATCCTGTCCTCCCTTAATGCCTGCACATGCTCACTTTCCAGCAAGGATCACTGAATAGCGAGCAGGAGTGAGGACACCGGCTGGCTTTCCTCCTCAAGGATAAGGCAGCAAATCTTACTTCCCCTACCTCTGCCCCGATTACATTGACTAACTCAACAGAGACCGAGGACTAAGTCTGCGGCTGTCCTGGTCTGTTTGGCTCAGTACCTTGCCACACACTGCACTTAACCCTTGAATCATTTGGGGCCTCTCCAAGAATGCCAAGGTCCCAGCATATTACAGAAACACTTCATCTTGAATAGCTCTTCTGCAACATAAAGAGACTATTGCTCTCTTTACGCAGCCTGGTCACATCAGCCCTGTCCAAGGTTAAAGGGCTACATACCATCTAGCAAACAGAACGAATGGTGTTGCATTTTTGACCTTTATTTTGCAGTCATGTTTTAGGAAGCTAGTTATGTAATGGATGGGCAGTCCAATCACAGGAGAGACTGGTTAAACTAAACAACAGGATATCAGAATACAAAAGCAAAATACTGCGGATGCTGGAAATCTGAAATAAAAACAGAAAATGCTGGAAATACTCAGCAGGTCAGGCAGCATCTGTGGAGAGAGAAACAGAGTTAACGTTTCAGGTCGATGACCCTTCGTCAGAACTGGATCATCGACCTGAAACGTTAACTCTGTTTCTCTCTCCACAGATGCTGCCTGACCTGCTGAGTATTTCCAGAATATCAGAATATCTCCCTGTAAGAATGGAATAAAGGACTTACTGTGAATAACACCACCTGGTAATGCTGCATTTCCAACCAGCCTCATGCAATGTAGTTGTGGGTCCCTGTACTTCACAGCGCTCCTTTGGCAGAAGCCCTGATTGCTTTAGCTGTGCTGTAAAGTAGATGAGTTGCACTGTAGGTGTGTTGATACCCAGCTTAAAGAGATTGTTTTTGCTGGAGGCTCCAGAAGGAGCAGCACCCCCGCCCCTTGTGAAGTATAAACAGCACCATCGGAGGCAGTGGATCCCATTCTTACTGGTCATGAAAGAACAAAAAAAAGACTTGCATTTCTACAGCACCTTTCACCACCTCAGGACGTCCCAAAGCGCTTTACAGCCAATGAAGTACTTTTTTGAAGTGTAGTCACTGTTGTAATGTGGGAAACGCAGCAGCCAATTTGTGCACAGCAAGCTCCCGCAAACAGCAATGTGATAATGACCAGATAATCTGTTTTATTAATTTTGTTTGAGGGATAAATACTGGCCAGGACAGCGGGGAGAACTCACCTGCTCCTCTTCGAAATACTGCCATAGGATCCTTTACATCCACCCTGAGAGAGCAGACGGGGCCTCGGTTTAACGTCTCATCTGAAAGATGGCACCTCCGACAGTACAGCACTCCCTCGAGTGTCAGCCTAGATTTTAGCTCAAGTCTCTGGAGTGGGACTTGAACCCACAACCTTCTGACTCAGAGGTGAGAGTGCTGCCCACTGAGCCACGGCTGACACAAGCCGAGTACTTCCCCAACCATCAGAGAAGGTTCAGCAGTCAGAAACTTTGTGACCTGCAAAGTGCAATCCACTGCACATGTATCAGTTTCATCCATCTAGCAAACAGGAGTGATGTTGCAGTTTGCAGTAATGTTAGGGAGCTGGTGTTCGAGTTATGTAATGGATGGGCAGTCCAGTCACAGGAGAGCTTGGTTAACCTAAGCAGAGTTCATGACCATCTCCCTGCAAGAATGGAACAAAGGACTTATTGTAAATAATGCCACCTGGTATTAGCACAAAGGAAGCCTTACAAATACATCTGTAATCTTTGGGCGATGCCAGGCTTTGTCATGGTCAGTGAAACACATAAGGTATTATTTAAGAATGCAGAGTCACTTCCCTTTCACCCTGTGCGTACCGTTGCAATTTTCTGAAGCAGACCAAATGTGACCACCGGAGCAGGGCAAAAGCTATTACTGAGTATCTGTGTAACCTGCATTCATCAACCCGGGGAGATGTCACCTGCTGCAGCCTGGAAGGAGCCCATTGCATAAGTGTTAAAAGCCATGGTGATCTTTGACAGCCACAGACAGCGCAGCCCACGCCCTGGTTTGGGGTTCGGGCTACGGCAGGTGATATTAGCTCAGTGACATCCTCCCTGGTGAAGTGGAGACGCCTCAGTGAAGCCGAGGTCCTCGCTGCCCGTTAGCGCCACGGTTTGCTGGGCGAGTTTATCACGTGGCGAGTCAGGCACTGGGGCAGATCACTATCACAAAAGGCTCGTACAGCAAGCATAGGATCCTGATTTAAATATTAGAATGAGTCTTTTAAATGCTTCCAGCACGCGCCTTGGTTGCCTTCGGAGGAGCCCCATCCAATATGGCGGGTAGCGGACTTCTGGTCCGGAATGCGCATCCGCCCGCCACCCAATATATTGGACCCTTAGCACCCATTTCACAGCTGTATACGGGCACAGTGCGATCCAATTTCTAGACCCAACTTCCTTGTTAACTTTGAAAATTTGATTTAAAATTACTCCTTACTGGTGGCTGTTCAGGATCACAAGTGAAGTAAACTCAATTTCAGTCAGTTCGACAGGGAACAAGAGCCCTGCATGCAAAATATCATTCCGTGCTTGAAAATAAATTCATAATTTTAAAGATTGACAAAACCTTTAAGCCAGGTCCCAGTAAGTGACCTGAACTGAAGTTTACTTCTATATCTTGGAAATTTAACTTGTTGATACAGATTATAGAAATATCAAGAATAGCATCAAATGTTTTCCTAATCAGTGGTTGTAACACATTGAGAGTGGAGAAGTGTGGCCGGTTGTAGCATCTCAATTATGTGCTTCAGTGTTCAACAACACAGGTCAGTTCTTTCCATGACACCTGCCTTAAAGAATGTTTCTATCCGCCCGTTGTCAGTCTAGTGAAACGAAGATTGATTCTTTTGTCCTGCGGAATGGAAAATTCTTCTCATTCCTCTCCCGCCCATATGTTCCTATCTTGAGGGTTGTGAAAACACTATGAGGCATTTCAAACAATGCACATGGAGAAGGCCCTTGTTCATCTGAACTTGGTGAACTGCAAAGAATCTGTTTTAAGTTTACTGCTTGTGATATAATTTGCGAAATCTACATTATGCTGTGATACACAATCACAAACTAAAGCAAATCCGATTTCTGTTGATTCCTCACTCCTTCAGTGGGGCGGGGGGGCGATTGCCTCGACAGGGTTGTGCTTTTCTATCAGTCAGGAAAGGAAGGCAACTCAAATTGTAGACTGCAGAGAAAAAGATCAAGTTAACAGGCAACGTGAGCTTTTTTCGTTCCTTTGATGTGCAATAAACATTGATGAAATGCTTCACAATTGTGGTGCTTGTATCACTAGTCAACTAAACTAACTACACCTAACTACACCTCCAAGTTCCCCTCCAAGTCACACACCATCCTGACTTGGAAATATATCACCGCTCCTTCATTGTCGCTGGGTCAAAATCCTGGAACTCCCTCCCTAACAGCACTGTGGGAGCACCTTCACCACACGGACTGCAGCGGTTCAAGAAGGCGGCTCACCACCACCTTCTGAAGGGCAACTAGGGATGGGCAATAAATGCTGGCCTTGCCAGTGACGCCCACATCCCAGGAACAAATTTTTAAAACTCCAACTGCGTTTGCTTGTCTCACTAATCAACCAAACTGACTACACCTGTGATTGCTGGTAGCACTGTAACCAAAGGACACAGTGAATACCAAAACAACCAGATGTCTTCAACCACTTCATCCTTCATTCGAAAAATGGGTGCCATTATGTAAGATTTCCATCTTTGTAAAACATGGCTTCCTCTGTACTGGAGCAGGAGATTTGCGAGTATATATTTAAAAGTTTAAAGAAACATTTCAGCCTGTCAAACTGTCAACGCAAGTAAATTCCTATGTCACAGATTTAAAAAAATATAAAAATAGACAGTCCTTTTCAATCTACAGAGAAGTTTCCCACTAACAGATAACACCTTCCAAGCGACTTCAAGAGTCATTTTTAAAAGTATAAAAATGAAAGAGAGTTGGACTTCTAATTGAGCAGGGGCTCTGCCAAGAGCCTCGAGCTGATCTCAAGAATTATACTGCATTTACTGCCTGAAACAAACACACCGGACTGGCAAAACCGGCAGCATGGCCTCGGTCGCCTGCTGGACACTCCGCCCGATACGCAGCTCCCTTGACCTCAGCAGAGCTGAACAGCAGGCGTGCGGTATAACGGGCGGCAAATTCCATCCCGCCTGCTTTACGTCTGTGCCCATGTCCAGTTTCACCTCCGCCAAGTTACACAGGCTGCAGAATAATGCGTCGTGCATCACATGGTGCAATGCTGCTCTCCTTAGAAAGCAGCAAGTTAACAGGGCCATTGGTCACAGACAGCTCATGCTTTGGGAAAATCACAGTCGGTGTTGTTTGTAATTTACTGTCATGTGGCAGGAGAGAATCCTCAGCGCATCGCAGAAATCGACCCCGAAATATAATAGATTCATCCCTGCATGTAGACGGGGGAAAATGTGCCTAATTAGAATGGGTATACCAGCATTTACCTGATGAAGATAAATCGAGAATTTGTTTATATGAAGATTGCACGTACGTGAATTTGGCCGGGGTACAAAACTGAATTAAAATCTTTAGTAATCTAGGAAGAGAAATTAATAAAAAAATCTCAGTCATAGTAAAATCTCAGTGATTTTTTTTTCTGTGTGTGAAGTTAAACATTCTTTACTGAGCTATCTTTTAGTGCCATGTCTGTAAATTAACTTATTCTTAACATCACGTAGAGAACAAAATATACAAGGCAGGAATGTTACCTCCCAGTCGGGGAACACTTCAGCAGTCAAGGACATTCAGCCTCCGATCTGTAGGTTAGCGTTCTCCAAGGCGGCCTTCGAGACACTCGACAACGCAAAATCATCGAGCAGAAACTGATAGCCAAGTTCCGCACCCATGAGGACGGCCTCAACCGGGATCTTGGGTTCATGTCACGCTACATGTAACCCCACCTGACGTAGAGTCATCCAGACTCGAGTCGTCGTTGGCTTGTTCACAGATGTGATTTCCAGTAAAAAAAGTAAAAAGTTTAAAGTTTATGGTTTTCCATACAGACTGCAGCAACTGACACATTAGACCCCCTGTGACCCCACCTTATTGTCTTTGTTGTATTTTGCTATCGTCTTTGATGTAATGTCTTCCTGGTTGGATTTGATTGCCGTGATTGTCTCTCTGCCGAGGTGTGATAAAGGGCAGTCAGAAAGATTAACTGTAGTCGTCTGGCATTGTTCTCTGCACAGGCATTGTTCTCTGTCTATATATGCTGTGCCCATTTGTATTTCTTCACTTCACCTGACGAAGGAGCAGCCGCTCCGAAATCTTGTGATTTCAAATAAAACTGTTGGACTATAACCTGGTGTTGTGCGACTTCTCAAAATATACAAGGGCGTGGGGCCAAAAAGGGTGAGAACACTGCCCGTTCTAAGTGACCTGCTGGCACGGCAGGTTAGGTTGCAACACCTTTTGTCAGAGTCGGGCACTCCGGGTCTATCCAAAGACTGTACACAAGGGACTTCCCAGTCTCTGCCTGTGTGATTGGAGGAGTCCCAGACGTTATCAGAGAAGCAGCAGGGGAGAGTTGATTTGTATTGTGGGTGTAAGCTCTCAACTGGTGATTGATCGATTGATATTGGTGCAATCTCGGAACAGGTCACTAAATACTTGAAAGAAGCAGGAAGGAAGAGGGAGAAATTTAAGCCTCAGATATTCCAACGAAAATGTTTTTCCTCAAATTCCCTCTAAACCTCCTGCCCCTTACCTTGAAACTATGCCCCTGGTTATTGACCCCTCTACTAAGGGGAAAAGTTCCTTTCTATCTACCCTATCTATGCCCTCATAATTTTGTACACCTCAATCAGGTCCCCCCTCAGCCTTCTCTGCTCTAAGGAAAACAACCCCAGCCTGTCCAGTCTCTCATCATAGCTGAAGCGCTCCAGCCCAGCACCCTCTCCAATGCAATCACATCCTTCCTATAGTGTGGTGACCAGAACTGCACACAGTATTCCAGCTGTGGCCTAACTAGCGTTTTGTACAGCTCCATCATAACCTCCCTGCTCTTATATTCTATGCCTCGGCTAATGAAGGCAAGTATCCCATATGCCTTTTTAACCATCTTATCTACCTGTCCTGCTGCCTTCAGAGATCTATGTACATGCACACCAAGGTCCCTCTGATCCTCTGTCCTTCCTAGGGTCTTACCATTCATTGTGTATTCCCTTGCCTTGTTAGTCCTCCCAAAATGCATCACCTCACACTTTTCAAGGTTAAATTCCATTTGCTACTGTTCTGCGCATCTAACCAACCCGTCTATATCATCCTGTAGCCTGAGGCTTCCCTCCTCACTATTTACCACTCCACCAATTTTTGTGTCATCTGCAAACTTATTGATCATACCTCCTACATTCATATCTAAATCATTAATGTACACTACAAACAGCAAAGGACCCAGCACCAATCCCTGCGGTACACCACTGGACACAGGCTTCCAGTCACAAAAACAACCTTTGACCATTACCCTCTGCCTCCTGCCACTAAGCCAATTTTGGATCCAATGTGCCAAATTGCCCTGGATCCCATGGGCTCTTACCTTCTTGACCAGTCTCCCATGTGGGACTTTGTCAAAAGCCTTACTGAAGTCCATGTAGACTACATCAACTGCACTACCCTCATCCACGCACCTAGTCACCCCCTCAAAAAATTCAATCAAATTGGTTAGACATGATCTCCCCCTGACAAAGCCATGCTGACTATCCTTGATTAATCCTTGCATCTCCAAGTGGAGACTAATTCTGTCCCTCAGAATTTTTTCCAATAATTTCCTTACCACTGATGTTAGGCTCACTGGCCTGTAATTCCCTGGTTTATCCCTACTACCCTTCTTGAATAATGGTACTATGTTAGCTGTTCTCCAGTCCTCTGGCACCTCCCCTGTGGCCAGAGAGGTTCTGAAAATTTGTGTCAGAGCCCCTGCAATCTCCTCCCTTGCCTCACACAGCAACCTGGGATACATCTCATCAGGGCCTGGGGATTTATCCACTTTTAAGCCCGGTAAAACCGCTAGTACCTCTTCCCTCTCAATACTAATTTGTTCAAGTATATCACAATCCCTCTGCCTGATTTCTATGCCTACATCGTCTTTCTCCATAGTGAACACAGATGCAAAATATTCATTTAAAACCTCACCTACATCTTCCGGCTCTACACACAGATTGCCACTTTGGTCCTTAATGGGCCCTACTCTTTCCCTGGTTATCCTCTTGCCCTTAATATACTTATAAAACACCTTGGGATTTTCCTTTATTTTGCCCGCCAGTGTTCATGCCCCCTCTTCGCTCTCCTAATTTGTTTTTTAAGTACCCCCCTGCACTTTCTATACTCCTCTAGGGCTTCCACTGTTTTTAGTCCTTTGTATCTGCCAAAAGCCTCCCTTTTTTTCCTAATCCATTCTTGTATATCCCTTGACATCCAGGGTTCCCTGGGTTTGTTGGTCCTACCCTTGACCTTTACGGGAACATGTTGGCGTTGTACTCTCTCTATTTCCTTTCTGAAAGACTCCCACTGCTCTGATGTGGATTTTCCTACAAGTAGCTGATCCCAGTCCACTTTGGCCGGATCCTGCCTTATCATATTAAAATCGGCCTTCCCCCAATTTAGAACCTTTATTTCTGGTCCATCTTTGTTCTTTTCCATGATTACCTTAAATCTCACCGAATTATGGTCACTGTTCCCAAAATGTTCTCCTACTGACACTTCTACCACTTGCCCAGCTACATTCCCTAGAATTAGGTCCAGTGCCGCCCCCTCTCTTGTAGAACTTTCTACATGCTGGCTCAAAAGCTCTCCTGGATGCACTTTAAGAATTCCGCACCTTCTAAGCCTTTCACACTCTGACTATCCCAGTTAATATTGGGGAAGTTGAAATCCCCTACTATTATTACCCTATTATTTCTACACTTCTCTGAGATTTGCCTACATATCTGTTCCTCTATCTCCCCCTGACTGTTTGGGGGCCTATAGTACACTCCCAGCAAAGTGCTTGCCCCCTTTTTGTTTTCAAGTTCTACCCATATGGCCTCATTAGAGGAACCTGCTAAGATATCATCCCTCCTTACAGCAATAATTGACTCCTTGATTAATATTGCGACACCCCTTCCTCTTTTACACCCCCCTCTGTCTCGCCCGAAGATTCTATACCCCGGAATATTGAGCTGCCAGTCCTGCCCCTCCCTCAACCATGTCTCTGTGATAGCAACAATATCATACTCCCATGTGTTCATCAACACCTTCAATTCATCTGCCTTACTCGCAAGACTCCTTGCATTAAAATAAATGCCATCCAGCCTTGCTATCTCCCTTGTGCCGTTACATATTTGCTCTGCCTTCCAGGCTGACTTGTTTTTTCCTCTATATTTGGCTGTGCATCACCCCCTACTATAGCTCCACTCCGTATCCCATCCCCCTGCCAAGTTAGTTTTAACCCCCCCCAACAGTACCAGCAAACCTCCCTGCAAGGATGTTGGTCCCGTTTCGGTTCAGGTGCAACCCGTCCGACTTGTACAGGTCCCACCTTCCCCAGAAGCAGACCCAGTGATCCAGGAAACTAAAGCCCTCCCTCCTGCACCAACTCTTTAGCCACGCATTCATCTGCTCTATCCTTCTATTCCTATACTCACTAGCACGTGGCACCGGGCATCCAGAGATTACAACCTTTGAGGTCCTGCTTTTTAATCTGCTACCTAGCTCCCTAAATTCTTGTTGCAGGACCTCATCCCTCTTTCTACCCATGTCGTTGGTACTAATGTGAACCACGACCTCTGACTGTTAACCCTCCCCCTTCAGAATGCCCTGCAGCCGTTCAGTGACATCCTTGACCCTGGCACCAGGGAGGCAACATACCATCCTGGAGTCACGTCTGCGGCCACAGAAACGGCTATCTGTTCCCCTTACGATAGAATCCCCTATCACTATTGCTCTCCCACTCTTTTTCCTCCCCTCCTGTGCAGCTGAGTCACTCGTAGTGCCACGGACTTGGCTCTTGCTGCATTCCCCTGAGAAACCATCTCCCCCAGCAGTATCCAAAACGGAAAATCTGTTGGAGAGGGAGATGGACCCAGGGGACTCCTGCACTACCTTCCTAGTTCTTTTACTAACAGTTCTATCACTAACAGTTTCACAATTCTGACTAATGAAAATATAATTTGATTCATTCCATCACCAGACATAAAAGCCTTGATAATATATTGATAGATAATTCGCACTCCAGGCTGGCCTCCCACGTTCTACCCTACGTAAACTTGAGGTCATCCAGAGCTCCTCTGCCCGTGTCCTAACTCGCACCAAGTCCTGTTCACCCATCACCCCTGTGCTCACTGACCTACATTGGCTCCCGGTTAAGCAATGCTTTGTTTTAAAATTCTCATCCTTGTTTTCAAATCCCTCCATGGCCTCACCCCTCCCTATCTCTGTAATCTCCTCCAGCCTCACAACCGCCCCCCCCCCCCCCCCCGCCGAGATATCTGCGCTCCTCTAATTCTGCCCTCTTGAGCATCCCTGATTATAATCGCTCCACCATTGGTGGCCGTGCCTTCTGTTGCCTGGGCCCTAAGCTCTGGAATTCCCTCCCTAAACCTCTCCGCCTCCTACCTCTCTTTCCTCCTTTAAGACGCTCCTTAAAACCTGCCTCTTTGACCAAGCTTTTGGTCACCTGCCCTAATTTCTCCTTATGTGGCTCGGTGTCAAATTTTTTGTCTTATAACACTCCTGTGAAGCACCTTGGGACGTTTTACTATGTTAAAGGCGCTATATAAATACACGTTGTTGTTGTTGTTGTCTATTTGGGTTAAAACAGTGTCGCCTCTGACTGACCATGTACAAGGCCACAGGAGATCCTTGTGTGTGTGTCTACAGGACAAATATGTTTAATTACAGTTCTGCTGAAGCCTTCCCCCGTCTCTTTCTCTTTGAGATGCTGATTGAGACTCTGCCTTTCCAGCATTTCCAGTTTTGGTTATTGTACATTTTCCATTTCTAGGCTGAGCTTCCACGTCTCTCAGTATCAATGACACTCGGTGTGTCAGCACAGCCTTTACAATAATGTTTACGTTGCATCCACATTCCAGTCCCAAAGACAACAAATTTTAAATGTTTTCAATTTCTGTGAGTTTGCAAAGAAAAATTTTTGTCATCTGTATCCTACCCCTGGTGACACGCTGAGCCTTCAGGACCATCGGCTTCACCTTTTGCGATTCTAAACCTGGAGTAAATGGATTCCGAGGAGATTGGGAAAGCAATCATTATTCTGCAGGGTCTATGGAACCAAATCGATCTGGTTTTTTCCCGACTGATTTTGCCCTCCCAAAGTCAACGGGACGCCCTCCATTCACATAAATAGTATCTGCTGCCATTTGAGGCTGAATTTTGTTTTTGAATTTCAAGATATACAGGCCTAGGGAAGGAAGCTAAAACTGTACACTTCAAAATATTAATATATATAAGGTTGTGGGTTCAAGTCCCGCTCCAGTGAATTGAGCACAAAAATCTAGGCTGACTCTCCAGTGCAGTACTGAGGGAGTGCCGCACTGTCGAGGTGCCGTCTTTCAGATGAGATGTTAAACCGAGGCCCCGTCTGCCCTATCAGGTGGACATAAAAGATCCCGTGGCATTATTTCGAAGAAGAGCAGGGGAGTTCTCCCCGGTGTCCTGGGGCCAATTTTTATCCCCTCAACCAACATCAGTAAAACAGATTATCTGGTCATTATCACATTGCTGTTTTTGGGATCTTGCTGTGCTCAAATTGGCTGCCATGTTTCCCACATTACAACAGTGACTACACTTCAATAAAGTTCTTCATTGGCTGTAAAGCGCTTTGGGACATCCTGAGGTCGTGAAAGGCGCTATAGAAATGCAAGTCTTTCTTTCTTTCTATGATCATGAAGATAAAACATTTCTAAAGATGTTCTGCGACCTAAAGGAGAGCTCGAGAAGCAGGGCAGCAAGAGGGGGACATTCAGAAGAGGAGATAGCGAAACCGAGCCCCAGAGGAGAAAGAGACAGAGGGGACAGGTAAGAGTGGAAAACAGAAGCCCAAAGGAGAATAGAGAAAGAAGACAGATGAGAGAGAGGACCAGACGAGAAGGGGAGAAAGAGAGAGGGAGGACATAAAAGAGAAGTGAGAAACAAAGGGATCAGAAAGAGAAAGATAGCAAGGATCAAAAGAGGAGAATGAGGACCGGAAATGAAAAGGGTAGAAAGATAGGGGGAAAAATGATGAGGAGAGCAAAAGGACCAGGCTTTTTGCAAGAGGACGAGGACAAAGGAGTGAGAAGAATGAGTGTGGGAAAGAGAGTAGAGGAAAGGAGGGAGAGGATAAGACAGAAAGGAGGACAGGTCCTTGCGTGGTCTTGCCTCTTTGTGTATGAAGACTTGCATTGTTACGTTATCATACGAGACCCACTCACTGATTTTGGCGAGCATCTGGTTGGACCTTCCTGCTCTGCTATATCGAAAGAGCCGTCTCCATAAGAACATGACTGGAGCGGGAGTTAGTCGAGCTTAATCTAGTCCTGCCGGTTTCTGCCTGGAGTTTTAGACTTGCTGCAGCTGTACATCAACAGGGTGCTTCAATTACGCAGCGAGTTGTTGTGAACTGGAACGCGCTGCCTGAAAGGGCGGTGGAGGCAGATTCAATAGTAACTTTCAAAAGGGGACTTGGAAAAATACTTGAAATGGAAAAATGTGCAGGGCTATGGGGAAAGAGCAGGGGGGGAGTGGGACTAATCGGACGGCTTCCAAAGAGCCGGCACAGGCACGATGGGCCGAATGGCCTCCTGCTGTGCTGTAAGATTCTGTGTAATTGTGGTAAAGATTCACGCACCATTTCTCCTGTCTGTGAAATTTGCTCCCAAACATTGTTAGCACCTGGAACTGTGTGGAACTTTAAATGTGGTGATTACTGCTTCAACCTTGTTGGGCCTGTATCAGGTTGTAGGAAATCCAACACTCACCGGTTCCCCAGCACAGTTTGGCAATGTTTTTCCGTGCTACCAGCAACTACCAGGGTTCATTTCACGCCACGCTTGACTCTCTTAAAGTTGCCGCCAATCAGAAAGAGCTGGGCTTATTCGGCCAAAATGCCTATTTCCTATTCTCAAAAATATCACTTCAGAGCTCATCCGTGATAGTCAACGCCAATCTATCTATTTCTATAAATCTTCTGAGAGAATCCACACACTCCAGATGCCACACTTTGTATAAAACACCAATAAATCACAACTGAATGAAACTGGGGAAAAAAAATACTCCTGTTTTCTGATGGGTTTTTTCTGCCTCTAATTGACTTATTTGGAGTATTTCCACAGAGAGAGTATCTGAGCAAGGGATAGACTAGGTTAGCAGCATTAGCAGCCCCCAAACTAGCCATGAGTATCACAAGTGTATCACCAGCTATAAGAACATAAGAACATAAGAAACAGGAGCAGGAGGCGGCCATTCGGCCCCTCAAGCCTGCTCCGCCATTCAATAAGATCGTGGCTGATCTTCTACCTCAACTCCACCTTCCTGCACTATCCCCATATCCCTTGATTCCCTTAGTATCCAAAAATCTATCGATCTCTGTCTTGAATATTCTCAACGACTGAGCATCCACAGCCCTCTGGGCCAGAGAATTCCAAAGATTCACCACCCGCTGAGTGAAGAAATTTCTCCTCATCTCAGTCCTAAATGGCCGACCCCTTATTCTGAGACTGTGACCCCTGGTTCTAGACTCCCCAGCCAGGGGAAACATCCTCCCTCCATCTACCCTGTCAAGCCCTGTAAGAATTTTGTATGTTTCAATGAGATCACCTCTCATTCTTCTAAACTCTAGGGAACATAGGCCAAGTCTACCCAATCTCTCCTCATAGGACAATCCCCCCATCCCAGGAATCAGTCTGGTGAACCTTCGTTGCACTCCCTCCATTGCAAGTACATCCTTCCTTAGGTAAGGAGACCAAAACTGTCCACAATTATACAAAAAAAATCAATGCTCCTCGCTCTTGAGTACAAATTTAGTATTTTGGTGCTCTGATACGTTGCAGATGTTGATCATTTGAATCAAAAGAGCATTATTAACCCTACCAAACCCTAAGGGGGTGAAATTGGGTATCGCCCTGTTTGAGGCGCTAACCTTTGAAATTTTGAAAATTTAGCGGCAGGCGCTAAAGATTCTGAACTTCTACTAAATTGGGTGTTAGCGCCCCAGGAAGGAGGTGGGGCGCTAAATCAAGCGCTAATGACCTCAGTGGGGCGTTACAGGGGCGCTACCAGCAGAACACTAATGAATTTCAGGTGCAATGTATTCAGCATTGATCCTTCACACTGGTTCCTTCCAGCTCCTAAAGGAGAGGTTGCATCACTGGGCAGATGCTCATTATCAGCATTGCTGGCTTTGAGGCAACCTGCGAGCAACTGAATCTCCTGATGGCTGTGGCTGTTCCCACTCCCAGGGGCAGAGCTGGTCGAGGGCGTCTGGCAAGGCCATCTGTAGTCTGTGGCACTGACACTCAGCAGCCTTCCACCAGCCCTGCTGCAACCACTGGGGAGACACTACGTAGGAGCAGTAGATTAGGAAAGGGGATTGTGAAGAGGGGAGGCAAGGGTTTGCACAAGGGTGAAAAGTCAATGGGCCGAAAATTGATCCCGGGACGCGAGAGTACGCACTGCGTACTCTCGCGTATTCCCACTCCAATTGCCGGTTTTCTGCATGCCCTGCGCATGCGCTGAAAACCGGCAATTGCTCTTCCGAAAAGGGGGCGGGGCTTGAGTGCATCGCGTGCGCGCTACAGGCTGCGCGCACGCTGTGCACTTCATGCTTTGGACGCGCAGATAAGTAGGGAAGATTTTGGAAATGTAAAAAGGAGGAGTAAGACCCGCTTTTAAGAAGGTAAGTAGTGAATTAAGTATTTTTTTGAATTTTTTTTACAGGTATATCTTTTTTATAGACTTTAAAGACAGGTAAGTTTATTTTTATAACTTTTTAAAAGATTTTAAATTTTTTCAAAAATTTAATTTTTTATTTAAAATGGTTAATTTAATTAACTATACTTATTTTATTAATGTGATGGTTTTTTTTTTAAATTTAATTGAGGTTTAGCTGTTATTTTGGGGGGGTGTAAGATTCATAAGTCTCACAGCCATGCTGTGAGACTTATGAATGGAAGATGGTGTGCTGCCATTGGCTCTAACTGAGTCACGTGATCCCACAGCTCGCACGAATTAACTACGCCGCTGGGATACGCAAGCCCAGCACAGCTGATGTCTGGAACATCAAGTTCGTGCGAGCTGGATCAGAAAAAGCATAAGCGAGGTGAGACATCGCGGGGAAGGCTTACCCCCGCGGGAACAGAGCGAGATCAATTTCTGGGCCAATATTGTTGTTGTGTATATGTGGTTACTGATTTTTGATAAATTTATTACTGGAATGTTGCAGATTTGGTGCTGTGTCTCATTTCAGTTCTGGAGTGTGGTACGGAATCAAAGTGATGGAATGATGGCGACGTTCTCAACAACCGGAAAGAGGACTCGGAGTCACTGGAAACGAAGTCTGATGAGGCCGTCACGGACCAACCTTGCAGAGCGCCAATTGAGTTGCTGCCTCCTCCATCGCTGCTGTTCATCCTCCTCTTCCTCCTCTTCCTCCTCCTCCTGAGGTGGTGCGGCTAAGCCTGGTGACAATGGCTGCGCCCTCATAATGGCCAAGTTGTGCAGCATGCAGCAGACGACGACGAAAAGTGACACCCGCTCAGTCGAGTACTGGAGGGCTCCTCCCGAGCGGTCACGGCAGCGGAACTGTTGTTTGAGCACTCCGATGGCAGCATGGCTCTCATTATATGAGTGCTGGCCAGGAGTGTTGGGGTTGCGGAGGGGAGTCATGAGCCAGGTGGAGAGCGGATAGCCCTTGTCTCCCAGCAAGCTTCACGTGGTGGCTGGAACAGATCTGGCACACCGGTCTGGCACAGGATGAAGGCATCGTGGCTGCTGCCAGGATAGTGGGCATTGACGGTCAGGATGCGCTGTGTGTGGTCGCACACCAACTGCACATTAAGTGAGTGGTAGCCTTTGCGGTTACGGAATACCTCAGGATTGTTATGAGGTGCCCGCAAAGCGCCGTGGGTGCAGTCAATGGCGCCCTGCACCATGGGGAAGCCCGCTATCCTGGCAAAGCCACATGCACGCTCGCGCTGCTTCTCTCTGCTCATGGGGAAGGAAATGTAGTCCCTTCTCCTTCTGTACAGAGCAGCTGTGACCTGGCGGATGGAGCAATGGACAAACTGGGAGATGTTGGAGATGTCGCCTGTCGTACACTGGAATGATCCACTGGCGTAGAAATTGAGGGCGACAGTGACCTTGACTACCACTGAGAGAGCCGTGGTGGTCCTGATCTCAGGCTCGAGGTCTGGCTGCAGGAGGTGGCAGAGCTCTGTGACCATGTCCTTGCTGAAGCGGAGCCTTCTAACACACTGGTCTTCAGTGAAATTCCTGTAGGAGAACTGCTGCCGGAATACCCTGGGAGGGTAAGGCCTCCTGTTGAGAGCCCTGTTGGCCCTCCTACCTCTGACCACATTTTGCACTCTTTGTGCCTCAGTTGCCTCCGACGTTGACGCTGGAGGGCGAGGTCCAGTGCCAGTACAGCCCCCATGAAAGGATAACATTTTGCACTTTCAAATCTCCACTCAATGAAATGCAATAATCTTTATGTGCCAGAACACTCGTTAAAACGCAAAATGCTCAAATCGGTCAAAAGGCCTCTTTGCTGATGTGAAACTAACAATGCAACATTGTTGTCCGACGAAAACTACACCGGAGGTGGACGCCTTTAAATAGCGCTCCTCCAGGGGACATCAGACTGAAAGCCGCCTCCTCTACCTGTCGTTAACGGCAGGCGCACAAGCAGGGGGCAAGAGAGAATTTTTCATCCGGAGCGCAACCGGGGCGCTGCGCACGGCAATGATGTCACAATCTCCAGGCGCAGGAGATCGGGGCGCAATTTCTTACCGCCGCCACAAGCCTCCCGACGAATTTAGCGGGAGGCGTTGATATCGCTGTGCCCGGTCGCAAACACGGAGGCGCTAACGGGAGGCGCAAAGGACCCCAATTTCTAGCCCTAACTTTCTCCTAAACCTTCAGCCCACATAACACCACCCATACACGGTGATAAAGACAGCCCCTAGGCACGCTCTGCATGACCACCTCCACGATCGTGATCTGTCAAGGGTAATTGAATATCCTTCAAAACCACAATACGATGTGCAGTATAAGTGCGTGTCTAAATGCAGCAAAGACAAACTGCTCTGAAACAGATCAACGTGAAAATTAAAAGGGAAATTAGGAAAAAGAACAGCATTTGCAATTCTTGTAGGAAGAAGGGAAAGGGTGACTATTGGGCCAAGAATAAGATTATACAGAAGCCAATCAAAAAGAGATTTGAGGTGCCAGGAAAGAACTGGAGAGGGACAGAGCGGCTGCAAAACTTAATGCCAAAAATTCTTCCAATACCATACCAGCATGAAGGTAGTCAAAGAGGAAGTTAGAACTGTAAGGGATCCAAATGGAGTTGAACATGAAGATGAACAGGAGATAGCAAACTTGCTAAATGACTACTTTTGGGAGGCTTTTACTAAAGAGAAGCCGAACAACATACCATTCAACGTTAAACACACGTCGGATCTTTGATATTTGCATGAAGTACAAGATCTCGATAAGTCTGGGACTGACTGGATTGCTCTACAGAGAGCCGGCACGGACTCGATGGGCTGAATGGCCTCCTTCTGTGCCGTTATGATTCTATAGGGTAAAAATTCAGTTGGTTGCGCCTCCCGTTAGCGCCTTAAGAGGGCGCTAATGGGGCACAAAGCCGCTAACGCCCGGGCGCAGCGATGTTTGCGCCGCTCGGGAACTTAACTAGAGATTGTGCGGCGGCGCTAAACTTTACCGCTGCGACCACCTGCGCGCGCAGATTGTGACGTCATTCCATGGTGCAACGCCCTTGTGGCGCCCCGGAGCGGAAATTGAGTGGCGCCCCCTGCCTTACCGCCTGGCGCATCCAACGACCAGAAGACTGGAACGCTATCAATCGCTGTGGGGCTGGGGGGGGCGCTATTTAAAGGGGGCCTCTTCCTGTCTTTTATTGTTGGTGGCATTTTTGAACTACGCATTCTGAGAGAGAGAGGGAGAGACTTCTGGAGAGATTCAACGTTGTGTGAAGGAGTTTTGGGTACTGAGCAGCACTTTGCAGGTTCATTTTGATTTGCCATTCCTTGATTCGATTTAGCAGAGACTGTGGGAGCTGCACTCTGAGCTCTTTGCCTGGTACTCTCCATTGTTCTTTCCAGCACATTTGATGTGCAAGTCTCTCCAGGCCGAGATTCAAGGCTGCAATGAACAGGATGTGGATGGAAAGCAAGATTAACCATCCCCTTTAAGAACTGGCCCGTGCCATTGTGTGTGTGTTCCATTGCTGACTGACATTACATGAGCTTCGCCAGCGCTCTGAGTTAGCGCCTCACTCCTTGGCCTTTGCGCCTTAAGACAGGTGTGCAGCGCCTGATTTAGCGCTCCACTCACCTCCCGGGGCGGTAAAAGTGAAGTTTCCAGTCAGTGCCGATAATTAGCGCCAGGCGCTAATATTTGCGTCCAGACGATATTTGCGCCCCAAATGGGGCGCGACCTAATTTTTCCCCCCAAGAGTCTATGGCGCTGAACAGCAATATATTTCCTGGGATTAATGAACTATGTCCCAAAATACTTAGATAAGGATGGAGATTTGTGATGGACTGATGGTCATTTTATGGAAGTCAAACGAGATTAGAATATAGTTGGAGTCAAGCACCAGCATAGGCACGATAAGCTGCATTGCCTCCTTCTGTGCTGTGAATTCTGTGACTGATTGGACAACAGTTAACTACCCGAGCACAGCAGATGAACAGTGCATGAGGAGACACAAGGTCACCAAGGAGGCTGTGACTGGTTTAGGTCAACTGGGCTACAACGTCCTACAGAGACTGGCATGCCATGAGAGGACTGGAGGAAAGCATGGACAGGAAAGTCACTCTCATTAGGTCTGAGTCAGAAGGCTGTGGATTCAAAGCCCACTCCAGGAGTTGAGCACATAATCAAGGCTGACACTTCAGTGCAGTACTGAGGAAAACTGCGTGATTGGAGATACCGTCTTTCAGATTAGATGATAAACTGAGGACCCATGTTGCCTGTTCAGGTGGACATAAAAGATCCCGTGGTATTATCCAAATATGAGTGTCCTGGTCAATATTCCTCCCTCAATTAACACCATCAAAAACAGATCATCTGGCCATTTATCTAATGGGATCTTGCTGTGCGTAAACTGGCTGCTGAATTTGCCTACATAAAGAAGGAAAGACAGACTTGCATTTATATAGCGCCTTTCACGAACTCAGGACGTCCCAAAACGCTTTACAGCCAAATAACTACTTTTGAAGTGGAGTCACTGTTGTAATGTGGGAAACGCGGCAGCCAATTTGCGCACAGCAAGCTCCCACAAACAGCAATGTGATAATGACCAGTTTAGTGATGTTGATTGAGGGATAAATATTGGCCAGGACACCGGGGAGAACTCCCCTGCTCTTCTTCGATATAGTGCCGCGGGATCTTTTATGTCCACCTGAGAGAGCGGACGGGGCCTCAATGACTGCACTTCAAAATCAATTCATTGCCCGTAAAGCACTTTGGGACAACTTGATGATGAATATGATGATCATCTCACTGCTCCATCAGCAAAGTATTCCCAGCACAGTGTTTGATATATTAAAAAAAGGTCCTGCGAATACTTTACTAGCAAAGCAGTGAGAGTCTGCTGAGTTGGGCAGGTGATCTGAAAGAGCTCTGGGAGTGTGACATTTTGAAACAATTATCGTAACAACTGATCTGGGGAAATGACTGCTCGTGGAGACGGGGTTAGCAAGGAGGCCTGAACAAAGACACTTTTATAGGTTAAAAGGGAGAAATTCATTATCGCCCCATTTGGGGGCGGTAACTTTTGAAAACTTAGCGCCAGATGCTAATGAGTCCCAGCTTTCCCGAAATTGGGTTTAGCGCTCCAGGAAGGAAATGAAGCGAGCACTCCACTTCCTTCCTGGAGTGCTAAAGGACGCAGGCGGGGCGGTGGTGGTGAAGCAGTGCGCGATGTCCCGTGCAGCGCTGCCGCGTTCTGAGGCTCCTTCCCTCCCTGAAAGGGAAGGCCCATCGTTGCAGGCTCCGCATTGGGACCAGTCAGCTGGTCCCCGACGGCAGCCACGATCCGGCCCGATCAGCCCCACGCACTCCAGCAGAGCGCCGGGCTGATCGATCGCGGCCCAGGACAATTAAAAAAAAATTGACCAAAACCATTTCAGAAATCCAGGCACTTACCTCGACAACCGCCCCTTTAACTTTCGCCCCCGAAGTGCCCGGCCTCCCGATCAACGCCTCCTGCAGCTGTCGGTGTCACCGTCCGGCGATGCTGCAGGGGGCGGAACCGAAGCTCGGGTCTGGGACACTACCGGGGCGAAGCGCACAGCGATGACGTCACAATCTCCAGGCAAAGGAGATCGTGACGCAAAGTCTTACCGCCGCCGCAAACCTCTCACTGAATTTCACGGGAGTTGTTCAGCTCACCGCGCCCGGGCGGTAAGTCATTAGCGCCACTTAGCGCCCCCCCCCTCCCGGAGGCAATAACGGGAGGCGCTAAGGAGGCCAATTTCTAGCCCTAAGTCTTAGTGACTAGATTCTGGACCCCGCTTATTAACACATCATTTCGGTCAGTCTTTTCCCTTTTATTATTCTTATTCAGTACAACTGTGTCAATTTTTTTTAATGCAGTCTCGGGATGTGGGCGTCGCTGGCGAGGCCAGCATTTATTGCCCATCCCTAATTGCCCTCGAGAAGGTGGTGGTGAACCGCCTTCTTGAACCGCTGCAGTCCGTGTGGTGAAGGTACTCCCACAGTGCTGTTAGGGAGGGAGTTCCAGGATTTTGACCCAGCGACGATGAAGGAACGGCCGATATACTTCCAAGTCAGGAGGGTGTGTGACTTGGAGGGGAACTTGGAGGTGGTGGTGTTCCCATGCGCCTACTGCCCTTGTCCTTCTAGGTGGTGGAGGTCGCGGGTTTGGGAGGTGCTGCTGAAGAAGCCTTGGTGAGTTGCTGCAGTGCATCTTGTAGATGGTACACACTGCAGCCACGGTGTGCCGGTGGTGGAGGGAGTGAATGTTGAAGGTGGAAAATTTGCTACAAAAAAAATTGACTTCATAATAGACGTTTCCCCTCTCTTAGTTGGTATCTTTTATAGTCAACAGAGGGGCTCAATCTACTTAAGGCAAATTGCTATTAAGAAAATTACATTGCTGAACCTCACCCAGTTTGTAAAGTTTAACTGCACTGTCTGTTTCTGGGAGCGCTGTAACATTCACCCAGCAGGGGGAGCTGAATGAACTGGAGATTCTTTACATTGTGTGATCCAGCAATGGTTTCTTCTCGCTGATTCCCCCTGTAACTTCCATCAGACTTCACCATGGGCCACAAGCAAAGAAAATGGTTGTTTTGTGTATATTTCTGCACAACACCTTTACACAGGAATGGACAGGGACCATGGTCGACGTTAAGGTATTTGCCTGAGTTTCATGGATTAGAAAACTTTTCAATCCCAATCGATAATCTTTCCCCGCCCAGGGCTTTTCTCGTATCAAAGAATAAAGTACATTGGAACTATTTACAGTGGCTATCAGTCTTGTACTGCTGCTTGCTCAGTCTATCAATCTATTTTCAAATCAGAATCAACAAATCCTTGCAGGGTTAGTTGACTCTTAAAGATTAATGTCGTCAGTCACTGTAATTCGAAGCAAGGTTATGCACCAAATCAGCTTATGCAAGCTTTTTAAAAAAAAAATATGAAGTGCCTGCTTAAACAAGGATCATGCTTGTGTGTAGTGCAGAGCTTAATAGTATCGCGTAAACTCAGCCAGTCTAGATTACAAATACACGCCCTCATAGGATCCTGACAATGGACTGTGCGAGTGTGGTATCTAGTTGGAGAGTATTTCCACTTTGATTTGTTGGGAAACCGTTTGATTTTAATTTAGTTATTTTGTTGTGACAAGAAAGAAACATCTATTTTTTTTATTTTAGCGTTTTTGGAAAATTATTTTCAAATCTATGACCTTCCAGCTTTGAGCAGCCAGCAGGTTGTGTCAGTAAGAGTGAGGCGGTCGGGGCTATGAACCGCCCCCTGGGCTGTATTGCCAATTTTCTCCCCAAGTTTTTTCCTCCCCTCCTGGTACCTTCTGCTGGGGCGCAGCTGAACGCTACCAGCAGCCCCTCATTCAGGGGACTTGTTCTGCACTGTGACCCTGAACAATGATCGACAGTGGTCGATAAAAAAAGACAGACTTGCAATTATAAAACGCCTTTCACGACCTCACAAAGCGCTTTACAGCCAATGAAGTACTTTTTGAAGTGTCCTCACTGTTGTAATGTAGGAAACGTGGACTTATCCTGGATGACTAAGTGTGACAAGTGAGGAGATTAGTGAGGCGCTGACAGTGATTATGAAGCAGTCGATGAACAGTAGGTGAGCACCATTAAACTGGAACCAGGCGAGAGTCGTAGCTGTTTTCAAAAAGGGACAAAAGGCAGATGCAAGTGTCAACCACGCCATGAGTCTGGTTCAGCATCATGTAAGATAATGAAATCGATTATCAGAAGTAAACTTGAGTATCATGTGTACAATAATAGCCTCATAAACATTAGTCGACATGGCTTTTTCTTTAAGAAAGTGATATGCCAAGTGAAGTGTGGAAAACCCTCCAAAGTGATGTATTTAGACTATCAAAAAGCAATTGTCAAAAAGGCTAATATTTAAGCTTAAAGCTGCGGAGATTCAGAATAAATCTTTGAACTGGATTTGCTGAAGGGGTGAAAACAGCAGATGCTTGTTTGAGTAGCTCTGTTATGGTCGAGGGGAGTGCTGAATAGAGTGTTCCAGGGCTTGCTGTTGGAACCAGATTGTTCCCATTAAGCTGCACATACACGGGAATTTGAATGGGCTGCGCAGCTCGCTAAAGGGGCCGCACACCCAAAAAAAAAGAAAGAAAGAAAGACTTGCATTTCTATAGCGCCTTTCACCACCACCGGACATCCCAAAGCGCTTTACAGCCAATGAAGTACTTTTTGAAGTGTAGTCACTGTTGTAATGTGGGAAACCCGGCAGCCAATTTGCGCACAGCAAGCTCCCACAAACAGCAATGTGATAATGACCAGATAATCTGTTTTTAGTGATGTTGTTGAGGAATAAATATTGGCCCCAGGACACCGGGGAGAACTCCCCTGCTCTTCTTCGAAATAGTGCCACGGGATCTTTTACATCCACCTGAGAGAGCAGACGGGGCTTCGGTTTAACGTCTCATCCGAAAGACGGCACCTCCGACAGTGCAGCACTCCCTCAGTACTGCACTGGAGTGTCAGCCTAGATTTTTGTACTCAAGTCTCTGGAGTGGGACTTGAACCCACAACCTTCTGACTCACTAAGGTGAGGGTGCTGCCCACTAAGCCACGCAGACAGGTCTACTGATAAGGGATAGTTTGAAACTGTGACCTTCCTAATTTGTATGATGCACTATTGCACCATGTGGTGAAATTATTCACTATGCCGCAGGGAGAGGCAACTTCTACCCGATTAACAGCAATGTCACCCATGGACAGGAAGTGCAGGAAGACGGGGACGGCAGGATGACTCAGTGTTTTTTTAAACAGGTGCAAAAGCTTGACATTTAATAGTCCAACCGAACACGCCACGATCTCAACAGTGACAGGCAGGCAAGAGAGACAGGTAAATACAGAACCCAAACTTAATGACCATTTGATTGGAATGTGAATGTGACTTCATCTGTAATCCTAACCATTAATTCATCATGACAAGGTTTAAAACACATTTCTAACATACTTTGAACATTCATAGCTAGGTGGATTTTGCACCAATGTTTTAATTATACAGAATTAATCTTTGGTTCTTAATAATATTCACAACATGAATTCACAGTGGAATGAGTAAGGTGCCAGTTTGTGGCTTTTGGGAAAGTAGAAACAACACACGGCCTCCGTCAGTGTTCCCTGTAAGCTGCGATTTGTTTCTTTTAGTACGCTTGCCCGGTATTTACAGTGTAAAAGCCGGCGAGTGGCACCCCCGGGACCTTTCTCATTACTGCACGCGCGCGCACCTCAGCGAGAACAATGGTCCCTGTCACACACAGTCCGTGCTTACCGCGGGCAGCCGCCTATATCCGGCAAGTGGCACTAACCATTTGCCGTTACCATCGCAGTCCATTACAAAGGTGCCGATTACAACGTATTAAGCGCGCCGACTATTTCGGGCATTTCAATACGTGCTTACCCGGTACTTACTCATTTAAACGGCTCTGCTGATTTCAGCCAAAGGCGGGTCTTCGAGCCGTTGTTTACACCTCATTAAAGTGCGATTACATTAGTGATGAGATTCTGGGTGCAGCTGCCAGTAGTTAGGAGAGGCCGTTGCTAAGTGAGATATTCTGTCTTTTTTAAATATGTGGTTTGCTCACATTTTTGGTTTTACTGTCCACTGCGTACAGTGAGAAAATTGCGTTAGCGCCAACACGCTCGCTATAAACGGTGGGGACTGTATTTAGAAACAAGAGTATATACGAGTCGATCTCCCACGGCATCGTACACGGGGAGTCAAGACCAAATGTAGTCTTCTGGTGAAGCAGAGCTAGCGGGCAGGGGGTAGTTGGATTCAGCTGTGAAAATATTATTCAGTCCTCATTTTAAAAACATAGGTATGTCCATGTTTTTCTATTTCGATTATAAAATCCTATGTCCATATTTATAATCTAATCTGCCTATGTAAACTTGTCACATTGTAATTAGATCCTCCTGCCAGTGGTGGTGCTGGAGTGCCTCCATTGGGTGGAGGGTGTCATTGCAGCGTGACAAGTTTACATTATAAATGTGAAGAGGTGAATTTATAATAGAAAAATGACAGGAATTGTGAACAGATGGAAGATTTTGAATATATTATAGATGGAGCTGACCGTGACATCGATTTGCTGATGTTCTCCTTGGAGCAGAGAAGGCTAAGAGGAGATTTGATAGAGGTGTTCAAAATCATAGAGTAAATAAAGAGAAACTGTTTCCAGTGGCTGAAGGGTCAGTAACCAGAGGGCACAGATTTAAGGTGATTGGCAAAAGAACCAGAGGCGACATGAGGGAAAACCTTTGTACGCAACAAGTGGTTAGGATTGGGAATGCACTGCCTGATAGGGTGGTGGAGGCAGATTCAATAGGAGCCTTCAAAAGGGAATTGGATAAATACTTGAAGGAGATAAAATTGCAGGGATATGGGGGAAAGAGCGGGGGAGTGGGACTGACTGGATTGCTCTTCGAAAGAGCCGGCGCTCAAGAGGAGTGCCGGGCTGAACGATCGCGGCCAGCACGCCGCATACAAAGGTGAAAGGGGGCAGGGGCTGGCAGTCGGCCATAATAAAAATGGCCGCCTGACACCTGCCCTTTAAATTGCGCCGCCGCCTGCTACCACCGCCGCAAAACCGCCCCCTGACCCTGTCGCACATATCGCCCGGCGATAGGTCAGGGGGCGCGAGGGAAGTTTGCGGCTGGGGCGAGAGCGGGGCGCTGCGCACGACGTCATCGCCGGCACAGTGGAGCGGGGCACTACCGGCTACCGCCGCCGCTAACCTCCCGCTGAATCTCACGGGAGGCGTTAGCAGCGCTGCAACCGGGCGCTAGGGCATTTGCGCCCCGTTAACGCCCCCGGGGGCGCGGACGAGAGGCGCAAAGCAATCCAATTTCTAGCCCTGTGATTCTATGTAATTGTCATGTGACAGGGTGATTGGCATATATTTGCAAAAGTTTAATTAAACTCTCAGAGTCCAAATACAAAATGTTTCACAGGATTCTATTCATGATGATCGGCTCGGCAGCTGAGAAAACATAATGTGCAGGATTGATTTCATTTAATATTCTGTGTAAAAGCCAGGTGTGAATGGAGCTTTCGTCACTTGTTTCTTTATTTTCCTAGCTTGTCAAACACAAGTTGATAGACCACGGCCCATTTTGGCGGCGCGGTCAGATTGATTCTAGTCACCCCGAACAGGTGTGAGGTCGGATAACTCTGCTGACTCGTGTTCGAGTTTAAATCCCAGCTCGACTTGCAGCACAACTTCACCCACATGTGACGGGAAACAGAAACCTCACCATCCATTGATCAACGGGCAGAAACCCGCACAACAGTAAGAAAAAATAGAATTAACTGGTAATTATTAATAATAATCCAACACATTTGAATATTCCAACGTCTAATTCTTAACAAACAGTAAACAGCTGTAGAAATTATACTTGTAGAACTTGGCAACCACTGTGCTGTAACAAGTGATTCCCAGGAACATCTATGAGTCCTTTTTTAAATATATTTTCATATATAAATGACTCAAACTAAAACTATTTAAATAAATAAGTTTTTTTCCCTGCCTATCAACTTAATGATGGTTACATTCAGCTGGCAGCTTGATCACGATCTATTGACGTCCAGGTCCCGACCAAAACCTGGGTCACCGATGGTAACAACAACAACAACAACAACTTGTATTTATATAGCACCTTTAACGTAGTAAAATGTCCCAAGGTGCTTCACAGGAGTATTTTAAGACAAAAAATTTGTCTCCACGCCACATAAGGAGAAATTAGGACAGGTGACCAAAAGCTTGGTCACAGAGGTAGGTTTTAAGGAGCATCTTAAAGGAGGAAAGAGAGGTGGAGAGGTGGAGCGGTTTAGGCAGGGAATTCCAGAGCTTAGGGCCCAGGCAGCTGAAGGCACGGCCACCAATGGTTGAGCGATTATAATCAGGGATACTCAAGAGGGCAGAATTAGAGGAGCGCAGATATCTCAGGGGGTTGTGGGACTGAAGGAGATTACAGAGATAGGGAGAGGCGAGGCCATGGAGGGATTTGAAAACAAGGATGAGAATTTTGAAATCGAGGCGTTGCTTAACTGGGAGCCAATGTAGGTCAGTGAGCACAGGGGTGATGGGCGAACAGGACTTGGTGCGAGTTAGGACACCGGCAGCCGAGTTTTGGATGACCTCAAGTTTACGTAGGGTGGAATGTGGGAGGCCGGCCAGGAGTGCGTTGGAATAGTCAAGTTCCCTTCATCGAGGTTGCAGCATCCAGCTACATGTTCCGCCATGTTCATTGCCCAAACCACCATGGTGTGGCATGTCCCTCAACTTCAGGTCCCACCTTGACCTCTCCCCTCACTCCTCGCTCTGCTTCTCCATGTTTGAGAACCTCACTCTTCACCACTCCAGCCACCTCTCCTTCAAGGTCCTGACCTCTGAAGCCCCGCTGGTGACTTCATCAAAAATCTCCTCTCGTTTCTTCCTCATTCAGTCTTTGCACCGAGTAACTAATTATCTTTGATAATTTCAATCTACACCTAAATTGACATTGTCCCTTTGCTCCAATTTTTCTGCCCTTGTCCTCACTCAACCTGAATGTCAACTTATCCACCCCTCAATCTCGCCATTACATGTGACCTGTGACCTGTGACCTTCGACGTCCCTATAACTCAGCAAAGGGCAGTAACCCCAGACTCTGGAAAGCAATCAGGGGTAAGAACCTTTACAGATTTTATTCTTTCCCTCGCCCAGAGGTGCTGAGTCCAGTTGGAGGACTCCTATTGTTCTCTACCCAGAGGGCTGTGGAGGCTCTGTCGTTGAGTATATTCAAGCCTGAGATCGATAGATTTTTGGATACTAAGGGAATCAAGGGATATGGGGATAGTGCAGGAAAGTGGAGATGAGGTAGAAGATCAGCCATGATCTTATTGAATGGCGGAGCAGGCTCGAGGGGCCGAATGGCCGACTCCTGCTCCTATTGCTTATGTTCTTAGGTTCTTATTGCCATCCTGGCGGAGATCTGTTAATTCAACATGGACTAGGGTTTGGCCTCGGAATTTGCCTTGTTTAATTGATTCAGTGCTTATTATATGATTCATATTATAAAAAGGATATAGAGGCACCGGATAGGGTGCAGAGAAGATTTACAAGGATGATACCAGAAATGCGAGGGTATACATATCAGGAAAGGATGAACAGGCTGGGTCTCTTTTCTCTTGGAAAAAAAAAGGCTGAGGGGTGACCTAATAGAGGTCTTTAAAATTATGAAAGGTTTTGATAGAGTGGATACAGAGAGAATGTTTCCACTTGTGGGGAAGAGCATAATTAGAGACCATCAATAGAAGATAGTCACCAGGAAATCAAATAGGGAATTCAGAAGAAACTTCTTTACCCAGAGAGTGGTGAGGATGTGGAACTCGCTCCCACAGGGAGTGGTTGAAGCGAATAGTATAGATGCATTTAAGGGGAGGTTAGACAAGCATATGAGGGAGAAGGGAATAGAGGGGTATGCTGATAGATTTAGATGAGGAAAGACGGTAGGAGGCTCGAGTGGAGCAGAAACACCGGCATGGACTGGTTGGGCTGAATGGCCTGTTTCTGTGCCATATATCCGATGTAATCCTGTGTAGTTCAACACGAGAAACTATTTTTTTTACCAATTCAGCCATTCGGGAGCTCACTCTTATAAAAAAACAAATCTTGTTCTCTACTCAGTTGCTCCCTTGTGCGGAGTGTCCTTCATAATTTGAGTTTTACAACTTTCATGAGAGAATGGGCATCCAATAGATTCTCCTTCAATATACAATCATTCCTTTGAGATAGCTCCGCCGCCCACTCATCAACCTCCTACTATGTGCATTAATGGACTTGTTATTTACCTGCGTTAATCCTAGTCACTGAGGTTGACTGACTCATCTCAATTTCCATACCCATTCTACAGTTGGTATGATAATGACTTTATTCCTTTACTGATCGCGACAGGAAACCAGCATTGCCAGGGGTCATGCTTAGCAGATCAGTCACTCATTAATAGCAACTTGAAAGAGGATGTCATTGACACATTAATAATTAACGAATCTGAGCATAGAGATTCTGATGGTGCGCGTACTTTACATGTGAGGTACATGCACTGCTGTTATCCAAATGCACTTAATCTAATTCAGAACAGAAGTCGATAGGTTTCTGACTAGTAAGGGCATCAAGGGATATGGCGATAGGGCCGGTGAATGGAGTTGAGGCAGAAGATCAGCCATGATCTCATTGAATGGCGGAGCAGGCTCGAAGGGCCGAATGGTCGACTCCTGCTCCTAATTCTTATGTTCTTATTTCTTTCTTCATTTCCTGGCCATTGATGGTTAGTGGGCACCCCTCTGACAGGCTATTCCCCCAGTCTTTCATTCAGTAGCTAAAAGGGAAGATTCCTCTGTGTCAATTTTGCTACATAGAATAAACAGAGCAAGTCTTTCTGCCAAGATTATTCCTAACTCTCTCGTCTAGTTGGTAAAATTGCTTGTTCATAAATCTCATGGTTCAAAGCTGCACATCCTCGGGATTCCCTCAGTCGGTGGTTAATTACTGAGAAAAAGCAACACACTCCCATTTATCATCAAAGCAGGAATCTCCCCCGTTAACCACAACTTGCAGCGATTGTCCTATAAGATAATAAGAAATAGGAGCAGGAGTCGGCCATTCGGCCCCTCGAGCCTGCTCCACCATTCAATGAGATCATGGCTGATCTTCAACCTCAACTCCACTTTCCTGCCCGATCCCCATATCCCTCGATTCCCTTAATATCCAAACATTCAGCGCTCTCAGTCTTAAATATACTAAATGACTGAGCCTCCACAGCCCTCTGGGGCAGAGAATTCCAAAGATTCACCACCCTCTGAGTGAAGAAATTTCTCCTCATCTCAGTCCTAAATGGCCGACCCCTTATTCTGAGACTGTGACCCCTGGTTCTAGACTCCCCAGCTCTACCCTGTCAAGGCCTCTACTCCGTCTGACCCCAGTCTCCAGAGACTGACTCCTGCAATTCACTCTTCGCAGCTTTTATATTTGTATTGTCTCCCTTCCTGGTTTCTGTTAACTCTACGGATACTTTGCTGAACTCGTATTCCAGCTGCCTGCTTCACGTTGCTTCGAGTTCCTTCCTCTGTTACAAACTGCATCCACAGGTCGAGTTCTGATCATTTACTTTTAAATGTTCTCCCTCTTTCTACCCCCCCACCCCACCCCACTTCTCTGAGTTCCTGATCTTGGCCTTGTTGCTGTGGGGACACATTATGCCTGGTGACACGTCATCAGCCTGTAGGGAAGGATTGGAAAATTGGGCGAAGAATGGTTTGCAGGCCACTCTCATACGCCTCCTGGCAGCTGGTTCATTTGGGAGGCCTAGAAGGAGATAGTTGTGCATACCACACGGTCCAGGGAGGGATAAAAAGGGGAAAATGTGGAGGAATTGTTTTTTACGGGTTCCCCTTATGACCTTTTACGATTGCAAACGGTCTCGCACCTCAGGTCTAATACTCCCTCTTGTCTGAGAGTGAAGCATTAATAATCAATGATATCAGTTTGTATTGTTGAATTTCCTCATTCAATGGGATATTTTTCTGTGTTTTCTTTGTTGATCCCATTTTCTCCTCTAAGCTGTAAGGCGGTGATTTACGGCGGAGCTTTGCTTTTTAGTGGCAGTGTCGCCAGGGACCGTGGTGAACCTGGTCGGCGAGCATTGCAACCATGGAGGAGGGGGATTACAACTAAGCCCACTCCTGTCCGTACCTGGTTTGCTCCAGTATAAACCGTCCAGTTGGCTCCCAACCCCAGCTCCACCACCGCGCCCTTCACCCTCCACCTCCCATCCCCAGCTCCACCACCGCGCCCTTCACCCTCCACCTCCCATCCCCAGCTCCACCACCGCGCCCTTCACCCTCCACCTCCCATCCCCAGCTCCACCACCGCGTCCTGCACCCACCACCTCCCATCCCCAGCTCCACCACCGCGCCCTTCACCCTCCACCTCCCATCCCCAGCTCCACCACCGCGCCCTTCACCCTCCACCTCCCATCCCCAGCTCCACCACCGCGCCCTTCACCCTCCACCTCCCATCCCCAGCTCCACCACCGCGCCCTTCACCCACCACCTCCCATCCCCAGCTCCACCACCGCGCCCTTCACCCTCCACCTCCCATCCCCAGCTCCACCACCGCGTCCTGCACCCACCACCTCCCATCCCCAGCTCCACCACCGCGCCCTTCACCCTCCACCTCCCATCCCCAGCTCCACCACCGCGCCCTTCACCCTCCACCTCCCATCCCCAGCTCCACCACCGCGTCCTGCACCCTCCACCTACCATCCCCAGCTCCACCACCGCGCCCTTCACCCTCCACCTCCCATCCCCAGCTCCACCACCGCGCCCTTCACCCTCCACCTCCCATCCCCAGCTCCACCACCGCGCCCTTCACCCTCCACCTCCCATCCCCAGCTCCACCACCGCGCCCTTCACCCTCCACCTCCCATCCCCAGCTCCACCACCGCGCCCTTCACCCTCCACCTCCCATCCCCAGCTCCACCACCGCGCCCTTCACCCTCCACCTCCCATCCCCAGCTCCACCACCGCGCCCTTCACCCTCCACCTCCCATCCCCAGCTCCACCACCGCGTCCTGCACCCACCACCTCCCATGCAGCCTATTGCCTTCAATCATCAACATGGAACACATTAAAAAAAAGCTTGCAACTGAAATGTCATCCAGTACATCACCCATCTGATATGTGCATGCGCGCACAGGTTAGTGTTTTTAACAGCCAATGGCAGAGGGTAAGCGCATCGGCCCCGATTTTAACTCCAGGTGGATTCCCCGCTCAGGCCCTGAGTTAAAATTACAGTCGGGTCTGAATGATGTCATCAGGCCGCAACATGTCTGTGTAAAGAAGGACCCTGTTGGCTCCGGGCGCCTGTCCTTGCTGCCTGCTTAGGACAGCAGGTTAAAATTGCAGCTGTTGCGAACATGGCGGCTTTCGGACAGGTAAGAGCCAGGGCGATTTTAACTGCCCGCCCGCCAGGTTTCTGCTCAGCGAGTAGGGTTAAAATCGCTCCCGAATGTGGTGGTACCGGGCCATGTAGACTAGAACGGTGGTGGGTTCAACTGCTGCACTATACTGAGTGAGCTGATCTCAACGGGGGGACAAAGAAAAGAAAAAAAAGAAAGACTTACATTTATATAGCGCCTTTCACGACCACCGAACGTCCCAAAGCGCTTTACAACCAATGAAGTACTTTTTGGAGTGCAGTCACTGTTGTAATGTGGGAAACGCGGCAGCCAATTTGTGCACAGCAAGCTCCCACAAACAGCAATGTGAAAATGACCGGATAATCTGTCTTTTAGTGATGTTGATTGAGTGATCAATATTGGCCAGGACACCGGGGATAACTCCCCTGCTCTTCTTCGAAATAGTGCCGTGGGATCTTTGACGTCCACCTGAGAGAGCAGACGGGGCCTCGGTTTAACGTCTCATCTGAAAGACGGCACCTCCGACAGTGCAGCACTCCCTCAGCACTGCACTGGAGTGTCAGCCTGGATTTTTTGTTCAAGACTAGACAAGCGAGGGAGGACGGGGGGGGGGGGGGGCGGGGCAGAATCAGCTTGGATTCCTGCTCCTGATCACTATCTAGTGACCTGTTAGAAAGGTGGATGTGGAAGGACAGAACGGGGGTGCACACAGTCGCATCGTCTGCCGGCACTGACTATCCCGGCATGCATGTGAAGAACGGACACATGATCAAGGTACCAGACGGCTGGCTGGCACTGGCTGCGGGAGAGTGTACGGGAATCAGTCAGCACCAAGAACGGAGTAAATAGGCGCAAAACAATACATTTGCTAATCAGATTCGCACATTCAGGCTCCAAGAGCCAATAAGGAGTTTGAACAAAACATTGAGCAAACAACTCCTCCTGTGTGTTTGGCAAACATCCGAACTCAAATCACAGTTGCTCTGCTGTTTACCGTATGGAGAAGGTTCCGCCTCAGGCAGCTGCACACGCCCCATTCTGGATCTATTTATAGACCAGAAAAATAAGCTTGATCAATATTCCCAGGCTTCATGTCTCGGCCATTTGTTGGGCGAAGTTGAGCAAATATTTCTCTTAGATATAAAGCAGCTGAACGAGTTTTGAACAAATCTCATAAAAGGGGGTTTTTTTCAACCACAAAGGCGTTTCATTCCAATCAATATCGGTAAATGTTTGTTGTGAGCCTTTGATCCGCTTATATTCTGTGTTTGACTTGTTCAGTTGGTGAGATCAGGATGTGAATCAGCTTCCGACCACATATCCGCAGCATAACTAAGATCGCCTAATTCCACCTCCGTAACACTGCCCGTCTCCACCCCTGCCTCAGCTCATCCGCTGCTGAAACCCTCATCCATGCCTTTGTTTCCTCTAGACTTGACTATTCCAACGCACTCCAGGCTGGCCTCCCACATTCTACCCTACGTAAACTTGAGGTCACCCAAAACTCGGCTGCCCGTGTCCTAACTCGCACCAAGTCCCGTTCACACATCACCCCCTGTGCTCGCTGACCTACACTGGCTCCCGGTTAAGCAACGCCTCGATTTCAAAATTCTCATCCTTGTTTTCAAATCCCTCCATGGCCTCGCCCCTCCCTATCTCTGTAACCTCCTTCAGCCCCACAACCTCCCCGAGATATCTGCGCTCCTCTAATTCTGCCCTCTTGAGCATCCCTGATTATAATCGCTCAACCTTTGGTGGCCGTGCCTTCTGTTGCCTAGGCCCTAAGCTCTGGAATTCCCTGCCTAAACCTCTCTTTCCTCCTTTAAGACGCTCCTTAAAACATAGAAACATAGAAAAATAGGAGCAGGAGTCGGCCATTCGGCCATTCGAGCCTGCGCCGCCATTCAATATGATCATGGCTGATCCTCTATCTCAATACCATATTCCCACTCTCTCCCCATACCCCTTGATGCCTTTTGTGTCTAGAAATCTATCTATCTCCTTCTTAAATATATTCAGTGACTTGGCCTCCACAGCCTTCTGTGGTAGAGAATTCCACAGGTTCACCACCCTCTAAGTGAAGAAATTTCTCCTCATCTCAGTCCTAAATGTTCTACCCCGTATCCTGAGACTGTGACCCCTCGTTCTAGAGCCCCCAGCCAGGGGAAACATCCTCCCTGCATCCAGTCTGTCTAGCCCTGTCAGAATTTTATACGTTTCAATGAGATCCCCTCTCATTCATCTAAACTCTAGTGAATACAGGCCTAGTCGACCCAATCTCTCCTCATACGACAGTCCTGCCATCCCAGGGATCAGTCTGGTGAACCTTCGCTGCACTCCCTCTATGGCAAGTATATCCTTTCTTAGGTAAGGAGACCAAAACTGCACACAGTACTCCAGGTGTGGTCTCACCAAGGCCCTGTACAACTGTAGTAAGATATCCTTGTTCCTGTACTCAAATCCTCTTGCAATGAAGGCCAACATACCATTTGCCTCCCTAACTGCTTGCTGCACCTGCATGTTTGCTTTCAGTGACTGGTGTACAAGGACACCCAGGTCCCTTTGTACATCAGCATTTCCCAATCTATCACCATTTAAATAATACTTTACCTTTCTGTTTTTCCTACCGAAGTGGATAACTTCACATTTATCCACGTTATACTGCATCTGCCATATATTTGCCCACTCACTCAACTTGTCTAAATCGCCTTGAAGCCTCTTTGCATCCTCCTCACAACTCACAATCCCACCTAGTCTTGTGTCATCAGCAAACTTGGAAATATTACATTTGGTTCCCTCATCCAAATCATTGATATATATTGTGAATAGCTGGGGCCCAAGCACTGATCCCTGCGGTTCCCCACTAGTCACCGCCTGCCACCCCGAAAAAGACCCATTTATTCCTACTTTCTGTTTCCTGCCTGTTAACCAATTTTCAATCCATGCCAGTATATTACCCCCAATCCTATGTGCTTTAATTTTGCACACTAACCTCTTATGTGGGACTTTGTCAAAGGCCTTCTGAAAATCCAAATACACCACATCCACTGGTTCTCCCTTATCTATTCTACCAGTTACCTCCTCAAAAAACTCCAGTAGGTTTGTCAAACACGATTTCCCTTTCATAAATCCATGTTGACTTTCTCTAATCCCGTTGATATTTTCTAAGTGTCCTGTTATCACATCCTTTATAATAGAATCTAGCATTTTCCCTACTACAGATGTTAGGCTAACCGATCTGTAGTTCCCTGTTTTCTCTCTCCCTCCTTTTTTAAATAGTGGGGTTACATTCGCCACCCTCCAATCTGCAGGAACTGTTCCATAATCCATAGAATTTTGGAAGATGACAACCAATGCATCCACTATTTGAGGCCATCTTAGACTGGGTATTATATAATGAGAAAGGATTAATTAGCAATCTTGTTGTGCGAGGCCCCTTGGGGAGGAGCGATCATAATATGATAGAATTCTTCATTAAGATGGAGAGTGAAGTAGTTGACTCAGAGACTAGGGTCCTGAATGGGATTGGGAGCAGTTTAGGATTCAGCAAAGGAGGACAAAGGGATTAATTAAGAGGGGGAAAATAGAGTACGAGAGTAAGCTTGCAGAGAACATAAAAACTGACTGTAAAAGCTTCTATAGATATGTGAAGAGAAAAACATTGGTGAAGTCAAGCATAGGTTCCTTGCAGTCAGAATCAGGGGAATTTATAATGGGGAACAAAGAAATGGCAGACCAATTAAATACATACTTTGGTTCTGTCTTCACAAAGGAGGACACAAATAACCTCCCAGAGGTGTCGGGGAACATAGGGTCTAATGAGAGGGAGGAACTGAATGAAATCAGTATTTGTAGGGAAATGGTGTTAGGAAAATTGACGGGATTGAAGGCCGATAAATCCCCAGGGCCTGATAATCTACATCCTAGGGTACTTAAGGAAGTGGCCCTAGAAATATTAGATGCATTGCTGGTCATCTTCCAAAATTCTATAGATTCTGGAACAGTTTCCATGGATTGGAGGGTAGCTAATGTAACCCCACTATTTAAAAAAGGTGGTAGAGAGAAAACGGGGAATTATAGACCAGTAAGCCTGACATCGGTAGTGGGGAAAATGCTAGAGTCCATTATAAAAGATGTAATAGCAGAGCACTTGGAAAACAGTGACAGGATCGGACAAAGTCAACATGGATTTACAAAAGGCTTGACTAATCTACTGGAATTTTTTGAGGATGTAACTGGTAGAATAGATAAGGGAGAACCAGTGGATGTGGTGTATTTGGACAGGAAGCAAAGAGTTGAAATAAACAGGTCTTTTTCCAAGTGGCAGGCAGTGACTAGTGGGGTACCGCAGGGATCGGTGCTAGGACCCCAGTTATTCACAATATATATTAATGATCTAGACGAGGGAACTAGATGTAATATCTCCAAGTTTGCAGATGACACAAAGCTGGGTGGGCGTGTGTGCTGTGAGGAGGATGCAGAGAAACTCCAGTATGATTTGGACAGGTTGGATGAGTGGGCAGATGCATGGCAGATGCAGTATAATGTGGATAAATGCGAGGTTATCCACTTTGGTGGCAAAAACAGGAAGACAGATTATTATCTGAACGGCAATAGATTGAGAAAAGAGGAAGTGCAACGAGACCTGGGTGTCCTTGTGTACCAGTCGCTGAAGGTAAGCATGCAGGTGCAGCAGGCGGTTAAGAAGGCAAATGGTATGTTGGCCTTCATAGCGAGAGGGTTCGAGCACAGGAGCAAGGATGTCTTGCTGCAGTTGTACAGGGCCTTAGTGAGACCACACCTTGAGTATTGTGTGCAGTTTTGGTCGCCTTATCTGAGGAAGGATGTTCTTGCCATGGAGGGAGTGCAGCGAAGATTCACCAGACTGATACCTGGGATGGCAGGAATGATGTATGAAGAGAGATTGGGTCGATTAGGCTTATATTCGCTAGAGTTTAGAAGAATGAGAGGGAATATCATTGAAACTTATAAAATTCTAACAGGACTAGACAGACTAGATGCAGGAAGGCTGTTCCCGATGGCGGGGGAGTCCAGAACCAGGGGTCACAGTCTAAGGATAAGGGGTAAGCCATTTAGGACTGAGATGAGGAGGAATTTCTTCACCCAGAGATTGGTGAACCTGTGGAATTCTCTACCACAGAAGGCAGTTGAGGCCAATTCATTAAATATATTCAAGAAGGAGTTAGATATATTTCTTAAGGCTAAAGGGATCAAGGGATATGGGGAGAAAGCAGGGACAGGGTACTGAATTTGGATGATCAGCCATGATCTCATTAAATGGCGGAACAGGCTCGAGGGGCCGAATGGCCTACTCCTGCTCCTATCTTCTATGTTTCTATGTTTCTATTTCCATGGCTACCTCTTTTAGTACTCTGGGATGCAGATTATCAGGCCCTGGGGATTTATCAGCTTTCAGTCCCATTAATTTCTCCAGCGCTATTTTTTTACTAATACTAATTTCCTTTAATTCCTCCTTCTCACTGGACCCTTGGTTCCCTAGCATTTCTGGGAAGTTATTTGTGTCCTCTTCTGTGAAGACAGAACCAAAGTATTTGTTTAATTGCTCTGCCATTTCCTTGCTCCCCATTATAAATTCTCCCGTTTCTGACTGTAAGGGACTAATCTTTTTCTTTTTACATACTTGTACGAGCTTTTAGAGTCCGCTTTTCTGTTCCTTGCAAGTTTACTCTCATACTCTATTTTTCCCCTCTTAATCAATCTCTTGGTCCTTTTTTTCTGAACTCTAATCTGTTCCCAATCCTTAGGCTTGCTACTTTTTCTGGCAACTTTATATGACTCCTCTTTGGATCTAATACTATCCTTAATTTCTTTTGTTAGCCATGGCTGGGCCGCTTTTCCTTTTGTGTTTTTGCTCCAGAAAAGAATGTATAACTGTTGCAATTCATGCATTCGTTCCTTAAATGTTAGCCGTTGCCTATCCACCATCATGCCTTTTAATGAAGCTCCCCAATCTATCATAGCCAACTCACTCCTCATACCTTCGTAGTTTCCTTTGTTTAGATTTAGGACCCTAGTTTCGGATTGGACTTCTTCACTTTCCATCTTAATGAAGAATTCTATCATGTTATGGTCACTCTTCCCTAAAGGACCCCGCACAACAAGATTATTAATTAACCCCTTCTCATTGCACAATACCCAATCTAGGATAGCCTGTTCCCTAGTTGGCTCCTCAACGTACTGGTCTAAAAAACCATCTCGTACACACTCCAGGAATTTATCCTCCACAGTATTATTGCTAATCTGGTTTGGCCAGTCTATATGTAGATTAAAGTCACCCATGATTACTGTAGTACCCTTGTTACATGCATCTCTAATTTCCTGTTTGATGCCATGCCCTACATTACCACTACTGTTTGGAGGCCTATAGACAACTCCCACCAATGTTTTCTGCCCCTTGGTGCTTCTTAGCTTCACCCAGACTGATTCTACATCTTTATTTTCTGAGCCAATATCCTTTCTCACTATTGCTCTGATTTCATCCTTTACTAACAACGCCACGCCACCCCACCTCCTTTTCCTTTTTGCCTGTCCTTCCTAAATATCGAATATCCTTGGATATTCAGCTCCCAGCCTTGGTCACCCTGCAGCCATGTCTCAGTAATCGCAATTATATTGTATCCGTTTACATCTATTTGCGCTGTTATTTCGTCTACCTTATTACGAATGCGTCGTGCATTCAGATACAATGCCTTTAGATTTGTCTTTTTAACATTTTTAGACATCTTGACATTTTTTTGTACTATGGCCCTATTTGTCTTATTACCATTTTTTCTTGCCCGGACCCTATTTGTCAGTGCACTCCTTTGTTTGTACGCTCTGTCCCTCCCGGACACAATCTGGTTATCCTTACCCCAATCACTTTCCTGCACTGCTTCCTTGTCTTTTCTCTTTAGCATTCTAGATTTCTCTCCACCGGGACCCTCCCCCCCGCCCCCTTATTTAGTTTAAACCTACCCCTTTGACCAAGCTTTTGGTCACCTGCCCTAATTTATCCTTATGTGGCTCGGTGTCAAATTTTTTGTCTTATAATACTCCTGTGAAGCGCCTTGGGACGTTTTACTACGTTAAAGGCGCTATATAAATACAAATTGTTGTTGTTGAAAGTCAGCCTTTAATCTGTTCATTCTTCAGATATCTGAGAATTTTCTGCGCGCGGTTACTCGAGGTGAGAACAAATCCAGGCTCAAAGTCAAGGTAACGGAACGGTGATGGTGCTGAAGTGAGCCCAGATAATATTGTGGACAAAAGCTCACTGTAGCTGCTGAGAAAGGAAATTAAATGGAAACGCATTAAAAGAAAGAAAGACTTGCATTTCTACATCGTCTTTCACGACCTCAGGGTGTCCCAAAGTGCTTTACAGCCAATTAAGTACTTTTTGAAGTGGAGTCACTGTTGTAATGTGGGAAACCCGGCAGCCAATTTGTGCACAGCAAGATCCCACAAACAGCAATATGATAATGACCAGATAATCCGTTTTTTGAGGGATAAATATTGGCCCAGGACACCAGCAATAACTCCCCCGCTCTTCTTTGACTAGTGCCATGGGATCTTTTACATCCACCTGAGAGAGCAGACGGGGTCTCGATTTAACATCTCATCCGAAAGACGGCAACTCTGACGGTGCAGCACTCCCTCAGTACCGCACTGGGAGCGTGAGCCTAGATTTTTGTGCTCAAGTCTCTGGAGTGGGACTTGAACCCACAACCTTCTGACTCAGAGGCGAGAGTGCTGCCCACTGAGACACGGCTAACTATCCTAACTGCTCAGATGGGGTGTGATTAAACTTAGAAACATAAAAGACATGAAATATCCTGTGATTAGACTGGTATGATGTGCACAGCCCCCACTATTCAGGAAAGTTTGCCTGTTGGAATTGAGTCCTTGTACAAGTACTATCTTATAATCCTCTATAAGATCACCATTCTGGTGCCTCTATGTTTCTCCAGTATTTCCTCATAATTGAGGTCTCTGACGCCAGGGATAAGCTCATGACTCTTTTCTGGGCTGCCTCCAGCACTTTAATGTCTCCCTTGTGTCGCAATAACCAAAACTGGATGTAATGCTCAAGGTGTGAGCATGACTTCCTCTTCCTGTTTTACCCATTTAGCTCACCGTTCGATTTGATTGGTTGAATGCTCCTTTGCAGCAGTTGGACAGGTTGAGCCATCAAGTCTACTCAAACTCTTAGATCTCTTTTAATATCATTCTTAATTATTTCAACAACACACTTACCATTTTTTCCTTCTATGTGCAGGTACCTGAAAGTTGTCTGCATTAACTTTCATCAGCCATTGTTCTGCCACTTGCATATTTTGTCCATTTGTTCTATTTCCCTATTCGCTTCCCCAAAATCACTTGTCCCTCCTGGCTCGTGTCATGTGCAAATTTGATCATTGTGCATTGAGTCTCAAAATCCAATTCGTCAATATAAATTAAAAATAGTAGTTCCAATCAATGTTCCCTCTCAATAGTGTCTGCTGTGGCTCAGTTGGTAGCATTCTCGCCTCTGAAGGTGTCAGAAGGTTGTTGGTTCAAGTCCCACTCCAGCGACTTGAGCACATAAAGCTAGGTTAACACTCCAGGGGAGTGCTGAACTGTTGGAGGTGCCACCTTTTGGATGAGATGTTAAACCGAGGCCCCGTCTGCTCTCTCAGGTGGACGTAAAAGATCCCATGGCACTATTTCAAAGAAGAGCAGTTATCCCCGATGTCCTGGCCAATATTTATCCCTCAATCAACATCACTAAAACAGATTATCTGGTCATTATCACATTGCTGTTTGTGGGAGCTTGCTGTGCGCAAATTGGCAGCTGCGTTTCCTACATTACAACAGTGACTACACTTCAAAAAGTACTTCATTGACTGTAAAGCACTTTGAGACGTCCGGTGGTTGTGAAAGGCGCTATAGAAATGCAAGTCTTTCTTTCTTTTTTTTTTTGGGTGTGCGGCCCCTTTAGTGAGCTGCACAGCCCATTCAAATTCCCGTGTATGTGCAGCTTAATGGGAACATTGGTTCCAACAGCAAGCCCCGGAACACTCCATTCAGCACTCCCCCGGAACACTCCATTCAGCACTCCCCCGGAACACTCCATTCAGCACTCCCCCGGAACACTCCATTCAGCACTCCCCCGGAACACTCCATTCAGCACTCCCCCGGAACACTCCATTCAGCACCCCCTCGGAACACTCCATTCAGCACCCCCCTGGAACACACCATTCAGCACCCCCCCGGAACACACCATTCAGCACGCCCCCGGAACACACCATTCAGCACTCCCCCGGAACACTCCATTCAGCACTCCCCCGGAACACTCCATTCAGCACACCCCTCGACCATAACAGAGCTACTCAAACAAGCATCTGCTGTTTTCACCCCTTCAGCAAATCCAGTCCAAAGATTTATTCTGAATCTCCGCAGCTTTAAGCTTAAATATTAGCCTTTTTGACAATTGCTTTTTGATAGTCTAAATACATCACTTTGGAGGGTTTTCCACACTTCACTTGGCATATCACTTTCTTAAAGAAAAAGCCATGTCGACTAATGTTTATGAGGCTATTGTTGTACACATGATACTCAAGTTTACTTCTGATAATCGATTCATTATCTTACATGATGCTGAACCAGACTCATGGCGTGGTTGACACTTGCATCTGCCTTTTGTCCCTTTTTGAAAACAGCTACGTCTCTCGCCTGGTTCCAGTTTAATGGTGCTCACCTACTGTTCATCGACTGCTTCATAATCACTGTCAGCACCTCACTAATCTCCTCACTTGTCACACTTAGTCATCCAGGATAAGTCCCTTCAGATGTTGTGTTATTTTGAGCCCCTTAAGCCTATCTAACACTTCAGAGCATGGATAATATCGGCTATGCAAAACACTTTTCCTAACGGGTTAAACTATTAAACAGTGTATTCGCAAAAAGGAATTTCAATAGTCGGCAACCTTGGAGCAGTATTGAACAATGCATTATAGCACCAGGAGTCTGGAGACAGATTACGAGGGGTTAAGCGAACAAATCAGTCAGATGAGTCCCTTTGATATTTCCTTACAGAACTGGAGATGAAATACTTCTCTCTCCACAGATGCTGCCTGACCTGCTGAGTATTTCCAGCATTTTCTGTTTTTATTTCAGATTTCCAGCATCCGCAGTATTTTGCTTTTGTTTGGCACTTATTTAATTAGGTTCTAAGATTAGGCAGAAAAGGTTATTTATAGCATCTCCATAAAAAAAATATAGGCCAAATATAGCTGAGTTTGGATGGAGCAGTGTAAACATGTCTTACCACTGTGGTCTATTTATTGCACTTAATGTCTAATCAATCAATTCTGACATTTTTGGGTGCATGCTTTCAGTTGACCATAGAGTCAAAATCTTCGTGCTGATTAGGTGGAGCTCTGGGTTACTCAACACGATAGGGGTTTGACACCAGCAACGCTGAAAGAGAAAGGTAGAAAGTGGATTGGACTGTGATTATCTGAACTGTCACCAAGTAGCAAAGAAGAGCTCAATTAAAATGTGGCTTTGCATCGATGGATTAAAAACAATAAAATGATTACATTTATTTTAGGCTCCTTGTCTACTAGTAGTCACTTGTAAAAACACTATTTCCTGCTTCATATTGACGTTCTTGTGTTAATGTTGATTGCAGCAGTAATACTGATGCTATCACAGTCCTTCCTGTTCCAGTAAGAACCATATTTGGGAGTTCATCTTGTGGAAAGAAGCACTGAATGCATCCATGCTTCGATGGGCTGGACCACACAACCAGGAGAGGCAGTATAACAGAGATCTAGTATTGAGCAAGCATAGTGATACCCTTATTTAATCTAAGGAAAAAAAAAACAAAGGTGGCTTTATTTTAAGTAAATAAACTGGGGCAAACCAGCCGGAATGAAAGTACATAGGGGCCCGGATCAAGAAATGAGCTGGACCTGCAACAGACTACAGTTGAATGAAGCTGCTATTGGCAAACTGCCTTTGAGCAGAGCTGAGAAGGCAGACCCCATCTCTGCAGGTTCTCCATTCAACACGCTGTTAAAACAGAGGCAATGATCTAAGCTGTCCCTTCTGTAAAACTGCAGAAACTGTGTATTGAGTGACGATTTTATTTATTGCATAAGATACTTTCACCTATTCTGACAGGTGTTTCTGACTGGGGAGACAATGGTAGCTATGGGTATGTGGGGAGGATTTGTGCATATTTTTTTATTTTATTATTAATAATTTTCATCCATTTTATTCCAAATTCTTCGAGCATGTTTCCTTTGTGCTGTTTCCCCGAATGCCTGTCAATATTCTTGCTGGTGGATATTGCCCAGCTCCATGGGAGTCTACAGGAGTTGTGCACATAAGTCACAAGTGAGAACATAAGATGTTCCTTAAGATACCTTAAATGTATTTAATGACACAGCCTCCATGGTTCACTGGGGCAGAGAATTCCACAGATTTAAGACCCTCAGAGAAGAAATTCCTCCTCATCTCGGTTCTAAAAGGGCGACCCTTTATTCTGAAACTGTGCCCCCTCGTTCTAGATTTCCCCATAAGGGGAAACATCCTCTCAGCATCTACCCTGTCAAGTCCCCTCAGTATCTTATATGTTTCAATAAGATCACCTCTCATTCTTCTAAATTCCAATGAGTATAGGCCCAGCCTGCTCAACCTTTCCTCATAAGTCAACCCCCTCATCTCTGGAATTAACCTAGTGAATCGTCTCTGAACTGCCTCCAATGCAAGTATATCCTTCCTTAAATAAGGAGACCAAAACTGTACGCAGTACTCCAGGTGTGGTCTCACCAATACAGTTGTAGCAGGACTTCCCTGCTTTTATACTCCAACCCCCCTTGAAATAAAGGCCAACATTCCATTTGCCTTTTTGATTACTTGCTGTACCTGCATGCTAACTTTTTGTGTTTCATGTACAAGAACCCCCAGGTCCCTCTGAACTGTAGCATTTTGTAATCTCTCTCCATTTAAGCTGATGGGTGTGTATCCCAGCCATTAACAGCAGGAGTTTCCTCAGGGCTTCTTCCGCTCTGCTGTTGTAACTTTGGTGGAAATTCAGCAGAAACCCTGGTTATGCGTGCAAACTGGATTTTCGCCAAAGATGCGGCAGCAGCGCGGGATAAACCCAGCGGAAACTCCAGTCGTAATAGTTTAGTGGAGGTGTATGTCTGAGTCACTAACAGCCTAATGAAGATGTCTATCTTATGACACTTTAGAAGGTGGGCCTGAGGGAGTGGCACTTAGATGGAGACCACAAGTTGTTTAAGCTATTCTCCCCATTTGCTATTTTTCTTGTGACTGCACCTCATCAAAGCAGCACGGCCGCAATTATCATTGCTTAAATGGAGAGACTCGAGCCTCTGTGCTTTCAGTTTGAACTGGAGACCCGAGGGCAGCTTGCAAGAATCATGAAGGTGTGGGTCGAGGAAGCCATTCCATCTCCAAAACCTGGATCATTCGTATTGAAATGTGTCCCAGTTACCATCAATATTGCACATCCTGCAATACTGCACATCCTGCAATACCGCACATCCTGCACATCCTGCAATACCGCACATCCTGCAATACCGCACATCCTGCACATCCTGCAATACCGCACATCCTGCAATACCGCACATCCTGCAATACCGCACATCCTGCACATCCTGCAATACTGCACATCCTGCAATACCGCACATCCTGCAATACCGCACATCCTGCAATCCCGCACATCCTGCAATACTGCACATCCTGCAATACTGCAATACTGCACATCCTGCAATACCGCACATCCTGCAATACTGCACATCCTGCAATACTGCACATCCTGCAATACTGCAATACCGCACATCCTGCAATATTGCACATCCTGCAATACTGCAATACTGCACATCCTGCAATACCGCACATCCTGCAATACCGCACATCCTGCAATACTGTAATACCGCACATCCTGCACATCCTGCAATACCGCACATCGTGCACATCCTGCAATACCGCACATCCTGCAATACCGCACATCCTGCACATCCTGCAATAACGCACATCCTGCACATCCTGCAATACCGCACATCCTGCAATACCGCACATCCTGCAATACTGCACATCCTGCAATACTGCACATCCTGCAATACCGCACATCCTGCAATACCGCATATCCTGCAATACTGCACATCCTGCAATACTGCACATCCTACAATACCGCACATCCTGCAATACTGCACATCCTGCAATACTGCACATCCTGCAATACCGCACATCCTGCAATACCGCACATCCTGCAATACTGCACATCCTGCAATACCGCACATCCTGCACATCCTGCAATACCGCACATACTGCAATACCGCACATCCTGCAATACCGCACATCCTGCAATACCGTACATCCTGCACATCCTGCAATACCGCACATCCTGCACATCCTGCAATAGCGCACATCCTGCAATAGCGCACATCCTGCAATACCGCACATCCTGCAATACCGCACATCATGCAATATCGCACATCCTGCAATACTGCACATCCTGCAATACCGCACATCCTGCAATACCGCACATCCTGCAATACCGCACATCATGCAATATCGCACATCCTGCAATACCGCACATCCTGCAATACTGCACATCCTGCAATACTGCACATCCTGCAATACTGCAATACTGCACATCCTGCAATACTGCACATCCTGCAATACTGCACATCCTGCAATACTGCAATACCGCACATCCTGCAATACTGCACATCCTGCAATACTGCAATACTGCACATCCTGCAATACCGCACATCCTGCAATACCGCACATCCTGCAATACCGCACATCCTGCAATACCGCACATCATGCAATATCGCACATCCTGCAATACTGCACATCCTGCAAGACCGCACATCCTGCAATACCGCACATCCTGCAATACCGCACATCCTGCAATACTGCACATCCTGCAATACCGCACATCCAGCAATACCGCGCATCCTGCAATACCGCGCATCCTGCAATACCGCGCATCCTGCAATACCGCACATCCTGCAATACTGCAATACTGCACATCCTTCAACAGTTGTACAGGGCCTTGGTGAGACTACACCTGGAGTACTGTTTGCAGTTTTGGTCTCCTTACCTAAGAAAGGATATACTTGCCATAGAGGGAGTGCAGCGAAGGTTCACCAGACTGATTCCTGGGATGGTAGGACTGTCGTATGAGGAGAGATTGGGTCGACTAGGCCTGTATTCACTAAAGTTTAGAAGAATGAGAAGGGATCTCATTGAAACGTATAAAATTCTGCCGGGCTAGACAGACTGGATGCAGGGAGGATGTTTCCCCTGGCTGAGGGGTCTAGAACGAGGGGTCACAGTCTCAGGATACGGGGTAGGACATTTAGGACTGAGATGAGGTGAAATTTCTTCACTCAGAGGGTGGTGAACCTGTGGAATTCTCTACCACAGAAGGCTGTGGAGGCCAAGTCACTGAATATATTTAAGGAGATAGATAGATTTCTAGACACAAAAGGCATCAAGGGGTATGGGGAGAGAGCGGGAATATGGTATTGAGATAGAGGATCAGCCATGATCTCATTGAATGGCGGAGCAGGCTCGAAGGGCCGAATGGCCGACTCCTGCTCCTATTTTTCTATGTCAATCATTAAGGAAGTGGTAGCAGGACATTTAGAAAATCATAATATAGTCAAGCAGAGTCAGCATGGTTTTATGAAAGGGAAATCATGTTTGACAAATTTGCTTGAATTCTTTGAGGATATAACGAGCAGGGTGGATAAAGAGGAACCAGTAGATGTCGTGTATTTGGATTTCCAGAAGGCATTCGATAAGGTGCCACATAAAAGGTTACTACACAAGATAAGAGCTCACGGGGTTGGGGGTAATATATTAGCATGGATAGAGGATTGGCTAACTAACAGAAAACAGAGAGTCGGGATAAATGGGTCATTTTCAGGTTGGCAAACTGTAACTAGTGGGGTGCCGCAGGGATTAGTGCTGGGGCCTCAACTATTTACAATCTATATTAATGACTTGGATGAAGGGACCGAGTGTAATGTAGCCAAATTTGCTGATGATACAAAGATAGGTGGGAAAGCAAATTGTGCGGAGGACGCAAAGAATCTCCAAAGGGATATACATAGGCTAAGTGAGTGGGCAAAAATCTAGTAGAAGGAATATAGGCCCAGAAATTCATCCGAATACGGGAGAGTACACATTGTGTACTCACCCATATTCGGTCCCGAAGTGCCGGTTTCCTGCATGCACTGCGCATGCGCGGGAAACCGGCACTTCCGATATTGCGAAGGGGGCGATTCCTAAGTGAACCGCGTGCGCACTACAGGCTGTGCGCACGCAGCACACTTAGTTTTTTTTTCAGGTTTGAACGCGAAGGTAAGTGTTGAAGATTTTACACATGAAGAAAGGAGGCGTAAGACCCCCTTTTAACAAGGTAAGTAGTTAATTAAGTATTATTTTAAAAAAATTTCAACAGGTTTATCTTTTTTAGAGACTTTAAAGAAAGGTAAGTTTATTTTTATAACTTTTAAAAAGAATTTAAAAAATTTCAAAAATTAAAATTTTTGTTTAAAGTGGTTAATTTATTTAGCTATAGTTATTTTATTAATGTGATGGTGTTTTTTTAAATTTAATTGAGGTTTAGCTGTTCTTTTGGGGGCAAGTTGTATTCATAGCTTTGACAGTTCTCCTGTCAAAACTATGAATGAAAGATGGTGTGCTGCCATTGGCTCTAACTGGCCCACGTGATCCCAGAGGTCGCATCGAACTAACTGCGCCTCTGGGACACGCACACACTGCACGCCGGCACCAGGGAGAGGCCCAGGAGCAGAAGTTCGTGTGGACCAAAACCATAAAGGCAGGCGCGGAGTGCGATATCGCGGGGGATCCTTACCCCCGCGGCAACCATCGAAGTCCAATTTCTGGGCCATAATGTGGGAAAATGCGAGGTTATCCATTTTGGTAGGAAAAATAAAAAAGCAAATTATTATTTAAATGGGGAGAGATTACAAAATGCTGAGGTACAGAGGGATCTGGGGGTCCTTGTACATGAATCACAAAAAGTTAGCATGCAGGTACAGCAAGTAATTAGGAAGGCAAATGGAATGTTGGCCTTTATTGCAAAGGGAATGGAGTATAAAAGCAGGGAAGTCCTGTTACAACTGTACAGGGCGTTGGTGAGACCACACCTGGAGTACTGCATACAGTTTTGGTCTCCTTATTTAAGGAAGGATATACTTGCATTGGAGGCAGTTCAGAGAAGGTTCACGAGGTTGATTCTGGAGATGAAGGAGTTGTCTTATGAAGAAAGGTTGAGCAGGTTGGGTCTATACTCATTGGAGTTTAGAAGAATGAGAGGGGATCTTATTGAAACATATAAGATTCTGAAGGGGCTTGACAGGGTAGATGCAGAGAGGATGTTTTCCCTCGTGGGGGAATCTAGAACTAGGGGGCATAATTTCAGAATAAGTGGGCACCCATTTAAAACGGAAATGAGGAGGAATTTCTTCTCTCAGAGGGTCGTGAATCTTTGGAATTCTCTTCCCCAGAGAGCTGTGGAGGCTGGGTCATTGACTATATTTAAGGTGGAGATAGACAGATTTTTGAATGGCAAGGGAATCAAGGGTTATGGGGAGCGGACAGGGAAGTGGAGTTGAGGCCAAGACCAGATCAGCCATGATCATATTGAATGGCGGAGCAGCCTCGAGGGGCCAAATGACCGACTCTTGCTCCTACGTCTTATGTCTTATGTTCTTATGTTAATACTGCACATCCATCAATACTGCACATCCACCAATACTGCACATCCATCAATACTGCACATCCTTCAATACTGCACATCCATCAATACTGCACATCCATCAATACTGCACATCCTTCAAGACTGCACATCCATCAATACTGCACATACTTCAATACTGCACATCCATCAATACTGCACATCCATCAATACTGCACATCCTTCAATACTGCACATCCATCAATACTGCACATCCATCAATACTGCACATCCATCAATACTGCACATCCTTCAATACTGCACATCCTTCAATACTGCACATCCATCAATACTGCACATCCATCAATACTGCACATCCTTCAATGCTGCACATCCATCAACACTGCACATCCTTCAATACTGCACATCCATCAATACTGCACATCCTTCAATACTGCACATCCTTCAATACTGCACACCCTTCAATACTGCACATCTTTCAATACTGCACATCCATCAATACTGCACACCCTTCAATACTGCACACCCTTCAATACTGCACACCCTTCAATACTGCACATCCTTCAATACTGCACATCCATCAACACTGCACATCCTTCAATACTGCACATCCTTCAATACTGCACACCCTTCAATACTGCACATCCTTCAATACTGCACATCCATCAATACTGCACATCCTTCAATACTGCACATCCATCAATACTGCACACCCTTCAATACTGCACATTCATCAATACTGCACATCCATCAATACTGCACACTCTTCAATACTGCACATCCATCAATACTGCACATCCATCAATACTGCACATCCATCAATACTGCACATCCATCAATACTGCACATCCTTCAATACTGCACATCCTTCAATACTGCACATCCATCAATACTGCACATCCATCAATACTGCACATCCTTCAGTACTGCACACCCTTCAATACTGCACACCCTTCAATACTGCACATCCATCAATACTGCACATCCTTCAATACAGCACATCCTTCAATACTGCACATCCTTCAATACTGCACATCAATCAATACTGCACATCCTTCAATACTGCACAACCATCAATACTGCACATCCATCAGTACTGCACATCCTTCAATACCGCACACCCTTCAATACTGCACATCCATCAATACTGCACATCCATCAATACTGCACATCCATCAGTACTGCACATCCATCAATACTGCACATCCATCAGTACTGCACATCCTTCAATACTGCACACCCTTCAATACTGCACATCCATCAATACTGCACATCCATCAGTACTGCACATCCTTCAATACTGCACATCCATCAATACTGCAAATCCATCAGTACTGCACATCCTTCAATACTGCACACCCTTCAATACTGCACATCCTTCAATACTGCACATCCATCAATACTGTACATCCATCAATACTGCACATCCATCAATACTGCACATCCATCAATAATGCACATCCTTCAATACTGCACATCCTTCAATACTGCACACCCTTCAATACTGCACATCCATCAATACTGCACATCCATCAATACTGCACATCCTTCAATACTGCACACCCATCAATACTGCACATCCATCAATACTGCACATCCATCAATACTGCACACTCTTCAATACTGCACATCCATCAATACTGCACATCCATCAATACTGTACATCCATCAATACTGCACAACCATCAATACTGCACATCCATCAATACTGCACATCCTACAATACTGCACATCCTTCAATACAGCACATCCATCAATACTGCACATCCTTCAATACTGCACATCCTTCAATACTGCACATCCATCAATACTGCACATCCATCAATACTGCACATCCATCAATACTGCACACTCTTCAATACTGCACATCCATCAATACTGCACATCCATCAATACTGCACATCCAACAATACTGCACATCCATCAATACTGCAGATCCTTCAATACTGCACATCCTTCAATACTGCACATCCATCCATACTGCACATCCATCAATTCTGCACATCCATCAATACTGCACATCCTTCAATACTGCACATCCATCAATACTGCACATCCATCAATACTGCATATCCTTCAATACTGCAAATCCATCAATACTGCACATCCATCAATACTGCACATCCATCAATACTGCACATCCATCAGTACTGCACATCCTTCAATACTGCACATCCATCAATACTGCACATCCATCAATACTGCACATCCTTCAATACTGCACACCCTTCAATACTGCACATCCATCAGTACTGCACATCCATCAGTACTGCGCATCCTTCAATACTGTACATCCTTCAATAACGCACATCCATCAATACTGCACACCATTCAATACTGTACATCCTTCAATAACGCACATCCATCAATACTGTACATCCATCAATACTGCACATCCTTCAATACTGCACAACCATCAATACTGCACATCCTTCAATACTGCACATCCATCAATACTGCACACCCTTCAATACTACACATCCATCAATACTGCACATCCATCAATACTGCGCATCCTTCAATACTGCACATCCATCAATACTGCACGTCCATCAGTACTGCACATCCATCAATACTGCTCATCCATCAATACTGCACATCCTTCAATACTGCGCATCCATCAATACTGCACATCCATCAGTACTGCACATCCTTCAATACTGCACATCCATCAATACTGTACATCCATCAATACTGCACATCCATCAATACTGCACATCCTACAATACTGCACATCCTTCAATACTGCACACCATTCAATACTGCACATCCATCAATACTGCACATCCATCAATACTGCACATCCATCAATACTGCACATCCATCAATACTGCACACTCTTCAATACTGCACATCCATCAATACTGCACATCCATCAATACTGCACATCCATCAATACTGCACATCCATCAATACTGCAGATCCTTCAACACAGCACATCCTTCAATACTGCACATCCATCCATACTGCACATCCATCAATACTGCACATCCATCAATACTGCACATCCTTCAATACTGCACATCCATCAATACTGCACATCCATCAATACTGCACATCCTTCAATACTGCACACCATTCAATACTGCACATCCATCAATACTGCACATCCATCAATACTGCACATCCATCAGTACTGCACATCCTTCAATACTGCACATCCATCAATACTGCACATCCTTCAATACTGCACACCCTTCAATACTGCACATCCATCAGTACTGCACATCCATCAGTACTGCACATCCTTCAATACTGTACATCCTTCAATAACGCACATCCATCAATACTGCACAACATTCAATACTGTACATCCTTCAATAACGCACATCCAGCAATACTGTACATCCATCAATACTGCACATCCATCAATACTGCACATCCTTCAATACTGTACATCCTTCAATAACGCACATCCATCAATACTGCACACCCTTCAATACTACACATCCATCAATACTGCACATCCATCAATACTGCACATCCATCAATACTGCACACCTTTCAATACTGCACATCCTTCAATACTGCACATCCATCAATACTGCACATCCATCAATACTGCACACCCTTCAATACTGCACATCCATCAATACTGCACATCCATCAATAATGCACATCCATCAATACTGCACACCCTTCAATACTGCACATCCATCAATACTGCACATCCTTCAATACTGCACATCCTTCAATACTGCACATCCATCAATACTGCACATGCTTCAATACTGCACATCCATCAATACTGCACATCCTTCAATACTGCACATCCATCAATACTGCACATCCTTCAATACTGCACATCCTTCAATACTGCACATCCATCAATACTGCACATCCTTCAATACTGCACATCCATCAATACTGCACATCCTTCAATACTGCACATCCATCAATACTGCACATCCTTCAATACTGCACATCCTTCAATACTGCACATCCATCAATACTGCACATTCATCAATACTGCACATCCATCAATACTGCACATCCTTCAATACTGCACATCCTTCAATACTGCACATCCATCAATACTGCACATTCATCAATACTGCACATCCATCAATACTGCACATCCATCAATACTGCACATCCATCAATACTGCACATCCTTCAATACTGCACATCCATCAATACTGCACATCCTTCAATACTGCACACCCTTCAATACTGCACACCCTTCAATACTGCACATCCATCAATACTGCACATCCATCAATACTGCACATCCATCAATACTGCACATTCATCAATACTGCACATCCTTCAATACTGCACATCCATCAATACTGCACATCCTTCAATACAGCACATCCATCAATACTGCACATCCTTCAATACTGCACACTCTTCAATACTGCACATCCATCAATACTGCACATCCATCAATACAGCACATCCATCAATACTGCACACCCATCAATACTGCACATCCATCAATACTGCACATCCTTCAATACTGCACACCCTTCAATACTGCACATCCATCAATACTGTACATCCTTCAATACTGCACATCCATCAATACTGCACACCCTTCAATACTGCACATCCTTCAATACTGCACATCCTTCAATACTGCACATCCATCAATACTGCACATCCATCAATACTGCACATCCTTCAATGCTGCACATCCATCAACACTGCACATCCTTCAATACTGCACATCCATCAATACTGCACATCCTTCAATACTGCACATCCTTCAATACTGCACACCCTTCAATACTGCACATCTTTCAATACTGCACATCCATCAATACTGCACACCCTTCAATACTGCACACCCTTCAATACTGCACACCCTTCAATACTGCACATCCTTCAATACTGCACATCCATCAACACTGCACATCCTTCAATACTGCACATCCTTCAATACTGCACACCCTTCAATACTGCACATCCTTCAATACTGCACATCCATCAATACTGCACATCCTTCAATACTGCACATCCATCAATACTGCACACCCTTCAATACTGCACATTCATCAATACTGCACATCCATCAATACTGCACACTCTTCAATACTGCACATCCATCAATACTGCACATCCATCAATACTGCACATCCATCAATACTGCACATCCATCAATACTGCACATCCTTCAATACTGCACATCCTTCAATACTGCACATCCATCAATACTGCACATCCATCAATACTGCACATCCTTCAGTACTGCACACCCTTCAATACTGCACACCCTTCAATACTGCACATCCATCAATACTGCACATCCTTCAATACTGCACATCCTTCAATACTGCACATCCTTCAATACTGCACATCAATCAATACTGCACATCCTTCAATACTGCACAACCATCAATACTGCACATCCATCAGTACTGCACATCCTTCAATACTGCACACCCTTCAATACTGCACATCCATCAATACTGCACATCCATCAATACTGCACATCCATCAGTACTGCACATCCATCAATACTGCACATCCATCAGTACTGCACATCCTTCAATACTGCACACCCTTCAATACTGCACATCCATCAATACTGCACATCCATCAATACTGCACATCCTTCAATACTGCACATCCATCAATACTGCAAATCCATCAGTACTGCACATCCTTCAATACTGCACACCCTTCAATACTGCACATCCTTCAATACTGCACATCCATCAATACTGTACATCCATCAATACTGCACATCCATCAATACTGCACATCCATCAATACTGCACATCCTTCAATACTGCACATCCTTCAATACTGCACACCCTTCAATACTGCACATCCATCAATACTGCACATCCATCAATACTGCACATCCTTCAATACTGCACACCCATCAATACTGCACATCCATCAATACTGCACATCCATCAATACTGCACACTCTTCAATACTGCACATCCATCAATACTGCACATCCATCAATACTGTACATCCATCAATACTGCACAACCATCAATACTGCACATCCATCAATACTGCACATCCTACAATACTGCACATCCTTCAATACAGCACATCCATCAATACTGCACATCCTTCAATACTGCACATCCTTCAATACTGCACATCCATCAATACTGCACATCCATCAATACTGCACATCCATCAATACTGCACACTCTTCAATACTGCACATCCATCAATACTGCACATCCATCAATACTGCACATCCATCAATACTGCACATCCATCAATACTGCAGATCCTTCAATACTGCACATCCTTCAATACTGCACATCCATCCATACTGCACATCCATCAATTCTGCACATCCATCAATACTGCACATCCTTCAATACTGCACATCCATCAATACTGCACATCCATCAATACTGCATATCCTTCAATACTGCAAATCCATCAATACTGCACATCCATCAATACTGCACATCCATCAATACTGCACATCCATCAGTACTGCACATCCTTCAATACTGCACATCCATCAATACTGCACATCCATCAATACTGCACATCCTTCAATACTGCACACCCTTCAATACTGCACATCCATCAGTACTGCACATCCATCAGTACTGCGCATCCTTCAATACTGTACATCCTTCAATAACGCACATCCATCAATACTGCACACCATTCAATACTGTACATCCTTCAATAACGCACATCCATCAATACTGTACATCCATCAATACTGCACATCCTTCAATACTGCACAACCATCAATACTGCACATCCTTCAATACTGCACATCCATCAATACTGCACACCCTTCAATACTACACATCCATCAATACTGCACATCCATCAATACTGCGCATCCTTCAATACTCCACATCCATCAATACTGCACGTCCATCAGTACTGCACATCCATCAATACTGCTCATCCATCAATACTGCACATCCTTCAATACTGCGCATCCATCAATACTGCACATCCATCAGTACTGCACATCCTTCAATACTGCACATCCATCAATACTGTACATCCATCAATACTGCACATCCATCAATACTGCACATCCTACAATACTGCACATCCTTCAATACTGCACACCATTCAATACTGCACATCCATCAATACTGCACATCCATCAATACTGCACATCCATCAATACTGCACATCCATCAATACTGCACACTCTTCAATACTGCACATCCATCAATACTGCACATCCATCAATACTGCACATCCATCAATACTGCACATCCATCAATACTGCAGATCCTTCAACACAGCACATCCTTCAATACTGCACATCCATCCATACTGCACATCCATCAATACTGCACATCCATCAATACTGCACATCCTTCAATACTGCACATCCATCAATACTGCACATCCATCAATACTGCACATCCTTCAATACTGCACACCATTCAATACTGCACATCCATCAATACTGCACATCCATCAATACTGCACATCCATCAGTACTGCACATCCTTCAATACTGCACATCCATCAATACTGCACATCCTTCAATACTGCACACCCTTCAATACTGCACATCCATCAGTACTGCACATCCATCAGTACTGCACATCCTTCAATACTGTACATCCTTCAATAACGCACATCCATCAATACTGCACAACATTCAATACTGTACATCCTTCAATAACGCACATCCAGCAATACTGTACATCCATCAATACTGCACATCCATCAATACTGCACATCCTTCAATACTGTACATCCTTCAATAACGCACATCCATCAATACTGCACACCCTTCAATACTACACATCCATCAATACTGCACATCCATCAATACTGCACATCCATCAATACTGCACACCTTTCAATACTGCACATCCTTCAATACTGCACATCCATCAATACTGCACATCCATCAATACTGCACACCCTTCAATACTGCACATCCATCAATACTGCACATCCATCAATAATGCACATCCATCAATACTGCACACCCTTCAATACTGCACATCCATCAATACTGCACATCCTTCAATACTGCACATCCTTCAATACTGCACATCCATCAATACTGCACATGCTTCAATACTGCACATCCATCAATACTGCACATCCTTCAATACTGCACATCCATCAATACTGCACATCCTTCAATACTGCACATCCTTCAATACTGCACATCCATCAATACTGCACATCCTTCAATACTGCACATCCATCAATACTGCACATCCTTCAATACTGCACATCCATCAATACTGCACATCCTTCAATACTGCACATCCTTCAATACTGCACATCCATCAATACTGCACATTCATCAATACTGCACATCCATCAATACTGCACATCCTTCAATACTGCACATCCTTCAATACTGCACATCCATCAATACTGCACATTCATCAATACTGCACATCCATCAATACTGCACATCCATCAATACTGCACATCCATCAATACTGCACATCCTTCAATACTGCACATCCATCAATACTGCACATCCTTCAATACTGCACACCCTTCAATACTGCACACCCTTCAATACTGCACATCCATCAATACTGCACATCCATCAATACTGCACATCCATCAATACTGCACATTCATCAATACTGCACATCCTTCAATACTGCACATCCATCAATACTGCACATCCTTCAATACAGCACATCCATCAATACTGCACATCCTTCAATACTGCACACTCTTCAATACTGCACATCCATCAATACTGCACATCCATCAATACAGCACATCCATCAATACTGCACACCCATCAATACTGCACATCCATCAATACTGCACATCCTTCAATACTGCACACCCTTCAATACTGCACATCCATCAATACTGTACATCCTTCAATACTGCACATCCATCAATACTGCACACCCTTCAATACTGCACATCCATCAATACTGCACATCCATCAATACTGCACATCCTGCAATACTGCACATCCTTCAATACTGCACATCCATCAATACTGCACACCCTTCAATACTGCACATCCTTCAATACTGCACACCCTTCAATACTGCACATCCATCAATACTGCACATCCTTCAATACTGCACATCCATCAATACTGCACATCCATCAATACTGCACATCCTTCAATACTGCACACCCTTCAATACTGCACATCCATCAATACTGCACATCCATCAATACTGCACATCCTTCAATACTGCACATCCATCAATACTGCACATCCTTCAATTCTGCACATCCTTCAATACTGCACATCCATCAATACTGCACACCCTTCAATACTGCACAATCAATACTGCACATCCTTCAATACAGCACACCCTTCAATACTGCACATCCATGAATACTGCACATCCATCAATACTGCACATCCATCAATACTGCACATCCTTCAATACTGCACATCCATCAATACTGCACACCCATCAATATTGCACACCCATCAATAGTGCACACCCATCAATACTGCACATCCTTCAATACTGCACATCCATCAATACTGCACATCCTTCAATACTGCACATCCATCAATACTGCACACCCTTCAATACTGAACATCCATCAATACTGCACATCCATCAATACTGCACATCCATCAATACTGCACATCCTTCAATACTGCACACCCTTCAATACTGCACATCCATCAATACTGCACATCCTTCAATACTGCACATCCTTCAATACTGCACATCCATCAATACTGCACATCCATCAATACTGCACACCCTTCAATACTGCACATCCATCAATACTGCACACCCTTCAATACTGCACATCCATCAATACTGCACATCCTTCAATACTGCACATCCTTCAATACTGCGCATCCATCAATACTGCGCATCCATCAATACTGCGCATCCATCAATACTGCGCATCCTTCAATACTGCGCATCCATCAATACTGCCCATCTATCAATACTGCACATCCATCAATACTGCACATCCTTCAATACTGCACATCCTTCAATACTGCACATCCTTCAATACTGCACATCCATCAATACTGCACATCCATCAATACTGCACATCCTTCAATACTGCACATCCATCAATACTGCACATCCTTCAATACTGCACATCCTTCAATACTGCACATCCATCAATACTGCACATCCATCAATACTGCACATCCATCAATACTGCACATCCATCAATACTGCACATTCATCAATACTGCACATCCATCAATACTGCACATCCTTCAATACTGCACATCCATCAATACTGCACATCCATCAATACTGCACATCCATCAATACTGCACATCCTTCAATACTGCACATCCATCAATACTGCACATCCTTCAATACTGCACATCCATCAATACTGCACATCCATCAATACTGCACATCCATCAATACTGCTCATCCATCAATACTGCACATCATCAATACTGCACATCCATCAATACTGCACATCCATCAATACTGCACATCCTTCAATACTGCACATCCTTCAATACTGCACATCCATCAATACTGCACACCCTTCAATACTGCACATCCATCAATACTGCACATCCATCAATACTGCGCATCCTTCAATACTGCACATCCATCAATACTGCACATCCATCAGTACTGCACATCCATCAATACTGCACATCCATCAATACTGCACATCCTTCAATACTGCACATCCATCAATACTGCACATCCATCAGTACTGCACATCGTTCAATACTGCACATCCATCAATACTGCACATCCATCAATACTGCACATCCATCAATACTGCACATCCTTCAATACTGCACATCCTTCAATACTGCACATCCATCAATACTGCACATCCTTCAATACTGCACATCCTTCAATACTGCACATCCATCAATACTGCACATCCATCAATACTGCACATCCATCAATACTGCACACTCTTCAATACTGCACATCCATCAATACTGCACATCCATCAATACTGCACATCCATCAATACTGCACATCCATCAATACTGCAGATCCTTCAATACAGCACATCCTTCAATACTGCACATCCATCCATACTGCACATCCATCAATACTGCACATCCATCAATACTGCACAGCCTTCAATACTGCACATCCATCAATACTGCACATCCATCAATACTGCACATCCTTCAATACTGCACACCATTCAATACTGCACATCCATCAATACTGCACATCCATCAATACTGCACATCCATCAGTACTGCACATCCTTCAATACTGCACATCCATCAATACTGCACATCCATCAATACTGCACATCCTTCAATACTGCACATCCATCAGTACTGCACATCCTTCAATACTGTACATCCTTCAATAACGCACATCCATCAATACTGCACACCATTCAATACTGTACATCCTTCAATAACGCACATCCAGCAATACTGTACATCCATCAATACTGCACATCCATCAATACTGCACATCCTTCAATACTGTACATCCTTCAATAACGCACATCCATCAATACTGCACACCCTTCAATACTACACATCCATCAATACTGCACATCCATCAATACTGCACATCCATCAATACTGCACACCTTTCAATACTGCACATCCTTCAATACTGCACATCCATCAATACTGCACATCCATCAATACTACACACCCTTCAATACTGCACATCCATCAATACTGCACATCCATCAATACTGCACACCCTTCAATACTGCACATCCATCAATACTGCACATCCTTCAATACTGCACATCCTTCAATACTGCACATCCATCAATACTGCACATGCTTCAATACTGCACATCCATCAATACTGCACATCCTTCAATACTGCACATCCATCAATACTGCACATCCTTCAATACTGCACATCCTTCAATACTGCACATCCATCAATACTGCACATCCTTCAATACTGCACATCCATCAATACTGCACATCCTTCAATACTGCACATCCATCAATACTGCACATCCTTCAATACTGCACATCCTTCAATACTGCACATCCATCAATACTGCACATCATCAACACTGCACATCCATCAATACTGCACATCCTTCAATACTGCACATCCTTCAATACTGCACATCCATCAATACTGCACATTCATCAATACTGCACATCCATCAAAACTGCACATCCATCAATACTGCACATCCATCAATACTGCACATCCATCAATACTGCACACCTTCAATACTGCACATCCATCAATACTGCACACCCTTCAATACTGCACATCCATAAATACTGCACATCCTTCAATACTGCACATCCTTCAATACTGCGCATCCATCAATACTGCGCATCCATCAATACTGCGCATCCATCAATACTGCGCATCCTTCAATACTGCGCATCCTTCAATACTGCCCATCTATCAATACTGCGCATCCATCAATACTGCACATCCTTCAATACTGCACATCCTTCAATACTGCACATCCTTCAATACTGCACATCCATCAATACTGCACATCCTTCAATACTGCACATCCATCAATACTGCACATCCTTCAATACTGCACATCCTTCAATACTGCACATCCATCAATACTGCACATCCATCAATACTGCACATCCATCAATACTGCACATCCATCAATACTGCACATACATCAATACTGCACATCCATCAATACTGCACATCCTTCAATACTGCACATCCATCAATACTGCACATCCATCAATACTGCACATCCATCAATACTGCACATCCTTCAATACTGCACATCCATCAATACTGCACATCCTTCAATACTGCACATCCATCAATACTGCACATCCATCAATACTGCACATCCATCAATACTGCTCATCCATCAATACTGCACATTCATCAATACTGCACATCCATCAATACTGCACATCCATCAATACTGCACATCCATCAATACTGCACATCCTTCAATACTGCACATCCTTCAATACTGCACATCCATCAATACTGCACACCCTTCAATACTACACATCCATCAATACTGCACATCCTTCAATACTGCGCATCCTTCAATACTGCACATCCATCAGTACTGCACGTCCATCAGTACTGCACATCCATCAATACTGCTCATCCATCAATACTGCACATCCTTCAATACTGCGCATCCATCAATACTGCACATCCATCAGTACTGCACATCGTTCAATACTGCACATCCATCAATACTGTACATCCATCAATACTGCACATCCATCAATACTGCACATCCTACAATACTGCACATCCTTCAATACTGCACATCCATCAATACTGCACATCCTTCAATACTGCACATCCTTCAATACTGCACATCCATCAATACTGCACATCCATCAATACTGCACACTCTTCAATACTGCACATCCATCAATACTGCACATCCATCAATACTGCACATCCATCAATACTGCACATCCATCAATACTGCAGATCCTTCAATACAGCACATCCTTCAATACTGCACATCCATCCATACTGCACATCCATCAATACTGCACATCCATCAATACTGCACAGCCTTCAATACTGCACATCCATCAATACTGCACATCCATCAATGCTGCACATCCTTCAATACTGCACACCATTCAATACTGCACATCCATCAATACTGCACATCCATCAATACTGCACATCCATCAGTACTGCACATCCTTCAATACTGCACATCCATCAATACTGCACATCCATCAATACTGCACATCCTTCAATACTGCACACCCTTCAATACTGCACATCCATCAGTACTGCACATCCATCAGTACTGCACATCCATCAGTACTGCACATCCTTCAATACTGTACATCCTTCAATAACGCACATCCATCAATACTGCACACCATTCAATACTGTACATCCTTCAATAACGCACATCCAGCATTACTGTACATCCATCAATACTGCACATCCATCAATACTGCACATCCTTCAACACTGCACATCCTTCAACAACGCACATCCATCAATACTGCACACCCTTCAATACTACACATCCATCAATACTGCACATCCATCAATACTGCACATCCATCAATACTGCACACCTTTCAATACTGCACATCCTTCAATACTGCACATCCATCAATACTGCACATCCATCAATACTGCACACCCTTCAATACTGCACATCCATCAATACTGCACACCCTTCAATACTGCACATCCATCAATACTGCACATCCATCAATACTGCACACCCTTCAATACTGCACATCCATCAATACTGCACATCCTTCAATACTGCACATCCTTCAATACTGCACATCCATCAATACTGCACATGCTTCAATACTGCACATCCATCAATACTGCACATCCTTCAATACTGCACATCCATCAATACTGCACATCCTTCAATACTGCACATCCTTCAATACTGCACATCCATCAATACTGCACATCCTTCAATACTGCACATCCATCAATACTGCACATCCTTCAATACTGCACATCCATCAATACTGCACATCCTTCAATACTGCACATCCTTCAATACTGCACATCCATCAATACTGCACATCATCAATACTGCACATCCATCAATACTGCACATCCTTCAATACTGCACATCCTTCAATACTGCACATCCATCAATACTGCACATTCATCAATACTGCACATCCATCAATACTGCACATCCATCAATACTGCACATCCATCAATACTGCACATCCTTCAATACTGCACATCCATCAATACTGCACATCCTTCAATACTGCACACCCTTCAATACTGCACACCCTTCAATACTGCACATCCATCAATACTGCACATCCATCAATACTGCACATTCATCAATACTGCACATCCTTCAATACTGCACATCCATCAATACTGCACATCCTTCAATACAGCACATCCATCAATACTGCACATCCTTCAATACTGCACACCCTTCAATACTGCACATCCATCAATACTGCACATCCATCAATACAGCACATCCATCAATACTGCACACCCATCAATACTGCACATCCATCAATACTGCACATCCATCAATACTGCACATCCTTCAATACTGCACATCATCAATACTGCACATCCTTCAATACTGCACACCCTTCAATACTGCACATCCATCAATACTGTACATCCTTCAATACTGCACATCCATCAATACTGCACACCCTTCAATACTGCACATCCAACAATACTGCACATCCATCAATACTGCACATCCTGCAATACTGCACATCCTTCAATACTGCACATCCATCAATACTGCACACCCTTCAATACTGCACATCCTTCAATACTGCACACCCTTCAATACTGCACATCCATCAATACTGCACATCCTTCAATACTGCATATCCATCAATACTGCACATCCATCAATACTGCACATCCTTCAATACTGCACATCCATCAATACTGCACATCCTTCAATACTGCACATCCTTCAATACTGCACATCCTTCAATACTGCACATCCATCAATACTGCACATCCATCAATACTGCACATCCTTCAATACTGCACATCCATCAATACTGCACATCCTTCAATACTGCACATCCATCAATACTGCACATCCATCAATACTGCACATCCTTCAATACTGCACATGCTTCAATACTGCACATCCTTCAATACTGCACACCCTTCAATACTGCACACCCTTCAATACTGCACATCCATCAATACTGCACATCCTTCAATACTGCACATCCATCAATACTGCACATCCATCAATACTGCACATCCTTCAATACTGCACATCCTTCAATACTGCACATCCATCAATACTGCACATCCATCAATACTGCACATCCTTCAATACTGCACATCCTTCAATACTGCACACCCTTCAATACTGCACATCCTTCAATACTGCACATCCATCAATACTGCACATCCTTCAATACTGCACATCCATCAATACTGCACATCCATCAATACTGCACATCCTTCAATACTGCACGTCCTTCAATACTGCACATCCTTCAATACTGCACGTCCATCAATACTGCGCATCCTTCAATACTGCACATCCTTCAATACTGCACATCCATCAATACTGCACAACCTTCAATACTGCACATCCATCAATACTGCACATCCATCAATACTGCACATCCATCAATACTGCACATCCATCAATACTGCACACCCTTAAATAGTGCACATCCATCAATACTGCACATCCATCAATACTGCACATCCATCAATACTGCACACCTTTCAATACTGCACATCCATCAATACTGCACATCCATCAATACTGTACATCCTTCAATACTGCACATCCATCAATACTGCACATCCTTCAATGCTGCACATCCATCAGTACTGCACATCCATCAATATTGCACATCCATCAGTACTGCACATCCATCAATACTGCACATCCTTCAATACTGCACATCCTTCAATACTGCACATCCATCAATACTGCACACCCTTCAATACTGCACATCCATCAATACTGCACATCCATCAATACTGCACATCCATCAATACTGCACATCCTTCAATACTGCACATCCTTCAACACTGCACATCCATCAATACTGCACATCCTTCAATACTGCGCATCCTTCAATACTGCACATCCATCAATACTGCACATTCATCAATACTGCACATCCATCAATACTGCACATCCTTCAATACTGCACATACATCAATACTGCACATCCATCAATACTGCACATCCATCAATACTGCACATCCTTCAATACTGCACATCCATCAATACTGCACATCCTTCAATACTGCACATTCATCAATACTGCACATCCATCAATACTGCATATCCTTCAATACTGCACATCCATCGATACTGCACATCCTTCAATACTGCACATCCTTCAATACTGCACATCCATCAATACTGCACATCCTTCAATAATGCACATCCTTCAATACTGCACACCCTTCAATACTGCACATCCATCAATACTGCACATCCTTCAATACAGCACATCCATCAATACTGCACTTCCTTCAATACTGCACATCCATCAATACTGCACATCCTTCAATACTGCACATCCTTCAATACTGCACACCCTTCAATACTGCACATCCATCAATACTGCACATCCTTCAATACTGCACATCCTTCAATACTGCACACCCTTCAATACTGCACATCCATCAATACTGCACATCCTTCAATACTGCACATCCATCAATACTGCACATCCTTCAATACTGCACATCCATCAATACTGCACATCCATCAATACTGCACATCCTTCAATACTGCACACCCTTCAATACTGCACATCCTTCAATACTGCACATCCATCAATACTGCACATCCTTCAATACTGCACATCCATCAATACTGCACATCCATCAATACTGCACATCCTTCAATACTGCACATCCTTCAATACTGCACATCCTTCAATACTGCACATCCATCAATACTGCACATCCTTCAATACTGCACATCCTTCAATACTGCACATCCATCAATACTGCACAACCTTCAATACTGCACATCCATCAATACTGCACATCCATCAATACTGCACATCCATCAATACTGCACATCCATCAATACTGCACATCCTTCAATACTGCACATCCTTCAATACTGCACATCCTTCAATACTGCACATCCTTCAATACTGCACACCCATCAATACTGCACACCCTTCAATACTGCACATCCATCAATACTGCACATCCATCAATACTGCACATCCTTCAATACAGCACATCCATCAATACTGCACATCCATCAATACTGCATATCCTTCAATACTGCACATCCTTCAATACTGCACATCCATCAATACTGCACACCCTTCAATACTGCACATCCTTCAATACTGCACATCCTTCAATACTGCACATCCTTCAATACTGCACATCCATCAATACTGCACATCCTTCAATACTGCACATCCTTCAATACTGCACACCCTTCAATACTGCACGTCCATCAATACTGCACATCCATCAGTACTGCACATCCTTCAATACTGCACATCCTTCAATACTGCACATCCTTCAATACTGCACTCCCTTCAATACTGCACAATCAATACTGCACATCCTTCAATACTGCACACCCTTCAATACTGCACATCCATCAATACTGCACATCCATCACTACTGCGCATCCATCAATACTGCACATCCTTCAATACTGCACATCCTTCAATACTGCACATCCATCAATACTGCACATCCATCAATACTGCACATCCTTCAATACTGCACGTCCATCAATACTGCACATCCATCAGTACTGCACATCCTTCAATACTGCACATCCTTCAATACTGCACATCCTTCAATACTGCACTCCCTTCAATACTGCACAATCAATACTGCACATCCTTCAATACTGCACACCCTTCAATACTGCACATCCATCAATACTGCACATCCATCACTACTGCGCATCCATCAATACTGCACATCCTTCAATACTGCACATCCTTCAATACTGCACATCCATCAATACTGCACATCCATCAATACTGCACATCCTTCAATACTGCATATCCATCAATACTGCACATCCATCAATACTGCACACCCTTCAATACTGCACATCCTTCAATACTGCACATCCATCAATACTGCACATCCATCAATACTGCACATCCATCAATACTGCACATCCATCAATACTGCACATCCATCAATACTGCACATCCTTCAATACTGCACATCCTTCAATACTGCACATCCATCAATACTGCCCACCCTTCAATACTGCACATCCATCAATACTGCACATCCATCAATACTGCACATCCTTCAATACTGCACATCCATCAATACTGCACATCCTTCAATACTGCGCATCCTTCAATACTGCACATCCATCAATACTGCACATTCATCAATACTGCACATCCATCAATACTGCACATCCTTCAATACTGCACATACATCAATACTGCACATCCATCAATACTGCACATCCATCAATACTGCACATCCTTCAATACTGCACATCCATCAATACTGCACATCCTTCACTGCTGCACACCCTTCAATACTGCACACCCTTCAATACTGCACATCCATCAATACTGCACATCCATCAATACTGCACATCCATCAATACTGCACATCCATCAATACTGCACATCCATCAATACTGCACATCCTTCAATACTGCACACCCTTCAATACTGCACATCCATCAATACTGCACATCCATCAATACTGCACATACATCAATACTGCACATTCATCAATACTGCACACCTTTCAATACTGCACATCCTTCAATACTGCACATCCATCAATACTGCACATCCATCAATACTGCACACCCTTCAATACTGCACATCCATCAATACTGCACATCCATCAATACTGCACACCCTTCAATACTGCACATCCATCAATACTGCACATCCTTCAATACTGCACATCCTTCAATACTGCACATCCATCAATACTGCACATGCTTCAATACTGCACATCCATCAATACTGCACATCCTTCAATACTGCACATCCATCAATACTGCACATCCTTCAATACTGCACATCCTTCAATACTGCACATCCATCAATACTGCACATCCTTCAATACTGCACATCCATCAATACTGCACATCCTTCAATACTGCACATCCATCAATACTGCACATCCTTCAATACTGCACATCCTTCAATACTGCACATCCATCAATACTGCACATCCATCAATACTGCACATCCATCAATACTGCACATCCTTCAATACTGCACATCCTTCAATACTGCACATCCATCAATACTGCACATCATCAATACTGCACATCCATCAATACTGCACATCCATCAATACTGCACATCCATCAATACTGCACATCCATCAATACTGCACACCCTTCAATACTGCACATCCATCAATACTGCACACCCTTCAATACTGCACATCCATCAATACTGCACATCCTTCAATACTGCACATCCTTCAATACTGCACATCCATCAATACTGCACATCCATCAATACTGCGCATCCATCAATACTGCGCATCCTTCAATACTGCGCATCCTTCAATACTGCCCATCTATCAATACTGCGCATCCATCAATACTGCACATCTTCAATACTGCACATCCTTCAATACTGCACATCCTTCAATACTGCACATCCATCAATACTGCACATCCATCAATACTGCACATCCTTCAATACTGCACATCCATCAATACTGCACATCCTTCAATACTGCACATCCTTCAATACTGCACATCCATCAATACTGCACATCCATCAATACGGCACATCCATCAATACTGCACATCCATCAATACTGCATATTCATCAATACTGCACATCCATCAATACTGCACATCCTTCAATACTGCACATCCATCAATACTGCACATCCATCAATACTGCACATCCATCAATACTGCACATCCTTCAATACTGCACATCCATCAATACTGCACATCCTTCAATACTGCACATCCATCAATACTGCACATCCATCAATACTGCACATCCATCAATACGGCTCATCCATCAATACTGCACATTCATCAATACTGCACATCCATCAATACTGCACATCCATCAATACTGCACATCCATCAATACTGCACATCCTTCAATACTGCACATCCTTCAATACTGCACATCCATCAATACTGCACACCCTTCAATACTACACATCCATCAATACTGCACATCCATCAATACTGCGCATCCTTCAATACTGCGCATCCTTCAATACTGCACATCCATCAGTGCTGCACGTCCATCAGTACTGCACATCCATCAATACTGCTCATCCATCAATACTGCACATCCTTCAATACTGCGCATCCATCAATACTGCACATCCATCAGTACTGCACATCGTTCAATACTGCACATCCATCAATACTGTACATCCATCAATACTGCACATCCATCAATACTGCACATCCTACAATACTGCACATCCTTCAATACTGCACATCCATCAATACTGCACATCCTTCAATACTGCACATCCTTCAATACTGCACATCCATCAATACTGCACATCCATCAATACTGCACATCCATCAATACTGCACACTCTTCAATACTGCACATCCATCAATACTGCACATCCATCAATACTGCACATCCATCAATACTGCACATCCATCAATACTGCAGATCCTTCAATACAGCACATCCTTCAATACTGCACATCCATCCATACTGCACATCCATCAATACTGCACATCCATCAATACTGCACAGCCTTCAATACTGCACATCCATCAATACTGCACATCCATCAATACTGCACATCCTTCAATACTGCACACCATTCAATACTGCACATCCATCAATACTGCACATCCATCAATACTGCACATCCATCAGTACTGCACATCCTTCAATACTGCACATCCATCAATACTGCACATCCATCAATACTGCACATCCTTCAATACTGCACACCCTTCAATACTGCACATCCATCAGTACTGCACATCCATCAGTACTGCACATCCTTCAATACTGTACATCCTTCAATAACGCACATCCATCAATACTGCACACCATTCAATACTGTACATCCTTCAATAACGCACATCCAGCATTACTGTACATCCATCAATACTGCACATCCATCAATACTGCACATCCTTCAATACTGCACATCCTTCAATCACGCACATCCATCAATACTGCACACCCTTCAATACTACACATCCATCAATACTGCACATCCATCAATACTGCACACCTTTCAATACTGCACATCCTTCAATACTGCACATCCATCAATACTGCACATCCATCAATACTGCACACCCTTCAATACTGCACATCCATCAATACTGCACATCCATCAATACTGCACACCCTTCAATACTGCACACCCATCAATACTGCACACCCTTCAATACTGCACATCCATCAATACTGCACATCCATCAATACTGCACATCCTTCAATACAGCACATCCATCAATACTGCACATCCATCAATACTGCATATCCTTCAATACTGCACATCCTTCAATACTGCACATCCATCAATACTGCACATCCTTCAATACTGCACATCCTTCAATACTGCACATCCTTCAATACTGCACATCCTTCAATACTGCACATCCATCAATACTGCACATCCTTCAATACTGCACATCCTTCAATACTGCACACCCTTCAATACTGCACATCCATCAATACTGCACATCCATCAGTACTGCACATCCTTCAATACTGCACATCCTTCAATACTGCACATCCTTCAATACTGCACATCCTTCAATACTGCACATCATCAATACTGCACATCCTTCAATACTGCACACCCTTCAATACTGCACATCCATCAATACTGCACATCCATCAATACTGCGCATCCATCAATACTGCACATCCTTCAATACTGCACATCCTTCAATACTGCACATCCATCAATACTGCACATCCATCAATACTGCACATCCTTCAATACTGCACATCCATCAATACTGCACATCCATCAATACTGCACATCCTTCAATACTGCACATCCTTCAATACTGCACATCCTTCAATACTGCACATCCTTCAATACTGCACATCATCAATACTGCACATCCTTCAATACTGCACACCTTCAATACTGCACATCCATCAATACTGCACATCCATCAATACTGCACATCCATCAATACTGCACATCCTTCAATACTGCACATCCTTCAATACTGCACATCCTTCAATACTGCACATCCTTCAATACTGCACATCCTTCAATACTGCACATCCTTCAATACTGCACATCCATCAATACTGCACATCCATCAATACTGCACATCCTTCAATACTGCACATCCATCAATACTGCACATCCATCAATACTGCACATCCATCAATACTGCACATCCATCAATACTGCACATCCATCAATACTGCACATCCTTCAATACTGCACATCCTTCAATACTGCACATCCATCAATACTGCACATCCTTCAATACTGCACATCCATCAATACTGCACATCCTTCAATACTGCACATCCTTCAATACTGCACATCCATCAATACTGCACATCCTTCAATACTGCACATCCTTCAATACTGCACATCCATCAATACTGCACATCCATCAATACTGCACATCCATCAATACTGCACATCCTTCAATACTGCACATCCATCAATACTGCACATCCATCAATACTGCACATCCATCAATACTGCACATCCTTCAATACTGCACATCCATCAATACTGCACATCCTTCAATACTGCACATCCTTCAATACTGCACATCCTTCAATACTGCACATCCATCAATACTGCACATCCATCAATACTGCACATCCATCAATACTGCACATCCATCAATACTGCACATCCATCAATACTGCACATCCTTCAATACTGCACATCCTTCAATACTGCACATCCATCAATACTGCACATCCTTCAATACTGCACATCCATCAATACTGCACATCCATCAATACTGCACATCCTTCAATACTGCACATCCTTCAATACTGCACATCCTTCAATACTGCACATCCATCAATACTGCACATCCTTCAATACTGCACATCCATCAATACTGCACATCCATCAATACTGCACATCCTTCAATACTGCACATCCATCAATACTGCACATCCTTCAATACTGCACATCCTTCAATACTGCACATCCATCAATACTGCACATCCTTCAATACTGCACATCCATCAATACTGCACATCCTTCAATACTGCACATCCATCAATACTGCACATCCTTCAATACTGCACATCCATCAATACTGCACATCCATCAATACTGCACATCCTTCAATACTGCACATCCATCAATACTGCACATCCTTCAATACTGCACATCCATCAATACTGCACATCCTTCAATACTGCACATCCTTCAATACTGCACATCCATCAATACTGCACATTCATCAATACTGCACATCCATCAATACTGCACATCCTTCAATACTGCACATCCTTCAATACTGCACATCCATCAATACTGCACATTCATCAATACTGCACATCCATCAAAACTGCACATCCATCAATACTGCACATCCATCAATACTGCACATCCATCAATACTGCACACCCTTCAATACTGCACATCCATCAATACTGCACACCCTTCAATACTGCACATCCATAAATACTGCACATCCTTCAATACTGCACATCCTTCAATACTGCGCATCCATCAATACTGCGCATCCATCAATACTGCGCATCCATCAATACTGCGCATCCTTCAATACTGCGCATCCATCAATACTGCCCATCTATCAATACTGCGCATCCATCAATACTGCACATTCTTCAATACTGCACATCCTTCAATACTGCACATCCTTCAATACTGCACATCCATCAATACTGCACATCCATCAATACTGCACATCCTTCAATACTGCACATCCATCAATACTGCACATCCTTCAATACTGCACATCCTTCAATACTGCACATCCATCAATACTGCACATCCATCAATACGGCACATCCATCAATACTGCACATCCATCAATACTGCATATTCATCAATACTGCACATCCATCAATACTGCACATCCTTCAATACTGCACATCCATCAATACTGCACATCCATCAATACTGCACATCCATCAATACTGCACATCCTTCAATACTGCACATCCATCAATACTGCACATCCTTCAATACTGCACATCCATCAATACTGCACATCCATCAATACTGCACATCCATCAATACGGCTCATCCATCAATACTGCACATTCATCAATACTGCACATCCATCAATACTGCACATCCATCAATACTGCACATCCATCAATACTGCACATCCTTCAATACTGCACATCCTTCAATACTGCACATCCATCAATACTGCACACCCTTCAATACTACACATCCATCAATACTGCACATCCATCAATACTGCGCATCCTTCAATACTGCGCATCCTTCAATACTGCACATCCATCAGTGCTGCACGTCCATCAGTACTGCACATCCATCAATACTGCTCATCCATCAATACTGCACATCCTTCAATACTGCGCATCCATCAATACTGCACATCCATCAGTACTGCACATCGTTCAATACTGCACATCCATCAATACTGTACATCCATCAATACTGCACATCCATCAATACTGCACATCCTACAATACTGCACATCCTTCAATACTGCACATCCATCAATACTGCACATCCTTCAATACTGCACATCCTTCAATACTGCACATCCATCAATACTGCACATCCATCAATACTGCACATCCATCAATACTGCACACTCTTCAATACTGCACATCCATCAATACTGCACATCCATCAATACTGCACATCCATCAATACTGCACATCCATCAATACTGCAGATCCTTCAATACAGCACATCCTTCAATACTGCACATCCATCCATACTGCACATCCATCAATACTGCACATCCATCAATACTGCACAGCCTTCAATACTGCACATCCATCAATACTGCACATCCATCAATACTGCACATCCTTCAATACTGCACACCATTCAATACTGCACATCCATCAATACTGCACATCCATCAATACTGCACATCCATCAGTACTGCACATCCTTCAATACTGCACATCCATCAATACTGCACATCCATCAATACTGCACATCCTTCAATACTGCACACCCTTCAATACTGCACATCCATCAGTACTGCACATCCATCAGTACTGCACATCCTTCAATACTGTACATCCTTCAATAACGCACATCCATCAATACTGCACACCATTCAATACTGTACATCCTTCAATAACGCACATCCAGCATTACTGTACATCCATCAATACTGCACATCCATCAATACTGCACATCCTTCAATACTGCACATCCTTCAATAACGCACATCCATCAATACTGCACACCCTTCAATACTACACATCCATCAATACTGCACATCCATCAATACTGCACATCCATCAATACTGCACACCTTTCAATACTGCACATCCTTCAATACTGCACATCCATCAATACTGCACATCCATCAATACTGCACACCCTTCAATACTGCACATCCATCAATACTGCACATCCATCAATACTGCACACCCTTCAATACTGCACATCCATCAATACTGCACATCCTTCAATACTGCACATCCTTCAATACTGCACATCCATCAATACTGCACATGCTTCAATACTGCACATCCATCAATACTGCACATCCTTCAATACTGCACATCCATCAATACTGCACATCCTTCAATACTGCACATCCTTCAATACTGCACATCCATCAATACTGCACATCCTTCAATACTGCACATCCATCAATACTGCACATCCTTCAATACTGCACATCCATCAGTACTGCACATCCTTCAATACTGCACATCCTTCAATACTGCACATCCATCAATACTGCACATTCATCAATACTGCACATCCATCAATACTGCACATCCTTCAATACTGCACATCCTTCAATACTGCACATCCATCAATACTGCACATTCATCAATACTGCACATCCATCAATACTGCACATCCATCAATACTGCACATCCATCAATACTGCACATCCTTCAATACTGCACATCCATCAATACTGCACATCCTTCAATACTGCACACCCTTCAATACTGCACACCCTTCAATGCTGCACATCCATCAATACTGCACATCCATCAATACTGCACATTCATCAATACTGCACATCCTTCAATACTGCACATCCATCAATACTGCACATCCTTCAATACAGCACATCCATCAATACTGCACATCCTTCAATACTGCACACCCTTCAATACTGCACATCCATCAATACTGCACATCCATCAATACAGCACATCCATCAATACTGCACACCCATCAATACTGCACATCCATCAATACTGCACATCCATCAATACTGCACATCCTTCAATACTGCACATTCATCAATACTGCACATCCTTCAATACTGCACACCCTTCAATACTGCACATCCATCAATACTGTACATCCTTCAATACTGCACATCCATCAATACTGCACACCCTTCAATACTGCACATCCAACAATACTGCACATCCATCAATACTGCACATCCTGCAATACTGCACATCCTTCAATACTGCACATCCATCAATACTGCACACCCTTCAATACTGCACATCCTTCAATACTGCACACCCTTCAATACTGCACATCCATCAATACTGCACATCCTTCAATACTGCATATCCATCAATACTGCACATCCATCAATACTGCACATCCTTCAATACTGCACACCCTTCAATACTGCACATCCATCAGTACTGCACATCCTTCAATACTGCACATCCATCAATACTGCACACCCTTCAATACTGCACAATCAATACTGCACATCCTTCAATACAGCACACCCTTCAACACTGCACATCCATGAATACTGCACATCCATCAATACTGCACATCCATCAATACTGCACATCCTTCAATACTGCACATCCATCAATACTGCACACCCATCAATACTGCACACCCATCAATACTGCACACCCATCAATACTGCACATCCTTCAATACTGCACATCCATCAATACTGTACATCCTTCAATACTGCACATCCATCAATACTGCACACCCTTCAATACTGAACATCCATCAATACTGCACATCCATCAATACTGCACATGCATCAATACTGCACATCCATCAATACTGCACATCCTTCAATACTGCACACCCTTCAATACTGCACATCCATCAATACTGCACATCCTTCAATACTGCACATCCTTCAATACTGCACATCCATCAATACTGCACATCCATCAATACTGCACACCCTTCAATACTGCACATCCATCAATACTGCACACCCTTCAATACTGCACATCCATCAATACTGCACATCCTTCAATACTGCACATCCTTCAATACTGCACATCCTTCAATACTGCACATCCATCAATACTGCGCATCCATCAATACTGCGCATCCATCAATACTGCGCATCCTTCAATACTGCGCATCCTTCAATACTGCCCATCTATCAATACTGCGCATCCATCAATACTGCACATCCTTCAATACTGCACATCCTTCAATACTGCACATCCTTCAATACTGCACATCCATCAATACTGCACATCCATCAATACTGCACATCCTTCAATACTGCACATCCATCAATACTGCACATCCTTCAATACTGCACATCCTTCAATACTGCACATCCATCAATACTGCACATCCATCAATACTGCACATCCTTCAATACTGCACATCCATCAATACTGCATATCCATCAATACTGCACATCCTTCAATACTGCACATCCATCAATACTGCACATCCTTCAATACTGCACATCCTTCAATACTGCACATCCATCAATACTGCACATCATTCAATACTGCACATCCATCAATACTGCACATCCTTCAATACTGCACATCCATCAATACTGCACATCCTTCAATACTGCACATCCATCAATACTGCACATCCATCAATACTGCACATCCTTCAATACTGCACATCCTTCAATACTGCACATCCTTCAATACTGCACACCCTTCAATACTGCACACCCTTCAATACTGCACATCCTTCAATACTGCACATCCATCAATACTGCACATCCTTCAATACTGCACATCCATCAATACTGCACATCCATCAATACTGCACATCCTTCAATACTGCACATCCATCAATACTGCACATCCATCAATACTGCACATCCTTCAATACTGCACACCCTTCAATACTGCACATCCTTCAATACTGCACATCCATCAATACTGCACATCCTTCAATACTGCACATCCATCAATACTGCACATCCATCAATACTGCACATCCTTCAATACTGCACATCCTTCAATACTGCACATCCTTCAATACTGCACATCCTTCAATACTGCACATCCATCAATACTGCACATCCATCAATACTGCACATCCATCAATACTGCACATCCATCAATACTGCACACCCTTCAATACAGCACATCCTTCAATACTGCACATCCATCCATACTGCACATCCATCAATACTGCACATCCATCAATACTGCACAGCCTTCAATACTGCACATCCATCAATACTGCACATCCATCAATACTGCACATCCATCAATACTGCACATCCATCAATACTGCACATCCATCAATACTGCACATCCATCAATACTGCACATCCATCAATACTGCACATCCTTCAATACTGCACATCCATCAATACTGCACATCCATCAATACTGCACATCCTTCAATACTGCACATCCATCAATACTGCACATCCTTCAATACTGCACATCCTTCAATACTGCACATCCATCAATACTGCACATCCTTCAATACTGCACATCCATCAATACTGCACATCCATCAATACTGCACATCCATCAATACTGCACATCCATCAATACTGCACATCCTTCAATACTGCACATCCTTCAATACTGCACATCCATCAATACTGCACATCCTTCAATACTGCACATCCATCAATACTGCACATCCTTCAATACTGCACATCCATCAATACTGCACATCCTTCAATACTGCACATCCTTCAATACTGCACATCCATCAATACTGCACATCCTTCAATACTGCACATCCTTCAATACTGCACATCCATCAATACTGCACATCCTTCAATACTGCACATCCTTCAATACTGCACATCCTTCAATACTGCACATCCTTCAATACTGCACATCCTTCAATACTGCACATCCTTCAATACTGCACATCCTTCAATACTGCACATCCTTCAATACTGCACATCCATCAATACTGCACATCCTTCAATACTGCACATCCATCAATACTGCACATCCTTCAATACTGCACATCCATCAATACTGCACATCCTTCAATACTGCACATCCATCAATACTGCACATCCTTCAATACTGCACATCCTTCAATACTGCACATCCTTCAATACTGCACATCCATCAATACTGCACATCCTTCAATACTGCACATCCTTCAATACTGCACATCCATCAATACTGCACATCCTTCAATACTGCACATCCATCAATACTGCACATCCTTCAATACTGCACATCCTTCAATACTGCACATCCATCAATACTGCACATCCATCAATACTGCACATCCATCAATACTGCACATCCTTCAATACTGCACATCCTTCAATACTGCACATCCTTCAATACTGCACATCCTTCAATACTGCACATCCATCAATACTGCACATCCTTCAATACTGCACATCCTTCAATACTGCACATCCATCAATACTGCACATCCATCAATACTGCACATCCATCAATACTGCACATCCTTCAATACTGCACATCCTTCAATACTGCACATCCATCAATACTGCACATCCATCAATACTGCACATCCATCAATACTGCACATCCATCAATACTGCACATCCTTCAATACTGCACATCCTTCAATACTGCACATCCTTCAATACTGCACATCCTTCAATACTGCACATCCATCAATACTGCACATCCATCAATACTGCACATCCTTCAATACTGCACATCCATCAATACTGCACATCCTTCAATACTGCACATCCTTCAATACTGCACATCCTTCAATACTGCACATCCTTCAATACTGCACATCCTTCAATACTGCACATCCTTCAATACTGCACATCCATCAATACTGCACATCCTTCAATACTGCACATCCTTCAATACTGCACATCCATCAATACTGCACATCCATCAATACTGCACATCCATCAATACTGCACATCCATCAATACTGCACATCCATCAATACTGCACATCCTTCAATACTGCACATCCTTCAATACTGCACATCCTTCAATACTGCACATCCATCAATACTGCACATCCATCAATACTGCACATCCTTCAATACTGCACATCCATCAATACTGCACATCCTTCAATACTGCACATCCATCAATACTGCACATCCATCAATACTGCACATCCTTCAATACTGCACATCCATCAATACTGCACATCCTTCAATACTGCACATCCATCAATACTGCACATCCTTCAATACTGCACATCCATCAATACTGCACATCCATCAATACTGCACATCCATCAATACTGCACATCCATCAATACTGCACATCCATCAATACTGCACATCCTTCAATACTGCACATCCATCAATACTGCACATCCTTCAATACTGCACATCCTTCAATACTGCACATCCATCAATACTGCACATCCATCAATACTGCACATCCTTCAATACTGCACATCCTTCAATACTGCACATCCTTCAATACTGCACATCCATCAATACTGCACATCCTTCAATACTGCACATCCATCAATACTGCACATCCTTCAATACTGCACATCCATCAATACTGCACATCCATCAATACTGCACATCCTTCAATACTGCACATCCATCAATACTGCACATCCATCAATACTGCACATCCATCAATACTGCACATCCTTCAATACTGCACATCCTTCAATACTGCACATCCTTCAATACTGCACATCCATCAATACTGCACATCCTTCAATACTGCACATCCTTCATACTGCACATCCATCAATACTGCACATCCATCAATACTGCACATCCTTCAATACTGCACATCCATCAATACTGCACATCCATCAATACTGCACATCCTTCAATACTGCACATCCTTCAATACTGCACATCCATCAATACTGCACATCCATCAATACTGCACATCCATCAATACTGCACATCCTTCAATACTGCACATCCATCAATACTGCACATCCTTCAATACTGCACATCCTTCAATACTGCACATCCTTCAATACTGCACATCCTTCAATACTGCACATCCATCAATACTGCACATCCATCAATACTGCACATCCATCAATACTGCACATCCTTCAATACTGCACATCCTTCAATACTGCACATCCTTCAATACTGCACATCCATCAATACTGCACATCCATCAATACTGCACATCCATCAATACTGCACATCCATCAATACTGCACATCCTTCAATACTGCACATCATCAATACTGCACATCCTTCAATACTGCACATCCTTCAATACTGCACATCCATCAATACTGCACATCCTTCAATACTGCACATCCATCAATACTGCACATCCTTCAATACTGCACATCCATCAATACTGCACACCTTCAATACTGCACATCCTTCAATACTGCACATCCATCAATACTGCACATCCTTCAATACTGCACATCCTTCAATACTGCACATCCATCAATACTGCACACCCTTCAATACTGCACATCCATCAATACTGCACATCCATCAATACTGCACATCCTTCAATACTGCACATCCATCAATACTGCACATCCTTCAATACTGCACATCCTTCAATACTGCACATCCTTCAATACTGCACATCCTTCAATACTGCACATCCATCAATACTGCACATCCTTCAATACTGCACATCCATCAATACTGCACATCCTTCAATACTGCACATCCTTCAATACTGCACATCCATCAATACTGCACATCCTTCAATACTGCACATCCATCAATACTGCACATCCTTCAATACTGCACATCCATCAATACTGCACATCCTTCAATACTGCACATCCTTCAATACTGCACATCCATCAATACTGCACATCCATCAATACTGCACATCCATCAATACTGCACATCCTTCAATACTGCACATCCTTCAATACTGCACATCCATCAATACTGCACATCCATCAATACTGCACATCCATCAATACTGCACATCCATCAATACTGCACATCCATCAATACTGCACATCCTTCAATACTGCACATCCATCAATACTGCACATCCTTCAATACTGCACATCCTTCAATACTGCACATCCTTCAATACTGCACATCCATCAATACTGCACATCCATCAATACTGCACATCCATCAATACTGCACATCCTTCAATACTGCACATCCATCAATACTGCACATCCTTCAATACTGCACATCCATCAATACTGCACATCCTTCAATACTGCACACCCTTCAATACTGCACATCCATCAATACTGCACATCCATCAATACTGCACATCCATCAATACTGCACATCCATCAATACTGCACATCCATCAATACTGCACATCCATCAATACTGCACATCCTTCAATACTGCACATCCATCAATACTGCACATCCTTCAATACTGCACATCCTTCAATACTGCACATCCATCAATACTGCACATCCTTCAATACTGCACATCCATCAATACTGCACATCCTTCAATACTGCACATCCATCAATACTGCACATCCATCAATACTGCACATCCTTCAATACTGCACATCCTTCAATACTGCACATCCATCAATACTGCACATCCTTCAATACTGCACATCCTTCAATACTGCACATCCTTCAATACTGCACATCCATCAATACTGCACATCCTTCAATACTGCACTCCATACTGCACATCATCAATACTGCACATCCTTCAATACTGCACATCCATCAATACTGCACATCCTTCAATACTGCACATCCATCAATACTGCACATCCTTCAATACTGCACATCCATCAATACTGCACATCCTTCATACTGCACATCCATCAATACTGCACATCCATCAATACTGCACATCATCAATACTGCACATCCTTCAATACTGCACATCCTTCAATACTGCACATCCATCAATACTGCACATCATCAATACTGCACATCCTTCAATACTGCACATCCTTCAATACTGCACATCCATCAATACTGCACATCCATCAATACTGCACATCCTTCAATACTGCACATCCATCAATACTGCACATCCATCAATACTGCACATCCTTCAATACTGCACACCCATCAATACTGCACATCCATCAATACTGCACATCCTTCAATACTGCACATCCATCAATACTGCACATCCTTCAATACTGCACATCCTTCAATACTGCACATCCATCAATACTGCACATCCATCAATACTGCACATCCTTCAATACTGCACATCCTTCAATACTGCACATCCATCAATACTGCACATCCATCAATACTGCACATCCTTCAATACTGCACATCCATCAATACTGCACATCCTTCAATACTGCACATCCTTCAATACTGCACATCCATCAATACTGCACATCCATCAATACTGCACATCCTTCAATACTGCACATCCATCAATACTGCACATCCATCAATACTGCACATCCTTCAATACTGCACATCCATCAATACTGCACATCCTTCAATACTGCACATCCTTCAATACTGCACATCCTTCAATACTGCACATCCATCAATACTGCACATCCATCAATACTGCACATCCTTCAATACTGCACATCCATCAATACTGCACATCCTTCAATACTGCACATCCTTCAATACTGCACATCCATCAATACTGCACATCCTTCAATACTGCACATCCTTCAATACTGCACATCCTTCAATACTGCACATCCTCAATACTGCACATCCTTCAATACTGCACATCCTTCAATACTGCACATCCATCAATACTGCACATCCTTCAATACTGCACATCCATCAATACTGCACATCCTTCAATACTGCACATCCATCAATACTGCACATCCTTCAATACTGCACATCCTTCAATACTGCACATCCTTCAATACTGCACATCCATCAATACTGCACATCCATCAATACTGCACATCCTTCAATACTGCACATCCTTCAATACTGCACATCCATCAATACTGCACATCTTCAATACTGCACATCCATCAATACTGCAATCCATCAATACTGCACATCCTTCAATACTGCACATCCTTCAATACTGCACATCCATCAATACTGCACATCCTTCAATACTGCACATCCATCAATACTGCACATCCATCAATACTGCACATCCTTCAATACTGCATTCCATCAATACTGCACATCCATCAATACTGCACATCCTTCAATACTGCACATCCTTCAATACTGCACATCCATCAATACTGCACATCCTTCAATACTGCACATCCATCAATACTGCACATCCATCAATACTGCACATCCATCAATACTGCACATCCATCAATACTGCACATCCTTCAATACTGCACATCCATCAATACTGCACATCCATCAATACTGCACATCCATCAATACTGCACACCTTTCAATACTGCACATCCATCAATACTGCACATCCATCAATACTGCACATCCTTCAATACTGCACATCCATCAATACTGCACATCCTTCAATACTGCACATCCATCAATACTGCACATCCATCAATACTGCACATCCATCAATACTGCACATCCATCAATACTGCACATCCTTCAATACTGCACATCCTTCAATACTGCACATCCATCAATACTGCACACCCTTCAATACTGCACATCCATCAATACTGCACATCCATCAATACTGCACATCCATCAATACTGCACATCCTTCAATACTGCACATCCTTCAATACTGCACATCCATCAATACTGCACATCCATCAATACTGCACATCCATCAATACTGCACATCCTTCAATACTGCACATCCATCAATACTGCACATCCATCAATACTGCACATCCATCAATACTGCACATCCTTCATTACTGCACATCCATCAATACTGCACATCCTTCAATACTGCACATCCCTTCAATACTGCACATCCATCAATACTGCACATCCTTCAATACTGCACATCCATCAATACTGCACATCCATCAATACTGCACATCCATCAATACTGCACATCCATCAATACTGCACATCCTTCAATACTGCACATCCATCAATGACGCACATCCATCAATACTGCACATCCTTCAATACTGCACATCCATCAATACGCACAACCTTCATACTGCACATCCATCAATACTGCACATCCATCAATACTGCACATCCTTCAATACTGCACATCCATCAATACTGCACATCCTTCAATACTGCACATCCATCAATACTGCACATCCATCAATACTGCACATCCATCAATACTGCACATCCATCAATACTGCACATCCATCAATACTGCACATCCTTCAATAATGCACATCCATCAATACTGCCACCTTCAATCTGCACATCCATCAATACTGCACATCCTTCAATACTGCACATCCACATCCTCAACTCACATCCACTGCACATCCATCAATACTGCACATCCTTCAATACTGCACATCCTTCAATACTGCACATCCATCAATACTGCACATCCATCAATACTGCTCATCCATCAATACTGCACATCCCTTCAATACTGCACATCCTCAATACTGCACATCCTTCAATACTGCACATCCATCAATACTGCACATCCACTCAATACTGCACATCCATCAATACTGCACATCCTTCATTACTGCAATTCCATCAATACTGCACACCCTTCAATACTGCACATCCATCAATACTGCACATCCATCAATACTGCACATCCATCAATACTGCACATCCTTCAATACTGCACATCCTTCAATACTGCACATCCATCAATTCTGCACATCCTTCATACTGCACATCCTTCAATACTGCACATCCATCAATACTGCACATCCTTCAATACTGCACATCCATCAATATGCACACTCCTCAATACTGCACATCCATCAATACAGCACATCCTTCAATACTGCACATCCATCAATACTGCACATCCTTCAATACTGCACAACCTTCAATACTGGCACATCCTTCAATACTGCACATCCATCAATACTGCACATCCTTCAATACTGCACATCCATCAATACTGCACATCCTTCAATACTGCACATCCATCAATACTGCACATCCATCAATACTGCACATCCTTCAATACTGCACATCCTTCAATACTGCACATCCTTCAATACTGCACATCCTTCAATACTGCACACCCTTCAATACTGCACATCCATCAATACTGCACATCCTTCAATACTGCACATCCATCAATACTGCACATCCATCAATACTGCACATCCTTCAATACTGCACATCCTTCAATACTGCACATCCATCAATACTGCACATCCATCAATACTGCACATCCTTCAATACTGCACATCCTCAATACTGCACATCCTTCAATACTGCACATCCTTCAATACTGCACATCCATCAATACTGCACATCCTTCAATACTGCACATCCATCAATACTGCACATCCATCAATACTGCACATCCTTCAATACTGCACATCCTTCAATACTGCACATCCTTCAATACTGCACATCCATCAATACTGCACATCCTTCAAATACTGCACATCCTTCAATACTGCACATCCATCAATACTGCTCATCCTTCAATACTGCACATCTTCAATACTGCACATCCTTCATACGGCACATCCATCAATACTGCACATCCATCACGTACTGCACATCACTTCAATACTGCACACCCTTCAATACTGCACATCCATCAATACTGCACATCCTTCAATACTGAACATCCCATCAATACTGCACATCCATCAATACTGCACATCCTTCAATACTGCACATCCATCAATACTGCAACATCCATCATACTGGACCATCCATCAATACTGCGCATCCATCAATACTGCACATCCTTCAATACTGCACATCCTTCAATACTGCACATCCATCAATACTGCACATCCATCAATACTGCACATCCTTCAATACTGCACATCCATCAATACCTGCACATCCTCAATACTGCACACCTTCAATACTGCACATCCTTCAATACTGCACATCCATCAATACTGCACATCCATCAATACTGCACAACCATCAATACTGCACATCCTTCAAACTGCACATCCTTCAATACTGCCACCCTTCAATACTGCACATCCATCAATACTGCACATCCTTCAATACTGCACATCCTTCAATACTGCACATCCATCAATACTGCACATCCTTCAATACTGCACATCCATCAATACTGCACATCCTTCAATACTGCACATCCATCAATACTGCACATCCATCAATACTGCACATCCATCAATACTGCACATCCATCAATACTGCACATCCTTCAATACTGCACATCCATCAATACTGCACATCCATCAATACTGCACATCCATCAATACTGCACATCCTTCAATACTGCACATCCATCAATACTGCACATCCTTCAATACTGCACATACTGCACATCCATCAATACTGCACATCCATCAATACTGCACATCCTTCAATACTGCACATCCATCAATACTGCACATCCTTCAATACTGCACATCCTTCAATACTGCACATCCATCAATACTGCACATCCTTCAATACTGCACATCCTTCAATACTGCACATCCTTCAATACTGCACATCCATCAATACTGCACATCCTTCAATACTGCACATCCATCAATACTGCACATCCTCAATACTGCACATCCATCAATACTGCACATCCTTCAATACTGCACATCCTTCAATACTGCACATCCTTCAATACTGCACATCCATCAATACTGCACATCCATCAATACTGCACATCCTTCAATACTGCACATCCTTCAATACTGCACATCCATCAATACTGCACATCCTTCAATACTGCACATCCATCAATACTGCACATCCTTCAATACTGCACATCCATCAATACTGCACATCCATCAATACTGCACATCCTTCAATACTGCACATCCTTCAATACTGCACATCCTTCAATACTGCACATCCATCAATACTGCACATCCATCAATACTGCACATCCATCAATACTGCACATCCATCAATACTGCACATCCTTCAATACTGCACATCCTTCAATACTGCACATCCTTCAATACTGCACATCCTTCAATACTGCACATCCATCAATACTGCACATCCTTCAATACTGCACATCCATCAATACTGCACATCCTTCAATACTGCACATCCATCAATACTGCACATCCATCAATACTGCACATCCATCAATACTGCACATCCATCAATACTGCACACCTCAATACTGCACATCCATCAATACTGCACATCCATCAATACTGCACATCCATCAATACTGCACATCCATCAATACTGCACATCCTTCAATACTGCTCATCCATCATTCTGCACAACCAGCATACTGCACATCCTTCAATACTGCACATCCTTCAATACTGCACTCCATCTAGTACTGCACATCCTTCAATACTGGCACATCCTTCAATACTGCACATCCATCATACTGCACATCCTTCAGGACTGCACAGCCTCATACTGCACATCCTTCAAATACTGCACATCCATCAATACTGCACATCCATCAATACGGCACATCTTCAATACTGCACATCCAGAATAATGAACATCCATCAATATCTGCACATCCTTCATACTGCACATCCTTCAATACTGCACATCTTCAATACGGCACTCATTTATAATGCAAAACCTTCAATACTGGCACACTCCCGTCAATACTAGCACGATCCACATACTGCACATCCATCAATACTGCACAGCCATCAATACTGCACACCCTTCAATACTGCACATCCTTCAATACTGCACATCCTTCAATACTGCACATCCATCAATACTGCACATCCATCAATACTGCACATCCTTCAATACTGCACATCCTTCAATACTGCACATCACTTCAATACTGCACATCCATCATACTGCACATCCATCATTACTGCACATCCATCAATACTGCACATCCATCAATACTGCACATCCGTCAATACTGCACATCCTTCAATACTGCACATCCTTCAATACTGCACATCCTTCAATACTGCACATCATCAATACTGCACATCCTTCAATACTGCACTGCCTTCAATACTGCACATCCTTCAATACTGCACATCCTTCAATACTGCACATCCTTCATACTGCACATCCTTCAATACTGCACATCCTTCAATACTGCACATCCTTCAATACTGCACATCCATCAATACTGCACACTGCATACTGCACATCCATCAATACTGCACATCCATCAATACTGCACATCCTTCAATACTGCACATCCTTCAATACTGCACATCCATCATACTGCACATCTCATCAATACTGCACATCCTTCAATACTGCACATCCATCAATACTGCACATCCATCAATACTGCACATCCTTCAATACTGCACATCCTTCAATACTGCACATCCTTCAATACTGCACATCCATCAATACTGCACATCCTTCAATACTGCACATCCTTCAATACTGCACATCCTTCAATACTGCACACCTTCATACTGCACATCCATCAATACTGCACATCCTTCAATACTGCACATCCTTCAATACTGCACATCCTTCAATACTGCACATCCTTCAATACTGCACACCATCAATACTGCACATCCTTCAATACTGCACATCCTCAATACTGCACATCCTCAATACTGCACTCCATCAATACTGCACATCATCAATACTGCACATCCTTCAATACTGCACATCCTTCAATACTGCACATCCATCAATACTGCACATCCATCAATACTGCACATCCTTCAATACTGCACATCCTTCAATACTGCACATCCATCAATACTGCACATCCATCAATACTGCACATCCTTCAATACTGCACATTCCTTCAATACTGCACATCCATCAATACTGCACATCCTTCAATACTGCACATCCATCAATACTGCACAACCTTCAATACTGCACATCCATCAATACTGCACATCCTTCAATACTGCACATCCCTCAATACTGCACATCCATCAATACTGCACATCCTTCAATACTGCACATCCTTCAATACTGCACATCCTTCAATACTGCACATCCTTCAATACTGCACATCCTTCAATACTGCACATCCATCATACTGCACATCCTTCAATACTGCACATCCATCAATACTGCACATCCTTCAATACTGCACATCCTTCAATACTGCACATCCTTCAATACTGCACATCCATCAATACTGCACATCCTTCAATACTGCACATCCTTCAATACTGCACATCCTTCAATACTGCACATCCTTCAATACTGCACATCCATCAATACTGCACATCCTTCAATACTGCACATCCATCAATACTGCACATCCTTCAATACTGCACATCCTTCAATACTGCACATCCTTCAATACTGCACATCCATCAATACTGCACATCCATCAATACTGCACATCCTTCAATACTGCACATCCATCAATACTGCACACCTTCAATACTGCACATCCTTCAATACTGCACACCCATCAATACTGCTACATCCTCAATACTGCACATCATCAATACTGCACATCCATCAATACTGCACATCCATCAATACTGCACATCCATCAATACTGCACATCATCAATTACGCACATCCATCAATACTGCACAACCCTCAATACTGCACATCCATCAATACTGCACATCATCAATACTGCACATCCATCAATACTGCACACCTTCAATACTGCACATCCATCAATACTGCACATCCATCAATACTGCACACCTTCAATACTGCACACCCATCAATACTGCACATCCATCAATACTGCACATCCATCAATACTGCACATCCATCAATACTGCACACTCCATCCATACTGCACATCCATCAATACTGCACATCCTTCAATACTGCACATCCATCAATACTGCACATCCTTCAATACTGCACATCCATCAATACTGCACATCCTTCAATACTGCACATCCATCAATACTGCACATCCATCCCTTCAATACTGCACATCCATCAATACTGCACATCCATCAATACTGCACATCTCAATACTGCACATCCTTCAATACTGCACATCCATCAATACTGCACATCCTTCAATACTGCACATCCTTCAGATACTGCACATCCTTCAATACTGCACATCCATCAGATACTGCACATCCTTCAATACTGCACATCCTTCAATACTGCACATCCATCAATACTGCACATCCTTCAGTACTGCACATCCATCAATACTGCACATCCATCAATACTGCACATCCCTCAATACTGCACTCCTCAATACTGCACATCCGATCAATACTGAACAGCCTTCAATACTTGCACATCCTCAATACTGCACCCATCCATCAATACTGCAATCCATCAATTACTGCCCACCTTCTATACTGCACATCCATCATACTGCACATCCATCAATACTGCACATCCTCAATACGTGCACATCCTCAATACTGCAGCATCCTCAAACTGCACATCCATCAGTACTGCACATCCCATCCATACTGCACATCCTCAATACTGCACATCCATCATACTGCACAGCCTTCAATACTGCACTCCATCAATCCTGCACATCCATCAATACTGCACATCCTTCAATACTGCACACCCTTCAATACTGCACATCCATCAATACTGCACATCCCTCAATACTGCACATCCCTCAGTACTGCACATCCTTCAATACTGCACATCCATCAAATCCTGCACATCCTTCAATACGCAATCCCATCATACTGACATCCTTCAATACTGCACACCATCAATACTGCACATCCTTCAATACTGCACATCCATCAATACTGCACATCCATCAATACTGCACATCCATCAATACTGCACATCCTTCAATACTGCACATCCTTCAATACTGCACATCCATCAATACTGCACATCCTTCAATACTGCACATCCTTCAATACTGCACATCCATCAATACTGCATACCATCAATACTGCACAATCCTTCAATACTGCACATCCATCAATACTGCACATCCTTCAATACTGCACATCCTTCAATACTGCACATCCATCAATACTGCACATCATTCATACTGCACATCCATCAATACTGCACAACATCAATACTGCACATCCTTCAATACTGCACATCCATCAATACTGCACATCCTTCAATACTGCACATCCATCAATACTGCACATCCTTCAATACCTGCACATCCTTCAATACTGCACATCCATCAATACTGCACATCATCAATACTGCACAATCCATCAATACTGCACATCCTTCAATACTGCACACCCTTCATACTGCAAATCAATCATACTGCACATCCATCAATACTGCACATTCCTTCAATACTGCACATCCTTCAATACTGCACATCCATCAATACTGCACATTCCATCAATACTGCACATCCATCAATACTGCACATCCATCAATACTGCACATCCTTCAATACTGCACATCCTTCAATACTGCACATTCATCAATACTGCACATCCATCAATACTGCACATCCATCAATACTGCACATCCTTCAATACTGCACATCCATCAATACTGCACATCCATCAATACTGCACATCCTTCAATACTGCACACCCTTCAATACTGCACATCCTTCAATACTGCACATCCATCAATACTGCACATCCATCAATACTGCACATCCTTCAATACTGCACATCCTTCAATACTGCACATCCATCAATACTGCACATCCTTCAATACTGCACATCCCTTCAATACTGCACATCCATCAATACTGCACATCCTTCAATACTGCACATCCATCAATACTGCACATCCTTCAATACGCACATCCATCAATACTGCACAACCATCAATACTGCACATCCTTCAATACTGCACATCCTTCAATACTGCACATCCATCAATACTGCACATCCTCAATACTGCACATCCTTCAATACTGCACATCCTTCAATACTGCACATCCATCAATACTGCACACCCTTCAATACTGCACATCCATCAATACTGCACATCCATCAATACTGCACATCCATCAATACTGCACACCTTTCAATACTGCACATCCTTCAATACTGCACATCCATCAATACTGCACATCCATCAATACTGCACACCCTTCAATACTGCACATCCATCAATACTGCACATCCATCAATACTGCACATCCTTCAATACTGCACATCCATCAATACTGCACATCCTTCAATACTGCACATCCTTCAATACTGCACATCCATCAATACTGCACATCCTTCAATACTGCACATCCATCAATACTGCACATCCTTCAATACTGCACATCCATCAATACTGCACATCCTTCAATACTGCACATCCATCAATACTGCACATCCATCAATACTGCACATCCTTCAATACTGCACATCCATCAATACTGCACATCCATCAATACTGCACATCCATCAATACTGCACATCCTTCAATACTGCACATCCTTCAATACTGCACATCCATCAATACTGCACATTCCATCAATACTGCACATCCATCAATACTGCACATCCTTCAATACTGCACATCCTTCAATACTGCACATCCTTCAATACTGGCACATCCTTCAATACTGCACATCCATCAATACTGCACATCCAACTGCACATCAATACTGCACATCCATCAATACTGCACATCCATCAATACTGCACATCCATCAATACTGCACATCCTTCATACTGCACATCCTTCAATACTGCACATCCTTCAATACTGCACATCCTTCAATACTGCACATCCATCAATACTGCACATCCATCAATACTGCACATCATCATACTGCACATCATACTGCACATCCTTCAATACTGCACATCCATCAATACTGCACATCCATCAATACTGCACATCCATCAATACTGCACATCCTTCAATACTGCACATCCTTCAATACTGCACATCCATCAATACTGCATATCCATCAATACTGCACATCCTCAATACTGCACACCCATCAATACTGCACATCCATCAATACTGCACATCCATCAATACTGCACATCCTTCAATACTGCACATTCCTTCAATACTGCACATCCTCAATACTGCAGCATCCTTCAATACTGCACATCCATCAATACTGCACATCCTTCAATACTGCACATCCATCAATACTGCACATCCTTCAATACTGCACATCCATCAATACTGCACATCCATCAATACTGCACATCCTTCAATACTGCACATCCTTCAATACTGCACATCCATCAATACTGCACACCCTTCAATACTGCACATCCTTCAATACTGCACACCTTCAATACTGCACATCCATCAATACTGCACATCCTTCAATACTGCACATCCATCAATACTGCACATCCATCAATACTGCACATCCTTCAATACTGCACAGCCTTCAATACTGCACATCCATCAGTACTGCACATCCTTCAATACTGCACTTCCATCAATACTGCACATCCCTTCAATACTGCACATCCTTCAATACTTGCACATCCTCAATACTGCACACCCTTCAATACTGCACATCCATCAATACTGCACATCCTTCATTACTGCACATCCTTCAATACCTGCACATCCTTCATCTGACATCCATCATACTGCACTGCCAGCTATACTGCACATCCATCAATACTGCACATCCTTCAATACTGGCACACCCTTCAATACTGCACATCCTTCAATACTGCACATCCTTCAATACTGCACATCCATCAATACTGCACCTCCATCAATACTGCACATCCTTCAATACTGCACATCCTTCAATACTGCACATCCTTCAATACTGCACATCCATCAATACTGCACAGCCTTCAATACTGCACATCCTTCAATACTGCACATCCTTCAATACTGCACATCCATCAATACTGCACATCCATCAATACTGCACATCCTTCAATACTGCACATCCTTCAATACTGCACATCCATCAATACTGCACATCCTTCAATACTGCACACCCTTCAATACTGCACACTCCATCAATACTGCACATCCATCATACTTGCACATCCATCAATACTGCACACCTTCAATACTGCACTCCACAATACTAGCACATCCTTCAATACTGCACATTCCTTCAATACTGCACATCCATCAATACTGCACATCCTTCAATACTGCACATCCATCATACTGCACATCCATCAATACTGCACATCCATCAATACTGCACATCCTTCAATACTGCACATCCTTCAATACTGCACATCCTTCAATACTGGCACATCATCAATACTGCACACCCTTCTAAACTGCACAGTCCATCAATACTGCACATCCATCAATACTGCACATCCTTCAATACTGCACATCCTTCAATACTGCACATCCATCAATACTGCACATCCTTCACATACTGCACATCCTTCAATACTGCACATCCTTCAATACTGCACACCCTCAATACTGCACATCCATCAATACTGCACATCCATCAATACTGCACATCCTTCAATACTGCACACCCACCAATACTGCAACACCTCCATCAATACTGCACATCTCAACTGCAATACTTCAAGCATATCCCTTCAATACGCACATCCATCAATACTGCACACCTCAATACTGCACATCCTTCAATACTGCACATCCATCATTACTGGCACTCTCCATCAATACTGACAGTCCATCAATACTCTCACATCCCATCAATTACTGCACATCCCTCAATACTGCCACATCCATCATTACCTTGCACAGCCCTTCAATACTGCACATCATCAATACTGCACAACCCTTCAATACAGCACATCCCGTCATCACTTCACATCCATGAATACTGCACATCCCATCAATACTGCACATCCTTCAATACTGCACATCCTTCAATACTGGCTACATCCATATACTGCACATCCATCAATACTTCTGCCACATCAATACTGCACATCCCATCAATACTGCACATCCTCTATACTGCACATCCATCAATACTGCACATCCATCAATACTGCACATCCATCAATACTTGCACACTCCTTCAATACTGACTCCATCAATACTGCACAATCCATCAAATACTGCACACATCAATACTGCACATCCATCAATACTGCACATCCTTCAATACTGCACATCCATCAATACTGCACATCCATCAATACTGCACATCCTTCAATACTGCACATCCATCAATACTGCACATCCTTCATACTGCACATCCATCAATACTGCACATCCATCAATACTGCACACCCTTCAATACTGCACATCCATCAATACTGCACATCCTTCAATACTGCACATCCTTCAATACTGCACATCCATCAATACTGCACTCCATCAATACTGCACATCCTTCAATACTGCACATCCTTCAATACTGCACATCCTTCAATACTGCACATCCATCATACTGCGCATCCTTCAATTACTGGCACATCCTTCAATACTGCACATCCTTCAATACTGCACATCTTCAATACTGCACATCCATCAATACTGCACATCCATCAATACTGCACATCCATCAATACTGCACATCCTTCAATACTGCACATCCATCAATACTGCACATCCATCAATACTGCACATCCATCAATACTGCACATCCTTCAATACTGCACATCCATCAATACTGCACATTCCATCAATACTGCACATCCATCAATACTGCACATCCTTCAATACCTGCTCATCCATCAATACTGCACATCCATCAATACTGCACATCCTTCAATACTGCACACCTTCAATACTGCACATCCATCAATACTGCACATCCATCGAATACTGCACATCCTTCAATACTGCACATCCTTCAATAC